>QRFJ01002376.1:0-102626 GCA_006176705.1 Cocos nucifera
GTTTAATTAGATTTAATGTTGGTTAGCAATCAAGTTGGTCAATCAATCCTGACTAAAGGTTGTCTTAGATCTAGACAGCTCCTAACTGCCAAGGTCACCTTCAAGCCCTCCAAGTGTAGGATTAGCCAATCAACTAGCCAGGTAAGTGTAAGGTCGGTGGAAGTCCCTCCGTTGCTTGCCTTAGACACCAATTGTGCTTGGTCAGGTAAGCGAACGGAACCAATTAGAAACCACCTTCCTTCGGGCCCAGTCGTCCCTGAACCACTTTCCTAGACACCAGTCAAATTGACTTATCCTAACCAGGTTCAACTCTTAGGATTTCTTATCCTATTAAGCTCGAGTTCCTAGGGTTGATGTCTAATTGATTTTAAAATTAAAGGCTTAGGTCAATGCAGGATGCTGGTTGGTTGTTTGTGGGCTAAGGAAGGGTGATCAAATCCCCACCTTATCTTATTTAATTGGGTATTGCCCTTAATTTGATTTAATATGATATGCAAAAAAAATTCAATCAAAGGGTTCTATGCAATTTAAACTAGATGCATGTAACTAATTATATTCTGAAAGGCTTACCTTGCCTCCAGCAATCACCAAAAAAATAAAAATAAAAATAAAGATAAAAATAAAACTAATATGATGCATGCTCTAAGCAGTTAGGATTTCTAATCTTATCATGAGGCTTTTAATTAGGTTTAAATGAATATTTTTTAAAATTAATTTAAAAGTAAAATAAATAAATAAATAAATAAAAAGGAAAGAGTATTAGGGTTAGAATTGATCTCACCAAGCAAAACTCCTAATTCTTTTTGTCCTTTAATCTCTTTTTCTACAAAATAAAAAAAAATTAGCAAGCAATATTTATAAGAAAGTAGAAATTTTATTTATAATTTATTTACAAAAAAATCAAAGAGATCAAAAATTTAATGTCCGTGCCTTCCCCGGCAACGGCACCAAAAACTTGATAGGAATGCAATGTTGTCGTTAAGACACCGTGTTTATCAGTTTAATCCGACTTCTTAAAATTATTGAAAATGCGTAGATAGTAGTGAGTCGGGTTGAATCCACAGAGAAGGTAGTATTTTTAGATTTGAAATCTTTGATTTTTTTGAAAAGAAAAAGAAAATGATTTGAATTTTGAAATAAAAACTGAAGTCGGAAGATTGAAAATAAAAATTAAAAGGTGCAAAAATTTAAATTTGGTACTAAGATCTATTAGTTAGATCTTAGCATCTACTTGCAATAAAATAAAAAGTAATAATTAAAATATAGAAATTAAATTACAATAAAAATAAAAAGCAAGAAATTAAAATATAAAAATAAAATTTTTATTAATTAAAATTTTAGAATTTAAATACATAGAATGTAAAAAAAATAAAATAGCCTGATCTCTGATCTTGGATTGGCATTGGCAGAAAGATGGTGTAGAAGCTCGGCTCTTCTTCTCGGCACCCGTTGCTTCGAAGCAGCCTTTAACCCATAGCCTGGCTTCGCCCTGTACCAAAGCTTCACCTTGATCGGAGATGTTGATTTCTGGAGGCCTAGGGTCCTTTTTATAGTGCTACGAGGGCTGGATATTTTTTTCTAAAGGCAATGTGGGACTAATGGCCTTTGCAATCATCAAAATACAAAGGAATTTGAGTAAAATTTGAATCAAAATAGCTCTGATACATCTCTGATAAATCTGATAAAATCCAGCCGTTCAATAGGAATCCAACAGTCCAAAAATCATCAAAATTGGATGCAGACAACTCAGATCGGGTCGGATTATATTCTGGCCATTGGATCGCGCTTCATGGAGGAAATCTGGCCGCAAATCATGCGCCTGAGAGTTTGATCACCGTCGGGAGCTTTTTGGACCGTCGGATCATTGCCTGGATCGAGCACTGCCATTCGATGGTGATCCGCATGATGTCTGTAGCTGAATAAAATCCAAAAGCAACCACAGCCATCCGATCCTGACCGCAAACAACCACATCCGTCCGATCGCGCAGTTACTGTTCCCATGGACCGGCCACAACGCACGCCGCAACCAATCAGCACCTCTATTGTCGAGCGAAAAGACTAAATTATCTTTGTGAGTCGCGATAAATTTTTGTAGACCTTTTAGGGGTCTAGGTCCACCGACAAGCTCTGATTCGTCGGATTTTGCTTAGCTGACGGTCCACGCCTGGATCGTGGACCGACTGATGGCTTCAATGGCTGAGTCGGCTTTGATGGCTTGGCTTGGCTTGGTGGCTCGGCTTGGCTTGGTGGCTCGGCTTGCGGAGCCGACTGAGCCATTTTCTTTTTTATTTAATTTTTATTTATTTTATATTTTTAAAAATTTATATCTTTTCCATTTTAGCTCTGTTTTACTTGAAATTTATTTCATTATGATCAAAAAAATGAGATCTTTCTATTGATAATAAAATTTTATTTTTTAATTTTTATTAATTTTTATTATTTTTTAATTAATAAAAATATGAATTTTTTAAAAATTATATATAAATTGATTAATAATTCTTAAAAATTAATATAAATTAATTAATAAATTAATACTTTTATTGGTGAATTTATGATGCTTATCAACTGGTCCAAATTTTAGACCTTCAATGTAGTAGCATTGAAATGATTGACATAGGTTCGAAATGATTCGCTCTCTTACTACTTGATGCTGATAAAATGAGCCACAAACTGATGGCTCATCTGATCAACAGAGAAGATGGTATTTGGCTTGAGGGTCAAGTACCAGTTCCTGGCCACTCCCTTTTGGGTTGATGGGAAGGCTCGATAGAGAATGGCGTTCGACGTGCCATGAAGTAGCATCACCATCCAAAAAGCCTCCAGATGATCGACCAGGTCGGTTGTCCCATCATAGCTCTTGAATTGAGGAAGCTTAAAGTTTGGTGGGATCGATTCTTGCATGATGCGGTGAGAGAAAGGCAGGTCGGTATAGACATCATTACCATGGGTGGGGGGAGCATGGCAGAGTTTCTCGATCCATCGATTCATCTCCTGTAGCTTCTAATCTAGATCCTCTCGATTGTAGATCTCCAAGGCCTTTTGACTGAATGGAGGCAAAGTCCCTCCAGGGGTGGAGTTGTGATCAGAATAGGGGCTCTCCACCTTCTGCTTTTCCTTTTTGGAGGTCATCGATCGGCCAGTCCAAGCCGAATGCCCCCATATCAGATTATGGCATTCTGAAGAAGCTTGCTCTGACTAAATCAGCATCGGAGGCTGCTGTTGCTGCATGGCTTGCACTGCTTCTATGAGACTGCGAACCTACTAGACCAGCAGGTTGAACTGCTCCACATCCACCATTGTTGTAGGTGGAGCATAAGTTGCTGGGATGAGACAGGAGTGGGCAGATCTGGGTGGGATCTAGGTATGGAGGTCGTTGACCATCGGGTAGAAGCTTTTTTGGGTGGCCTTTTTTCCAAAAAGAATGACTTTGGAGAAGTAGGGATCTTTGCTATGTGCTCCTTTAAGAACAAGGAAACATCAGGAATAAAGTGCCCTCCTTCTAGAGCCAATTTTGTTGGTGTAAAATCTGATCATTGTCGGAGGAGCGCTGGAGTCGAAGAAGATGAGGTCACTGCTAGTGAACTACAAGACAAGTTTTGCCAAGAGTTCGGGGGGCCAATTTCGGCAAGATCCTTCGACGATCAAGTTAGTGTTAGATATGTGTGCCCTAGAAGCCAGAATTGGCTAACACTTGTTATACACTTCTAAGGGCAAAATTATAATTTTGATTATAAATAATAAAATAAATTATTTTCTATCACAATATGTATTTAGTGTCTATGATACAATTCTTGAGTTAATGGCAATGATAGTTCTTATTTTCAGGAGTTGAAAATTTAAGACATGAATTTTCATTATTAACTCATAAAATGCTCCTGACCATAGGATTATCTTAAGGATGGTGATTGATCCGAAAGATTGGTATACAATCACTTCTTTACAGTAGATAAGTCTTGAGTCTATGGTGTAGAGACACCAGAGTGAGAGTACAAGTACTCATTAGAGAACGATGGCATTGAGCATGACCACCTCGAGCAGTCATTAGAAAGTCTACCTTCTCATCGATGACTGGCTCGAAGCTATAGTTGTATGTCTGGTTCTTTGATCTGAGGTGCATCGATAGTTCACCTTGAGGGTCTTATAGTTTAACTATACCATGACTCAGTCTCCTATCCATTTGGAATCCTGAGGTATATGTTGGCTATAGCATGTTCATTGTAGAAATTGGATTGCACCAATAGAAAATCTATCTACCTCAGTAGATGAGTAGCCCTATGATGATCATGTGAATCAAGTCCATAAGCCCATGGCCATGGTAGAGTGAAATAATAGAAAGAGTTTTTATTAAGATTTTCATATTGGACTTGAATCGAATGATTAATCATATCATAGATATTAGGATTTGAGGAGATTATCTTAACCCCAATCCAGTTGGGGCTCAAGATAGAAGAACTTAATCACACTGGTAATTATACCGAGAGGTTCATTTTAAGTTCTAACAGGTTGCCACCATATGCTGCTAGGTGTCACTAATGGATTTTGAGAGCAATTAGAATAATTTAGATGATCATCATACTAGTTGTCTGAATCAAAAAAGTTCTGATCCATCAGAAGATGTTTCGATGATGTTGATGATAGAGATCGTAATATATCTCATTACCATATGGAACTAAACCTAACTGGGTCACACAAACAAGGGTTTCGATCTGGATATCATGAATTGGACTAATCCGATTCAATTGATTTAAATTAGATTCAATTAGGTTCAAGGAAATCAAGCTAGCACACGATTGAGCCTAATGTTCTTCTTTAATTATCATTCAAGTTTGTCTCGACCGAGCCAAATATGTCTGAGCTCACTTAGGTACCTTTACTTGGTCTGACTGAAGCTTGTCCATGTCATAAAAGAGTTATCTTAATTTATGAGATGAATTTGAGACAACACCTGCCATTTTCTGTCACCTGCTAAATCCTATTTTTGACATTTGGTCAAACATTGACCTTTGACACTTAGACATCTGCCCATGTGTCAAGCCATCATAGGAGAGAGTTCTTGGACTAGTCCACCTACTAAAAAGTAGATGGATAAGGGGCGATAAAGTATCTGGAGTTTCGTATAGATGGGACTCTAGTTGCTTCGGGGATTCTACTTGGATGGTGCCTAGAAGACTGCTTTGATCCAGTCTTGGTGTGATCTAAGGATGATTTAGAGGGGCTCTCATCTGATTGGATTAGATGATGTCATCCCATCAATCAGATTTAGATTCGATTACACAAAAAGTCATGATTGGTCGGGATGATGTGGCACTGCATGGCGTAGCAGTGTCTATAAAAACCCTATCTGCGCCAAGATCAAAGATGCTTGACCCATTGCCCATGCCACAAGGCTGCCCCTCTTCCTCCTCCATGCCACCTTCCAGTGTTCTCTCTCCTATCCATGCCCAAGAATTTTTGGGCACAAGTTTGGTGTGATCCAAGCAAGAGAAAGGCGATAGGAAAAGGAAGAAGGCAGCACTACTATAAGAGACAACTCACATCATCGAAAGGAGTTTCGAAGTTCTTCAAAATCAGATCTAGATCTAACTTTTAGAGAAGTGATAAAGAAGGAAGAGATCTCCAAATCCTACATAAGTGGATACCGAAAAAGCCAGGCACTTGCATGGCTAGATCTAGAACCTCAGGCAGACATCAGGATCATCATAGGATAATCAGATTACCTGCAAGAAGGTATAATTAAATTAGATTTAATTTATTCTTTATTTTATTTTCCTTTATTAGATTAATAATATTAGATCTAAAAAGTTTTACATTTTATCTAGATCTAAGAGAAAATTTTTTGAAATATCTCTCTTGATCCAATCAGATCTGAACGAACCAGATTCAAAAAACTAGATTTTTCCTTCAACTGGTATCAGAGCCAGGTTGCATTTTTCATTAGATCAAATTTTATTTTAATTTTAATCTGATAATTTGATAATTTTAGATGTTATATTAGATGTTATTAGATCTAAAATTAAAAATTAAAAAAATTAAATAATTTAGATCTAAGTTGTACAAGATGCATGACTAGTTGTAGAATAGAATTATTCTATGTACAGTCTAGCATGATCATAATTTAATTTAATTAGTTATGATTTTTATATCTATTTATTTATTATTTTTTGATGTTATAAATATTATAATAAGATCTAAAAATAGAAAATAAAATTATTTAATTTTTGTTCATATGAGATATGATGGATGCATGTTTAGACTAGTTCTAGAATAATTCTACATAATTATCTAGAATAGATTTTAATTTGATATGATCAACTTAAATTTAATTTTTTAGATTATTATGAGATAAATTAGATCTAAAAATATGCATGATATGATACATAAAGATGTATGCAAAATATTTTTATAGTTAGATCAATTTATTATATATGAGATATATGATGTTGATCTAACAAGTTTTGTAGTTTTCATATTTCTAATTAAGATATTTTTCTTGGCCATCCAATCATAAGAATAAAGTAGGATTTAAATGCTCTCTCCTTCCATTCGATGGTATGTTCTTATGATCTGAAGTTGTGCTGCACATTCATCCTTAATCAGAAACCTAAAATATATTTTCTACAAAATCCTAGATCCTAAAATTCTAAAATTTTATTTACATATTTTATTTATGAATCCTAAACTTAATTAAGAATTATGATTATGAAATATGTTAAATCTAAAAATTGAGAATTTCTAGATTTAAGATGTATTTATAAAATTGGATTCAGATTTGGGTAGCTCAATTAGGTCTAGCGATTGATCAAACCGAATCAAGAGTTGGTTAGATAGGATCAAGAGTGCTTAAATTGACCAGCCTAATAGGATTAACCCTAGATCAAGATCGAATCACATGAGTGATCGATCAAGCTAAGACCTAATTAGGCTCAATGGTTAGAGTCTGGGTTGTAGGCTAACCTGATTGATTCCGACTCAATAATTTGGTGTCTAAGGTAAGTCTAATAGATATGACTGACTAGTTTTTAATTAGGAGCTACTCGACTCTAATGTATTCTTATTGAGTTAACGGCATATTTCTTCCATCGGTCTCAGTTACCTAGCCATATTTGTCAACCCAGTCCTGATCTAAGATGGTTAACAATCCAAGCTAACCCATGCCACTAGATTAGTTATAATTGTTATGGCTATTGTAAATCAAGTTTAAAGAGACCTAAATCAAATCTTCCTAAGAAAAGATTAAGTCTAAGATCTTCCATCATTGTAGACATGCGGGCCCTTCCCGGGATTGATTGTTCTCGGCTGGTCACAGGAGTTCAGTTGCATCGAAAAGATGCAACCATGTCTATTAGGCATTGAATTCTATAGACTGGAGGATAAATTGGGGTCAATATTTTGGATATGGTGAGAGACCCAATTAGGAATCCAATCTATGCAAATGGTGGGTCTGACTTAACTAAGGAGTGGATCAATATTTTGGGCACGGTGAGATTTATGAATTAGAGACCAAGTTTGGGCGCACCATGATTAGAGAATCATTGGACAAGAGTTATCAACTCATTGGCTAACCCATCACCAATAACTATTAGGTGAGGTGATGAGTCAGTTAGTGGGACTGCACCATCCATTAGAAATCTATAATCATGGAGATTTTTGCATCTCTTCAGAGAGAGTATAGGGATCTGAGAAAATAGTAGAAGCTAATTTATTTAAAAATTAAATTTCTAAATAAATTGGTCAAGTCTTAATTACAATATCTAACTAGAAATTTTGACTCTCTATAGAAAAAGCAAAATGTCTGCATCCAACCCACTAGCACGTATCCTAGAAACCCATAGACTGACCGGATCCAATTACAAGGATTGACTCCAAAACTTCAAAATCATTTTGGGTTTCGAGAAGTTAAGTCATGTATTGTATCAAGATCTCCTCACTTTACCAGCTCGTTCATCCACTGAATAGAGACAATCTCTTGACAAGTGGATGGACGAAGATAACAAGGCCAGATACTACATGTTGGACTCGATGTCTGATGAGCTTTAGCACCAACATGAAGATATCAAGACCGTCTACCAAATATTGGCTCACCTACAAGAGATGTTTGGTGAACAGAGTCGCGTAGCCAAATATCAGATCACTAAATGACTATTGAAGGCTAAAATATGTGATGGACAGTCAGTCCAAGATCATTGTCTAATGATGATCAAGGACTTGGAAGAGCTTGAGGAGCTCAGAGTGATGTTGGATCTAGATCTGTAGAATGATATAATTCTACAATCCTTGACTGAAGCATATGGGCAGTTTATCATGAACTACCATATGCATAAACTTCAAAATACTCTGGCCGAGCTTATGAACATGTTGGTTACTGCTGAGCTTTTAATGAAAGATTCTAAAGGCTCAGTATTTGCTATGGAATGGACTTCATCCAAGAAAATATCTTTTGGAAAGAAGAAGAAGTCTATGAAAAGATAGGAGGAAGGAGGAAAAAAGAAGGCAGAACTGAAGAAGAAGACCGCTGACAAAAGAAAGTATTTCCATTGCAACATTGATGACTATTGAAAGTGAAACTATCCTAAATACCTGGCCATTCTGAAGAATAAGAAGGAGGTAGGTCCTTCTGGAGGTATGCTCGTTATTGAATCTAACCTTATGATTTTTTCTGCATCTAGTTTGGTGCTTGACTCTGGTTCTAATATTCATTTGTGCACTTCCATGCAGGGTCTTGAGGATAGCAGGAGGCTGAGAGATGGTGAGATGATCCTACGCATTGGAAATGAAGCAAGGATTGCTATTATGGCCGTGGAAATCTACCCTCTTTGACTACCATTTGATTTAGATTTAGTACGTAAGGATTGTTATTATGTATCTACAGCAAGCAGAAATTTGACTTCTGTTTCATGTTTAGCACTAGAAGGCTATGTAATTAGTTTTCTTAAGGACCATTATAACATTCTTTATGAAAAAAATAAAATTGCAAGTGGTTTTCTTATTAACGGTCTATACCAGTTACATATTGATGTATCTATTTTTAATATCGAGTAAAATGTCAATGCCATAAAATCAAAATGATCTCGGGATAGTCTAAATGTTAGGTATCTATGGCACCTTTGACTAGGTCATATAGCAGAAGATAGGGTTAACAAATTGGAGAAAATTAGATTATTGAGTCTATTGACTTTTGAGTCATATCCAAATTGTGAATCATGTCTTCATGGCAAAATAACTAAACTTCCTTTTGTGGGACATGGAGAAAGAGCCATGGATTTACTTGCTGTAGTACATACTGATGTGTGCAGCCCATTTGATGTACCGGCTAGAGACAATTTTGTCTATTTCATAACCTTCATCGATGATTTATCTCGGTATGGGTATGTGTATCTTATGAGATATAAGTTTGAAGCCTTTAAAAAGTTTAAAGAATTCAAACATGTAGTAGAAAAGCAAACTGAAAAATCCATTAAGATTCTTCGATCAGATCGAGGAGGTGAATACCTTAGTCGAAAAATCCTAGACTATCTCAAGCAAAATGGCATAGTCTCTCAATGGACTCCACCTGCAATACCTCAACTCAACGAAATTTCAGAATAGAGGAATTGGACCCTATTAGATATGGTCCGATCCATGATGAGCTTCACAAACTTCCCTAATTTTTTTTGAGGACATAGTTTATTAACTGCTATATATTTGACGAATAGGATTCCTTCTAAAATTGTTCCTACCACACCATATGAAATATGGCATGGTAAAAAATCAAGTCTGAGTCTTCTTAGAATTAAGACAACAAGCGGATAAGTTAGACTATAGGTCCTCTAGAGCTCGATTCATAAGATATCCTAAAGAGTCATTAGGATATTATTTCTACATTCCAGAAGATCATAATGTGATTGTGGGTTGACATGCCATCTTTCTTGAAAAATAGTTTATTCAAGATGGCGGCATTGGAAAGTAGATCAAGCTAGAGGAGAAAGTCTCCCAAGAGCAAAGAGCTAAGAATCCTTTCGAACCAAATGAAGTTGAGCCAATACAATCATTACATCCTCCACCTCGAAGATCGAAAAGGGTTTTTCATCCCCCTGAGAGGTACTTAGGTACTATTTCAGAGAAAGTAGAGAAAATGTTCCTCGTAGGTAATGGAGTTCATGTTGATGATCCCAAAACCTATAACGAGATGATATCAGATATCGACTCCGAAAAATGGTTAGAGGCAATAAAGTCAGAAATTGACTCAATGCACTCAAACCAAGTCTGGACCTTAGTAGATCCATTAGAAGGTATAGTACCTATTGGGTGTAAATAGATCTACAAGAGAAAGATTGGTGCAAATGGAAATGTAGAGACATTCAAAGCTAGATCAGTGGCAAAAGGTTATAGTCAGCACAAAGGCATTGACTATCAGGATACCTTTTTGTCAGTAGCCATGCTTAAATCCATTCGCACATTGCTTGCTATTATAGCCTATTTCGATTATGAAATATGGCGAATGGATGTGAAAATGGCATTCTTAAATGGATATCTTGAGGAAGATATCTATATGGAATAGCCATTGGATTTCACATCCAGAGATACTGATCACAAAGTATGCAAGCTGCAAAGATCCATATATGAACTTAAGCAAGCATCTCGAAGTTGGAATACTCGTTTTAATGATGTGACCAAATTATTTGGTTTCATCAAGAACGAGGAGGAACCATGTATTTTCAGAAAGATTAGTGGGAGCGCTATTGTCTTTCTTGTACCATACGTGGATGATATCCTTTTTATTGCGAATGATATTCTCATGTTGAGCAAAGTTAAAATGTGGTTATCTAAAGAATTCTCCATGAAAGACCTAGGAGAAGTATCCTTCATTCTTGGAATCATAGTCTAATAGAGATAGATTGAATAGGATGCTAGGTCTTTCACAGAAGATGTACATAGAGGAAGTGTTAAAGAGGTTTAGCATGGAAAACTCCAAGAGGGGATTGGTATCCTTCAGACATGACATTCATCTCTTCAAGAAAATGTGTTCTAACACACTAGAGGAGATTGAATGCATGAGCAAGATCCCTTATGCTTCTGCAATAGGAAGCCTCATGTATGCCATGTTATGTACACGACCTGATATAGCCCATGCTGTGAGTGTCACAAGTAGATATCAGTTAAATCCAGGAGAAGAACACTAAACTTCTATGAATTATATCCTTAAGTACAAAAGAAGAACTAAGGATATATTCTTGGTTTTTGATAATAGATAACTCAAAGTCTAAGGGTATACACACTCAAATTTTATGTCCGACATAGATGATCGAAAGTCTATATCTGGGAATCTATTTGTGTAATGATGGTGCTGTCAGTTGGAAGAGTTTCAAACGGATAGTAATAGCAGATTCCACCATGGAAGGAGAATACATCATTACGTCAGAAGCTGCGAAGGAGGCATTCTAGTACAAGAAGTTCACCTTAGAGATCGAAGTGATGCCATCAAATGTCATTCCTTTGTATTGCGATAATAATTGTGCCATAGCCCTTGCTAAAGAGTCAAGGTCTTATCAAAAATCCAAACACATCGAGCGGTGATACACCATCATCCGTGATTATCTCGAGAAATGATACATTGAGGTCAAGAGAGTCGACTCTGCAGACATTACGGTAGATCTACTTATAAAGTCGTTGGGCCAGCAGAAGATCGAAATCCATCTTGAAAAGATGAGACTTAGATTTATAGCCAATTGGCTTTAGGTCAAGTAGGAGTTTATTAGATATGTGTGCCCTAGAAGTCATAATTGGTTGACACTTGTTATACACTTTTAAGGATAAAATTATAATTTTGACTATAAATAATAAAATAGGTTATTTTCTATCATAATGTATATTTAGTGTCTGTGATACATCCCTTGAGTTAATGGCAATGATAGTTCTTATTTTTAAGAGTTGAAAATTTAAGACATGAATTTTCATTACTAACTTATAAAATGCTCCTGATCATAGGATCATCATGAGGATGGTGATTGATCCAAAAGGTTGGTGTACAATTACTTCTTTATAGTAGATGAGTCTTGAGTCTATAGTGTAGAGACATCATAGCGAAAGTACTGGTACTCATTAGAGAATGAGGGCACTGAGCGTGATCACCTCGAGCAATCATTAAGAAGCCTATCTTCTCGTCGATGACTGGCTTGAAGATATAGTTGTGTGTCTGGTTCTTTGACCTAAGGTGCATTGGCAATTCACCTTGAGGGTGTTATAGTTTGACTATACCATGACTATCTTCTAGCCATTCGAAATTCTGAGGTGTATGTTGGCTATAGTAAGTTCATTGTAGGAATTGGATTGCACCAATAGGAAATCTATCTAACTTGGTAGATGAGGAGTAGCCCTATGATGATCAAGAGAATCAAGTCCATAAGTCCATGGCCATAATAGAGTGAAATAATAGAAAAAATTTCTATTAAGGTTTCCACATTAGACTTGAATCGAATGATTAATCATATCATGGATATTAGGATTTGATGAGATTATCTTAACCCCAATCCAGTCAGGGCTCAAGATAGAAGAACTTAATCACACTGGTAAGCACACCGAGAGGTTCATTTTAAGTTCTAACGGATTGCCACCATATCTTGCTAGGTGTCACTGATGGATTTTGAGAGCAATTAGAATGATTTAGATGATCAATCATACTAGTTGTCTGGACCAAAAAAGTTCTGATCCATCGGAAGGTGTTTGGATGATGTCGAAGATAGAGATCATAATATATCTCATATGGAACTGAACCTAACTAGATCACATAAATAAGGTTTTCGATCTAGATATCATCAATTGGAGTAATTCGATTCAATTGATTTGAATTAGATTCAAGAAAATCATGCTAGCACATGATTGAGCCTAATGTTCTCCTTTAATTGTCATTAAAGTTTATCTCGATTGAGCTAAATGTGTCTAAGCTCACTCAGGTATCGTTACTTGGTCTGATTGAAACTTATCCAGGTCAGAAAAGAATTGTCTTAATTTTTAAGATGAATTTGAGACAACACCTCCCATTTTCCATCACCTGCTAAATCCTGTTTTAGATATTTGGTCAAACATTGACCTTTGACACTTAGACATCTGCCCATGTGTCAAGCCATCATAGGAGAGAGTTTTTGGATCAGTCCACCTACTAAAAAGTAGATGGATAAGGGGTGCATGCCTAAGGAGGCGTGCGCCCATGGATAAAGCATCTGGAGTCTCGTACAGATGGAACTCCAGTTGCTTCGGGGATTCTACTTGGATGGCACCTAGAAGACTACTTTGACCCAGTCTTGGCACCATCTAAGAATGATTCAGAGGGGCTCTCATCTAATTGGATCAGATGATGTCATCCCACCAATCAAATTTAGATCTGATTGCACAGAAAGCCATGATTGATTGGGATGATGTGGCACTGCATGGTGCATAGGGTCTATAAAAACCCTATTTGCACCAGGATCAAAGATGCTTGACCCATTGCCCACACCACAAGGCTGCCCCTCTTCCTTCTCCATGCCACCTTTAGGTGTTCTCTCTCCTATCCATGCCCAAGAATTTTTTGGCACAAGTTTGGTGCGATCCAACCAAGAGAAAGGCGACAGGAAAAGGAAAAAGGCAACACTACTGCAAGAGACAACTCACATCTTCGAAAGGAGTTTTGAAGATTTTCAAAATCAGATCTAGATCTAATTTTTGGAGAAGTGATAAAGAAGGAGAAGATCTCCAGACCCTATCTAAGTGGATACCAGTAGAGGGTAGGCACTTGCATGGCTAGATCCAGAATCTCAGATAGACATCAGGATCATTACAGGATAATCAGATTACGCGCAATAAGGCAAAATTAAATTAGATTTAATTTATTCTTTATTTTATTCTATTTCATTTATTAGATTAATAATATCAGATCTGAAAAATCTCAAATCTGATCTGGATCAAAGAGAAAAATTTTTCAAATATCTCTCTTGATCCAATCAGATCTGAATGAACCTGAACCGAAAAACTTGGTTCTTCCTTCAGTCAGCTCTTTCAGCCAACAGAGATGGTGTACTCAGTAGAAAAGTGGCAGTGTTGAGAAGAAGGAAAGAGCCTTGAGAAAATATATCTAGAGGGTCCTTTTTGTAGAAGGAGCTTGTAACAAACTGATAGTGATAGTCATAATCGTCCAGTAGTGGGCCACTCGGGGCCACGTGGAGTTTGTTATAGAGGATAGTATCTATTGTCGTGATGTGCTGGTTCGTTGAGATTTAATAGTTGAAGTCTAGACCTCTTAAGTAGTTTGTGGGTGAGTTGATTCATGCTGTGTGGGGTCAGGTTCGTATGGAGACCTTCCTGGATGACTGCGGAAGGTTTGGCTTCTGGAGGAGTCTGAAAGGAGTTCGACCATCGAAGGTGTCTTGAGGGAGTTCGGCCATCGGAGGAGTCTGAAGGGAGTTTGGCCATCGGAGGAGTCTAGAAGGAGTTCGACCACCGGAGGAGTCTGGAAGGAGTTCAGCCATTGTAGGAGTCTGACTGTGATCATTAGTTATACCTGATCGAACACCAAATTGAACTTTGATGGGAGCGAGGTTCACCCCGAACACTTGTGATGATCTTATGATCGAGAGCAGTTATGAGTTAGTTATGATAACACATGCCTTAAATTTTCAACTCTTGAAAATATGCATTATGATTTTCATTAACTCAAAAGATGTATCACTGACACTTTATACACAATGTGATAAAAAAATAATTCTTTATTAATTTTAAATTAAAATTATGAAAATGCCCCTAGAATATGTATTACAATTGTTGGCCAATCTAGCTTCTAGATTATACACCTAATAAATTCTCACTTGACGTAAATCTAATTGGCTACAAATTTAAGTCCCATCTTTTCAAGGTGGGCTTCGATCTTCTACTGGCTCAATGGCTTCATCAATGGGTTAGCCACATTCTCTGTAGTATCGATTCTCTTGACCTTGATACATCCTTTCTCATGATAATCGTAGATGAGGTGATACCACTACTCGATGTGCTTGAACTTCTAGTGAGATTTCGACTCTTTAGCTAGGGTTATGGCGCCACTATTATCGCAGTATAGAGGGACGACATCTGATGGCATCACTCCAAGCTCTATGATGAACTTCTTGAACCAGAATGTCTTATTTGTAGCTTTTGATGCAGTGATATATTCTACTACCATGATAGAGTCTGCAATCATGGTCAGCTTGGAACTCTTCCAGCTCACAGTACTATCATTACATACAAATAGACTTTTAGATGTCGACTTTCAATTATTTATGTCAGACATAAAATCTGAGTCTATGTACCCCTGGGCCTAGAGTTCTCCATTACCAAAGATCAGAAACATATCCTCAGTCTTTCTCAAGTACTTAAGGATACACATCACAGAAGTCTAGTGCTCTTCTCCTAGATTTGACTGATACCTACTCGTGATACTCACAGCATGGGTAATATCAGGTCATGCACACAGCATGGCATTCAGGAGGCTTCCTATTATCGAAGCATAAGGGATCTTGCTCATGCATTCAATTTCCTCAAGTATGCTAGGATACATCTTCTTGGAAAGATGAATATCATGTCTGAAGGGTACTAGTCTCCTCTTAGAGCTTTCCATGCTGAATCTTTTCAGCACCTCCTCTATGTATATCTTTTGTGATAGTCCCAGCATCCTATTTGGTCTATCCCTATAAACTTTAATTTTCAATATGAAGGATGCCTCTCCTTTATCTTTCATAGAAAACTCTTTTGATAACCACATTTTAACTATGGTCAATATGAAAATATTATTTTCAATTAGAAAGATATCATCCACGTACAATACGAGAAGGATAATAGTGCTCCCACTAATCTTTTTGAAATATAGGGCTCCTCCTTATTTTTGATGGAACCAAATGATTTGATCATATTATTAAAATGAACATTCCAGCACTGAGATGCTTGCTTTAGTCCATATATGGACCTTTGCAGCTTGTAGATCTTATGATCACCATTACTGAATGTGAAACCAAGCAGCTATTTCATATACATATCTTCCTCAAGATATCTATTTAAGAATGCCATTTTCATGTCCATCTACTATATTTCATAATTATAATAAGCTACAACAACAAGCAATATATGGATGGATTTTAGCAAGGCTACTGGCGAGAAGGTATTGTCGCCCAAGTATGGCTTTCCAAGAGGGGGGATGAATTGGATATTTCAAATTTTCAAGCTTAAGATATGAGTAGATTAAACAAATTAAGTGTCAAAGTAAATAATCTATGTAATGTGTAGTGAATGAGATCAATAAAATAGTAACACACAATCACAAACACAATAATTTTATAGTGGTTCGATGATAAAATCAGCACCTAC
Source organism: Cocos nucifera (assembly GCA_006176705.1). Lineage (NCBI taxonomy): Eukaryota > Viridiplantae > Streptophyta > Magnoliopsida > Arecales > Arecaceae > Cocos > Cocos nucifera. The sequence goes on from QRFJ01002376.1 coordinate 16,345, forward strand.
GTCCACTACCTAAGTAAACTACTTAGAAATTCAACTATAACCACTAAGCTCAATTGTAGTCTGATAGTTTCACTTGGGCTTATAATCTAATCTAGTTAGTTTTGATCTTAGCTCACCAACTGCAACCATGCAATGATTATTCTTTTGGGCTAACAATCAACTCCGATTGATTTTCACTTTAGCTCACCAATCAAACCATATAATGTCCAACTCTAGGCTTGGACTAACCCAAGTTTCTCATCCCAAGAAACTTAAAATAAAGATGAAAAACACAATAAACAAAATAAAAACAAACTCTTTGAAGCTTAAGAGAAGAAAATCTAGGAACTTGGCTTGTAGGCTTGATTTCTTCTTTTTGAGTGCTTGAAAGATGTAAAAATTGATCTTCAATGGTGATGGCCTGACTTCTTTCTGATTGAAAATGTTGGAAGGACAAGAAAAACTCTAAGAAACACTCCTTTCTTTTCACTATTTGGCTCACACACTTGAAAAATTGAAAATCTGCTTGAAAGCTCTCTCTTGTAGGTTCAAAAATTTTCTTTCTTGTCCAAGTATTTTCTTAAGTATCCTCGAGTTTTCCCTCCATTACAAGTCACTAACATAGGCTTCTAGAAGTGATCTAGCTATTGAAAGATCGAAAACAGTTGTTGGAAGATGTGTGGAGTGAAAAAACTGCAAAATTGAGAACTAATCGTTACAGATACTGGGCCAACTTAGTTTTTAACTGAGTCGGCTCAGTCCAAATCGAGTTGGCTTAGTTTTCAGCTAGATCAGCTCAGTCTTAGAGATCCTAAAATACCTATTTCTATCATCTTCTCTTTTTGAGATTGGGACAACTAACTTTCTGATTGGGTTGGCCTAGTTATCACTAGGTCAGCTCAGTTGAAAATTGGGTCGGCTCAGTCTCTTGGATTATGAAAAATTCTGCTTTCTTTTCTTTCTATTTTTTGCTTTCATTGAAATTGGGTCGGCTCAGTTTGTGTGCCATGCTTGCCAAGGACTATTTGTGATCCTTTCTTCTCCAAATTTCATTGTAGGCTAGACTTATCCTTTTGCCTTGATTTAATCTTTATTTTAACTTCTTGAAAGATGTATCCAATCTAAAATATCTTCTCCAAAATCTTGAATAATAAATCTTCATTTAGATGAATGGAAATACTTGAAGTTTGTGAGCTTTTGAAATTTACAACTACACATCCTCACAAACAATGTTAGTAATTTAATAATCTATACTCAAATACATTTGTTATCATCAAAATCAATCTAGGATCAACAATCTCTCCTTTTTTGATGATAATAAAATTTTTTGAGTATAATTTTTTCTTTATATTTTAAAATGATATTTTCATTCAATCTTATCAATTAACTCATGCATCATATTTGTTTTATCAATTTACATATGCTCCCCCTAAATATGATAAGTATGTTCAAGTCTAAGTCAAATTTTATGTTGCTCCACCTTATTATGTGCCTAGGTTTCAATTTAGCAATTCGAGTTATGATTTTTTTCATATTTGTAATTACAATTGAATTGCTATTGTTTGCACATTCTTTATTTAATTCTTGCTGAAGTAATTCCTATTTAAGTAGTGTGCCATGGTGTGCCATTCCATTTAAGTGGTGTGCCATTGTTTTCATAGTATGCCATTCTTTTCATTTAATTATATTTTCAATTTTTATTTTATACTCATTTTTCTTCTCCTTTTTATCATTATCAAAAAGTACATGGACAATGTAAAGAAAGATTTGATCAAGCATAAAAAGAGATAATTTCATTCATTCATTAGAGAAATTTGATACAATTCAAGCCAGAAGTCAAACTTCATTCATTCATAGATACAAACAGTTTCAAGTGCACAAAATGCTGAAGTTTGAACATTACATATCATTGATACCTATCATGAATATTTACAATCAAAATTCTCTAAGTATAGCTAGATGGATCCTACATGCAACCTAATCAACATTAGACTTTGGAGGGTCGAATGAGGCTGGATCCATAGGTGCAGAAATACGTTGCTCGGTGAACATTTCTCTTACAGCATCTTTGATTAGCTGAGGAAGACCACTAGATAACATATCATATACGCGATGCACAATCTCTCTGATCTGATCCTCATCTAATCTGACAGTGGATAAAGATGGAGCAGGTGCAGGACGCTGTGGCATGGGCTCTAGCTCATGTCTTTCTTCTCCTTCCTTATCTAGCTTCATCCAAATACCATTTACTTTCTTGAACTTCATCCTATGCATTGATTTTAGATTTTATGTATCATAGTGCTGAAGCTTCCTACTAGGTTTTCCTTCCAAACTAACTCCAAAGTCTTGAAACACCAATATCAAAAACATCCCGTAAGGCAGTGTAGGTTTTTCTCTTTGGGATGCTTCTTGCATCATCCTTAAAATCAAAGCTGGAAGGTTAAACTTTTCTCTCATTATGATATGATACATCATAGCTATATCATTTTTGTTGAGAAAATCAAACCTTCCTACTCTAGATACTAGAATCTTCACTAAAATGTGATGAAGCAGTCTATTTTCCATGGATAGGTCTCTAGGATGGATATCGTTAAAGTGCATGGCATCATCTCTATCAAATAACAATTGCAACCCACTCGCTCGATCATTTAGTCTCTCAGCTTCTTCAGTGGGTGCCCTAAGTAAGCTCCCTAATTTCTCCGCAGTTAAATTGATCTTTACTTTCTTTACCTCCATTTCAAATAATTTAGGGCTAACCTTAGCATTTTAATAGAACTCCCATACTAAATTCGGATAGGTTGGGAGGTTGATTCCAGAACATAGGTATTCCTAATCTTGATACTTCAACCCATCTCCAAATGCAAACCCTTTCTTTCCCAAAAAGCCAAAATCTATCCTTCTACCAGTTGTAATAGTCTTAGAAGAGAGAGGGACGAGTGTGGAAGAGGGAGATGGAGGGGAAACTAGAGATGGAGGGTGAGGGGGTTGAGTGGACGATCCTGGAGGAGGTGAGGATGACTGAGATGACCTAGAGTAACGATCTTCATGAAACTTTGTTCGCCATTCTCGGTTGCTAATCTCTCTTCTAGGTGGCAGAATCGGACATGCATGCTTGATCCTATGGGTTGCAGTTTGTTTCTTGCGCAGCATGATTCCAAAACCCCACTCAAATTTGATGGAAAAAGGGTTTCTAGGGGAAGACCTTTAGGGTTCTAGGGTTTCCTCTGTAGACGGTTAAGAAACGAAACATAAAAGAGCCATCGGTCTATCCATTTAAAAGATAGAATCTCGATAACTTAGCCGGCTGAGTTTTTTTGTGAAGAAAAATTGAGTCGGCCCAGTACTAGGATGACTAAGTTTTTCTATAAGAAATTAATGGGATGGCTCAGTTTGGCATAGACTTGAATATTCTGAGTTTCAAGTCAAGAAAATTTTTCATTTATTTTTTTTCTAAATAAGATAAAAATTTAAGAAATGTAAGAAAACTAACCATATCAAAATCACTCATTTCATCATATGAAAATCAATTATCACAAGATATTCATTTAACAAATCGGATCAAATAAACCTAATTGCTTTCTAATTGTGCAAAATCATTCTTTATTCAAGAGTTTAGTAAAGATATCAGCAACTTGATTTTTAGTAGACACATATTCAAAAAATATATCATTATTTTAAACATGGTCTCTAATAAAATGATGTCTTACTTCTATATATTTTATTCTTGAATGTAATATAGAATTTTTAGTTAAATTTATGGCACTTGTATTGTCACATCGAATAGAAATATTATTACAAGTAATATCATAATCTTCTAGTTGCTATTTGGTCCATAATAGTTATGCACAATAACTTCTAGTAGCAATGTATTTGGTTTTTGCCATAGACAAGGCTATCAAGTTTTGTTTCTTGCTAAACCAAGAGACCAAATTCACTCCTAGAAATTGACATGTACCACTTGTACTCTTCCTATCTAAGCAATAACTAGCAAAATCTGAGTCACTATAACCAATTAAATCTATTGAAGATTATTTAGAGTACTATAAACTAACATGTTGAGTATTTATCAGATACTTAAAGAATTTTTTAATTGCTAATACATGTGATTCCTTAGGATTTGATTGATAATGCGCACATATGTATACACTAAACATTATGTCCGGCCTACTTACAGTTAAATATAGTAAAGATCTAATCATACCTCGATATAGCTTAGGATTTACTACGTTTTCTTTTGGATCTTGATCAAGCTTGCAACTTGTGCACATGGAAGTGCCACTTTCTTTGATATTTTTCATCCTAAATTTCTTTAGCATTTTCATGATGTATTTGCTTTGGTTGATGAAGATCCCCTCATTTTATTGCTTGATTTGGAGTCTGAGGAAGAAGTTGAGCTCTTCCATCATGCTCATCTCAAACTCACCTTGCATGAGATTAGCAAACTCTCTACACAAAACCTCATTAGTAGCACCGAATATAATATCATCAATATATAATTGAATAATTAATAGATTACTTGATTTTTTTTTTAATCAATAGTATTTTATTTACATTACCTTTTCTAAAATCATTGTTTAATAAGAACTTACTCAATCTATCATACCAAGTCCTAGGTGCTTGTTTTAATCCATATAGTGCTTTCTTAAGTTTATATACATGATTAGGTAAATCTTGACTTTCAAAGCTTGGAAGTTATTCTACATAAACTTCTTCTTCAATTAAACTATTTAAAAATGCACTCATTACATCCATTTAAAAAAGTTTAAAATTTATGAAGCATGCAAATGCTAAGAGCAATCTAATAGCTTCAAGTCTAGCTATGGGTGCAAAGGACTCATCAAAATGAATACCCTCTTCTTGATTATATGCTTGTGCAACCAATCTAGTCTTTTTTCTAATTACATTATCCTTATCATCAAGTTTATTTCTAAGGACTCATTTAGTACCAATTATAAAAATATTTTTAGGTCTTTCAACTAATTCCCAAATTTTATTTCTATCAAATTCGTTTAACTCTTCTTGCATTGCTAATATCCAATTTGGATCCTTTTCAGCTTCAATTACATTTTTAGATTTTAAATGAGATACAAATGCAATATGATTCATAGCTTTCCTAAAAAATGATCTAGCTTTTACTCCATAAGATGGATCACCTATTATTAATTCCTTAGGATGATTATGATCATACCTCCATTCCTTTGGTAAGTTGGATGTACCTCGATCATCTTAAGATTGTGCCAACTCTTCTTCAATTTCTTGCCCTTTATCTTCTTTTTTTTCGAGAGGGAGTATCTTCAAGTGATATATCTTTCAATTTATTTTCAAGATTTTCTACATCTACATCAATCTCTTTTTCTCTTGTCTTAAGAGAGTTAGTTTCATCAAAAATAACACGAATGGATTCTTCCATAATCAATGTTCTTTTGTTAAATACTCTATACGCTCTACTATATGATGAATATCCTAGAAAATTCTTTCATCTAATTTTGCATTAATTTTTTCTAATTTATCTTTATCATTTATTAAAATAAAATATCTACATAAAAAAGTTTTAAAGGGTAAAATGTTTGGCTTCTTTTTTTTATAGAGTTCATATGGAGCTTTCTTCAAGATTGGTCTAATTATAGCTTTATTCAGCATATAGCATCCGGTGATAATAGCTTCCATCCAAAAATATTTTAGAAGGTTGCTTTCACAAAGCATGGTTCATGCCATTTCAATCAATGTTCTATTCTTTCTTTCTACCATTCCATTTTATTGGGATATCCTAGGTGCTGAAAAGTTACGATTGATTCTACTTTTAGAACAAAAATTTTGAAATTTATGATTTTCAAATTTCATGCCATGATCACTTCTTATATATAAAACATTGCATTCTTTTTTTCTTATTATTTTGTTAAATAGATAAATAAATATATCACAAGCATTATCTTTATGTAATAAAAATAAAACTCATGTATATCTTAAAAAATCATCTATTATGACAAAGACATATCTTTTTCCACCAAGACTAGTAGTTGAAATAGGTCCAAACAAATCCATATGGAGTAATTATAGAGGCCTAGTAGTTGAGATAATATTTTTGGATTTGAAAGAAGATTTCATTTGTTTACCAAGGCGGCATGCTTTGCAAATTTTATCTTTTCAAAATTTAATTTAGGTAATCTCTTTACTAAATTAAGTTTAATTAATCTTGCTAGTGAGTCCATACTTGCATGACCTAATCTATTATGCCAAATCCAACTTGATTTATTTAGTTTAGCATTCATAGCAACAAGACACTCAATATTTTCATTTTTAAGTTTATCAAGATCAACAATGTAAACAATTTCATGTCTTTTTCTAATGAATTTAATACTTTTATCTAAAGAGCTAGATACAATGTAATGAGATGATTTGAATAAAATATTAAAGCCTTTATCACAAAGTTAGCTTATGTTAAGCAAGTTATGTATTAATCCTTCGACATATAAAACATTTTCTATGCTAGTAAAAGGTGTTTTCAAGATATTACTGAGACCAATGATTTTTCTTTTCTGTTGTCTCCAAATCTCACAACAACTCCATCTTTAGCTTCAAGAGAGATAAATTATGATTTATCTTGTGTCATGTGCCTCGAGCATGCGCTATCAAGGGACCACCTTCTTTTAGCTCTTATGGATGCCAAGCACACCTACATAAGTAATCAAGCAAACTTAGGTACGCAAGCTAACTTGGGTCCTTTGGGGTTAGCACAAATGGTTTCTTTTGGAATCCAAACTTGTTTTATTTTTGTTTTGCTTGAATTAAAGGTTTTACATTTACTAAATTTATGTCCAATTTTATTGCATTCATAACATATAATTCTTCTACCATAATTTTGAGATTTTGCATATACATTTTTAATGACTTTTGCTTTCTTGATGTATCATATCCTATACCGATTTTATCAAGAATCATCTTTTAATTTTCAATTATTGTTTACAGATTTTTAGAGCTTAGCATATATCTATGTACTATGGATCTTAATCTTACCACTTCATCTTGTAAAGATATAATCTTTTCATTTGATTCATCTAGATTAGTTTGTAAATTCTTTATATTTTCTTCTATTTGAGCTTTATCATTACTTAAGGATTGATTCTCTTTATTTAGTTCCTTATTCTTACATAATAGCTTCTTAAAGTCATTAACAAGGTTATTGAAAGCATCATATAATTCTTCAAAAGTAGAATCTAAAATTAAAGTATCATCATTTACCTCGTCATCATGATGTGCTATAAGGCAAAGATTTGTTTTTTCTTCTTTTTGATATTCTTCCTCACTTGAAGAAGAGTCCTCATCATTGCTCCATGTGGCTTTGTCTGCTTTCTTCTTTATTTTCTTGAAGCTTTTATTCAACATTGGACAATCCATTTGAAAGTGTCCAGGCTTTTTGCACTCATAGCAAATAGGTGGTTGTTCTTTCTCTTTCTTTTTTTCTTTCTCTTTACAACCTTCTCCCTTGTTAAACATTTTCCTAGGTTCAAATCTCTTCCTTCTTCTCATTAATTTCTTGAATCTTCTTGCTATCATGGACATCTCCTCATCAATTTTTAAACACTCTTCGAAATCACACTCTTCCTTATGGATGGCAGTAGCCTTAAGTGCAATGCTCTTCTTTTTCTTTACTTCATCTTTTCTTTCTTAATTCATGTTCAGCTCGTGGGTCATGAGTGATCCAATTAATTTCTCCAATGCTAGAGTATTTATGTCTTTCACCTCTTGAATGGCAATCACCTTTGGGTCTCAATTTTTTAGCAAAGACCTAAGAATTTTATGCACAACATCACTGTTAGCATAATCTCTTCCAAGACTTTTCAAATCATTCAAAATTTTAGTGAACCTAGTAAATATTTCAGTGATGGTTTCATGCAGTTTCATTTTAAATAACTCATACTTATGCACCAACATGTTTATCTTAGACTCCTTGACTTGATTAGTACCATCATGGATAACTTTAAGTCTATTCCAAATTTCTTTGGCTGATGAACATATTGATATTCTATTGAACTCATTAGCATCCGAAGCGCAATATAAGATATTTATTACTTTGGCGTTAAGTTGAGCTTTCTTTTTGTCATGTTCATCTCAATCCTTTTCAAGTTTTGGGATGGACACTCCATCAATGATAATTGTTGGTGTGTGAGGACCTAATGTTATGACATTCCACATATCATAGTCTTGTGCTTGGATGAATATCCTCATTCATGCTTTCCAATATGCATAATTTGTTCTATTAAATAGTGGAGGTCTATTGGTTGATTGCCCCTCAACCAAAGGAGTCCTAATTGGGGTTGCCATTTAATCTTATAGTTTGATCAACAACTAATATTAGAGCACCTACTCTAATACCACTTGTTGCCCAAGTATGGCTTTCCAAGAGAGGGATGAATTGGATATTTTAAATTTTTAAGCTTAAGATGTGAGTAGATTAAACAAATTAAGTTCTAAATCAAATAATCTATGCAAAGTGTGGTGAATGAATTCAATATAACAGTAACATATAATCACAAACACAATAATTTTGTAGTCGTTCGGTGCCAAACTCAACACCTGCGTCCACTCACTAAGTAAACCACTTAGGAATTCAACTATAATCACTAGGCTTGATTATAGTCTGTTTATTTTACTTAAGCTCACAATCCAATCCAGTTGGTTTTGATCTTAGCTCTGAAGAAAAAATCAAGTTTTTCTATCATAGGATGCATATGATCGGATCATATTTACAGTAAAATAATTTTAAAAATTTATTTATTATTCGATCAGATCTGAGATTTCTTAGATCTGATTAGATTAATCTAAAATTAAAAGTAAAATAAAAATAAAAATAGTTATAATAGTTATCACCTAATTGGGTAAATTATTTTCCTATTGTGATGATCTCAAGATTGATCTGAGGTTCTGATTGAGCCGCACACGCATCTGGTCTCTACTGATATTCACTCAAGTTAGATCTAGAAGTCTCCTTCTAGATTTGATCTCTAAAGATCAGATCTAATGTCCTTTTGTTGAGCCTTCAAAATGAACTTTGAGGGCTGCACGTTCATCTAACGAACACTATCATCTCTCACTGATCTTCGGACCGATGGAACTTGATCATTGCTCGCAGATTTGGCCCAACTCTTGAGCATGGAGAAGAGGGAGAGAATCAGATGAGGGAGGAGTGGAGATGAATATTTTGGCAGAACTTCGCTGTAGAGAAATTGCTATGCACAATAGCTTGTGCAGGGCCCTATTTATAGACCTAGTCAAGAGTCTCCTCATAATTAACTTTGAACAGGTCATAGTTTAACAAGCAAAAGAACTCCTTAACTAATCTCCATGCCCCACCCTCTATTTCTTCTAATTTTGTTGCATAAAAATCAGATAAAATGGCATGGAGATGGGAAGATAAACTTTGATTGGCGCAAGCAACTTATCTCCCTTAGAGTTTGATCCAAATCAAACATTGACCCAATTAAAACCCTTTTTAAAGGGGGTCTCCACGTTACCATTTGGTCACACAGTCAAAGAGGGGGACATGGCCCTCTCTTCCTCACATAAATCCCAAGTGGGCTTGCACCCCCAGATAGTCTCTAGGGGGCGCATGCCCCTTTCCCTTTCTTTCCTACATTCGGGTCAACATTTGATCCTTGTCCTTTTCCATCTTATGGGATTTAAGGTAAAATCTTTTCAAGTCCCATCCAATGGATTTATGCCAAGTCCTAATCAATTTTGAATAAGCTTTGATCAGACCAGGACTCGGTCCAGTCAGATCAAGAAGAATCCATTTAGAATTTTTGGGAGAGGCTTGTCTAATTATCATCTCATGATTTTAGGACAAGCCCTTGTTAGATATGTATGCTCTAGAAGCCAGAATTGGCTAGCACTTATAATACACTTCTAAGAGTAAAATTATAATTTTGATTATAAATAATAAAATGGGTTATTTTCTATCACATAAGTGTATTTAGTGTCTATGATACATCCCTTGAGTTAATGGTAATGATAATTCATATTTTCAAGAGTTGAAAATTTAAGACATGAATTTTAATTTATTAACTCATAAAATACTCCTGACCGTAGGATCATCATGAGGATGATGATTGATCCGGAAGGTTAGTGTACAATCGCTTCTTTATAGCAGATGAGTCTTAAGTCTACATTGTAGAGACATCGGAGCAAGAATACATGTACTCATTAGAGAATGAGGGCACTGAGCATGACCACCTCGAGTAGTCATAAGAAAGTCTACCTTCTCATCGATGACTGACTCGATGCTGCAGTAGTGTGTTTGGTTCTTTAACCTGAGGTGCATCAGCAGTTCACCTTGAGGGTGTTATAGTTTGACTACACCATGACTCAGTCTCCTAGCCATTCGAAATCTTAAGGGATATGTTGGCTATAGCATGCTCATTGTAGGAATTGGATTGCACCAAGATGAAATCTATCTACCTCGGTGGATGAGGAGTAGCCCTATGATGATCATGAGAATCAAGTCCATAAGCCCATGGCCATGGCAGAGAGTGAAATGATAGATAGAGTTTCTATTAAGGTTTTTACATCGGACTTGAATCGAATGATTAAATCATATGATAGAAATTAGGGTTTGACGAGTTCACCTTAACCCTAATCTGATTGGGGCACAAGATAGAAGAACATAATCACATAAGTAGCTGCACCGAGAGGTTCATTTTTAGTTTTGATGGGTTGCCACCATATGCTGCTAGGTGTCACTGGTGGATTTTGGAAGCAATTAGAATAATTTAGATGATCGATCATTCTAAGTTATTTGAATCAAAAGAGTTTTGATCCATCGAATGGAGTTTCGATGATGTTGATGATGGAGATCACTACATATCCCATTATCATATAGAACTGAACCTAATTGGGTCACACAAATAAGGTTTTGGATCTGGATATCATCAATTGGACTAATCTAATTCAATTGATTTGAATTGGATTCAATTAGGTTCAAGAAAATTGTGCTAGCACACGATTGAACCTAACATTCTCCGTTTTCTATCATAAAAATTATCTCGACTGAGCCAAATGAGTTTGAACTCACTTAGATATCTTTACCTGATCTGACTAAAGCTTGTCCAAGTCAGAAAATGGTTGTCTTAATTTATGAGATAAATTTGAGACAACACCTACCATTTTTCATCACCTGCTAATTCTTATACTTTGACTTGGTCAAACATTGACCTTTAACCCTTGGTCATTTGCCCATATGTCATGCACTTATTAGAGAGCAGATAGGGGCTTGTCTCCTCTCTAGAAATTAGAAAGAAGGAGATGCACGCCTAGGATGGCGTGTGCCCATGGATAGGGATGCTAGAGTCCCATACGGATGGGACTCAAGGTTGCTTCTTGGTCTCTACTTAGATGGCCCTTGGGTATCTACTTTGACCAGTCTTAGGCACCATCTAAGAATGAACCTATGGGTCTCTCATATGATTGGATCAGGTAATGTCATCTCACCAATTGAATTTAGATCTAATTGCATGAAGCAACATGATTGGTCGGGGTGATGCAGCACTGCATGATGCAGCAGAGTCTATAAAAAGACCCTATCTACGCCCACTTTTCAGCTCTCCTCCTCTTAGCCATGCCCCAAGGCTGACCCTCTCCCTTCTCCATGCCACCATCTTGCCCTCTCTCTCTTCTCCATGTCCAAGGAAGTTGGGCCTTCAGATTAGTGCAAGTTAGGCAAGAAAAGACAGACGAGAAAGGAAGAAGGCAGCACTGCTGCAGAGATGATGGATGATCTTCAGAAGAAGTTTTGAAGATCCTTCAAATCTGATCCCAATCTAATTTTTAAAGAAAAGAAAGAAAAGAAGAAGATCTCTAGATCTAGCTTGAGTGGATATCGGTAGAGGCCAGGCGCTTGCGTGGCTAGATCCAGAACCTCAAGGCTTCGACAGGATCATCAATGGATAATCAGATTATCCAGAATCAAGATAAAATTAATTCAAAATTAATTTAATTTTATTTTATTATTTATCATATCATAAAATTAGATCTAAAAAGTATCAGATCTAATTAGGATCTAAGAAAAAATTTTTGAAATATGCCTCTCGATCCAATCAAATCTGAACAAAACTGATCCGAAAAATCAGGATTTTCCTTCAACTGGTATCAGAGCCAGGTTCTTATAAAATTTATTTAGATCTAATTTAATCTAATTAATTAGTAATTTTAAATATCACATGAGATATTATTAGATCTAAAATTAAAAAAATAAAAAATTAAAATTAATTAATCTAGATCTAATATATATGAGATACATAACTAGACTAGGAATAGAATTGTTCTATGTGTAGTCTAGTATAATCATATTTTTATTTGATTAAATATAATTTTTAGATCTATTTATTTAATATTTTTTGATCTTATAAATATTATAATTAGATCAAAAAATAAGAAATAAATTAAATTTAATTTGTTCATATGAGATATGATAGTTGCAAGTTTAGACAAGTTGTAGAATAGTTCTTTAAATAGGTCTAGATTAAATTTTATTTGATAAGATCAAATTTAAATTTAATTTTTTAGATGATTATGAGATAATTTAGATCTAAAAAATATGCATTCATGATATATGTGATATATATAAAACATGTTTTAATTATATCTATTTTTTTTATATGAGATATATGCATAGATCTAATTAGTTTTTGTAGATTAGTTGTATTTCTGATTAAGATGTTCCCCTTGGCCGTCCAGTCATAAGAACAAAGTAGGGCTTAAAGACCCTCTCCTCCTATTTGATGGAGTATTCTTATGATGTGTAGGGGTGCTACGCGTTCGTCCTTAATCAGAAATTGAAAACTTACTTTCTGCAAAATCCTAGATCCTGAAATCCTAGGATCTTATTTACATATTTTGTTTTAGAACCCTAAACTTAATTAAGAATTAAGTTTATGAAATATCAATTAGGTCTAAAATTGAGAATTTTAGATCTAAGATATATTCATAAATTTGGGTTCGGGCTTGGGTAGCTCAAATAGGTCTAAGCGGTTGGTCAAACTAAATCAAGAGTTGGTTAGATGGGATCAACAGTGCTTAAATTGATCAGCCTAATAGGATTAAGTCTGGGTCAAGATCGAGTCACATGAGTGATCGATCAAGCTAAGACCTAGTTAGGCTCAGTGGTTAGAGTCTGGATTGTAGGCTAATCCAATTGGTTCTATCTCAACAATTTGGTATCTAAGGTAAGTCTGGAAGATATGACCGACTGATTTTTAATTGGAAGCTACTCGACTCGAATACGTTCTTATCGAGTTAATGGCATATCCCTTCCACCAATCTCACTTACCTGGCCATGTTTGTTCACTTAGTTCTAATCTGAGGTGGTCAATAATCTAAGCTAACCCATGCCACTAGGTTAGTCATAATAGTTATGACTATGTCAAGTCTAGTTTAATGAGACCTAAATCAAAACTTCCTAAGAAAAGATTAAGTCTAAGCTCTTCCACCATTGTAGATGTGCGGGCCCTTTTCGAGGTTGATTGTTCTCGACCGGTTATAGTGGCTTAGTTGCACCGGGAAGATGCAACAATATCTATTAGGCATTGGATGCTACAGGCTGGAGGATGAATTGGGCTCAATATTTCGAATATGATGGGAGACTCAATTAGGAATCTAATCTGTGCAAATGGTGGGTCTGACTTAACTAAGGAGTGGATCAATATTGCAGACACGATGAGATTCATGAATTAGAGACCAAGTTTGGGTGCATCATGATTAGAGAATCATTAAACAAGAGTTGTTCACTCATTGGCTAACCCATCACCAATAACTGTTAGGTGAGGTGATGAGTAAGTCGGTGGGACTGCACCACCCACTAGAAATCAGTAATCATGAAGATTTTTGTATCTCTACAAAAGGAGTGTAGGGATCCAAGAAAATAGTGGGAGCTAATTTATTTTAAAATAAAATCTCTAAATAAATTGGTTAAGTTTTAATTACAATATCTAACTTAAAACTTTGACTTTTTACAGAAAAATGTCTGCATCCAACCCACTAGCACGAATCCTGGACACCCATAGACGACCAGATCAAATTACAAGGATTGACTCCAAAACTTCAAAATTATTTTGGGTTTCGATAAGTTAACTCATGTATTGGACCAGGACCCTCCCACCTTACCAGCTCATCCATCTACTAAATAGAGAGAATCTGTGGATAAGTGGATTGACGAAGATAATAAGGCCAGATACTAACATGTTGGGCTCAATGTCTGATGAGCTTCAGTGTCAATATGAAGATATCAGGACTGCTCGCCAAATGTTGGCTCACCTACAGGAGATGTTTGGTAAATAGAGTCGCGCAGCCAAGTATCAAGTTACTAAATGACTATTCAAGGCTAAGATGCGCGATGGGCAGTCAGTCCAAGAACATTGTCTGATGATGATCAAGGACTTGGAAGAGCTTGAGAAGCTCAGAGTGAGGTTGGACTTGGATCTACAAAATGATATAATTCTGCAATCCTTGATGATGCATATGGGCATTTCATCATAAACTACCATATGCATAAATTTCAAAACTTCTTGGCCAAACTTATGAACATGCTAGTTATCGCTGAGCTTTCCATGAAAGGTTCTAAAGTATCAGTGCTTGCTATAGAACGGACTTCTTCCAAGAGAAAGTCTTTTGAAAAGAAGAAAAAGTCTAGAAAAAAGCAGAAGGTGGAAGGAGAAAAGAAGAAAAAGACAGAGATGAAGAAGGCTGCTGACAAAGAAAAGTGTTTTCATTGCAACAATGACGGCCACTGGAAGTGGAACTGCCCTACTTATCTAGCCACCCTAAAGAAGGAGGCTGGTCCTTCTGGAGGTATGCTCGTTATTGAGTCTAACCTTATGATTTCTTCTGCATCTAGTTGGGTGCTTGACTCTGGTTCTAGTGCACATTTGTGCACTTCTATGCATGGTCTTGAGGATAGCAGGAGGCTGAGGGATGGTGAGATGATCCTATGCATCGAAAATGGAGCAAGAGTTACTGCCATGGCCATGGAAACATACCCTCTTTGACTACCATCTGATTTAGACTTAGTATTAAAAGACTGTTATTATGTGCTTGCAGCAAGCAGGAATTTGATTTCTGTTTCTTGCCTTGCATTAGAAGGCTATGTAATTAGTTTTCTTAAGGACCATTGTAACATTCTTTATGAAAGAAATAAAATTACAAATGGTTTCCTTATTAACGGTCTTTATCAGTTACATGTTGATGTATCTATTTTTAACTTGGAGCAAAATGTGAATGCCATAAAATCAAAACGTCCTAGGGATAGTCCTAATGATAGGTTTCTATGGCACATAAGATTAGGTCAAATAGCAGAGGATAGGGTTAACAAATTAGAGAAAATTGGGCTATTGAGTCCATTGACTTTCGAGTCATATCCAATTTATGAATCCTTTCTTCATGGCAAAATGACTAAGCTCCCTTTTGTAGGACATGGAGAAAGGGCCATGGATCTTCTTGCCATAGTACATACAGATGTGTGCGGCCTATTTGATGTGCCAGCTAGAGGTAACTTTGTCTACTTCATAACCTTTATCGATGATTTATCTAGGTATGGATATGTGTATCTTATGAGACACAAGTCTGAAGCTTTTAAAAAGTTTAAAGAATTTAGACATAAAGTAGAAAAGCAAATTGGAAAACCCTTTAAGGTTCTTTGATCAGATCGAGGAGGTGAATACCTTAGTTGGAAATTCCTAGACTATCTCAAGGAAAATGACATCGTCTCTTAATGGACTCCACCAAGAACACCTCAACTCAATGGAGTTTCAGAATGGAGAAATCGGATCCTATTAGATATGGTCCGATCCATGATGAGCTTCACAGACCTTCCTGATTTTCTTTGGGAATACTATTTGTTAACTGCAATATACTTACTGAATAGAGTTTCTTCTAAAACCATTCCTACCACACCATATGAGATATGGTATGGTAAGAAACTAAGTCTGAGTCATCTCAGAATTTGGGGTTGTCTGGCTCATGTTGAAAGACAACAAGGAGACAGGTTAGACTTTAGGTCCTTTAGAGCTCGATTTATAGGATATCCTAAAGAGTCATTAGGATATTATTTCTACATTCCAGAAGATCACAATATGATTGTCAGTCGACATGCCATCTTTCTTGAAAAATAATTTATTCAAGATAGCGGAATTGGAAAGCAGATCAAGTTTGATGAGAAAGTCTCACAAGAGCAACGAGCTAAGGACCAAATAGAACCAAATCAGGTTAAGCCAATCCATACACTACCTCCTCCACCTCATAGATCGAAAAGGATTTTCCGTCCCCCTGAGAGGTACTTAGGTACTATTTTAGAGGATGTAGAGAAAATATTTCTCATAGGTAATGGAGTTCATAGTGAAGATTCCAAAACCTATAACGAGATGATATCAGATATCGACTCCGAGAAATGGTTAGTGGCAATGAAGTCAGAAATTAACTCAATGGACTCAAACCAAGTCTGGACCTTGGTAGATCCACCAGAAGGTATAGTACCTATTGGGTGTAAATAGATCTTCAAGAGAAAGATTGGTGCAGATGGAAATGTGGAGATATTCAAAGCTAGATTAGTGGCAAAAGGTTATAATCAATGCGAAGGCATTAACTATCAGGATACCTTTTCGTCAGTAGCTATGCTAAAATCCATTCGCACATTGCTTGCTATTGCAGCCTATTTCGATTATGAAATATAGCAAATGGACGTGAAAAGGACATTCTTAAATAGATATCTTGAGGAAGATATCTATATGGAATAGCCCTTAGGTTTCACATCCAGTGATGATGATTACAAAATATGCGAGCTGCAAAGGTCAATATATGGACTTAAGCAAGCTTCTCGGAGCTGGAATACTCATTTTAATGAGGTGATCAAAATGTTTGGTTTCATCAAAAATGAGGAGGAGCCATGTGCCTTCAAAAAGGTTAATAGGAGTGCTGTTGTCTTTCTCGTATTGTACGTGGATGACATCCTCCTTATTGGGAATGATATTCCCATGTTGATAATAGTTAAAATTGAAGGGAAAATCTTGATTTCTCGAATCAGGTTAGTTCAAATCTGATCGGATCAAGAGATATATTTCAAAAAATTTTTTCCTTGATCTAAATCAGATCTAAAATATTTTAGATCTGATCTTTATTATTCTAATAATAAAAATAAACTCTAGATAAATTAAATAAAATTTAATTTACCATGACGTAGGGTAATCCTATTATCCATTGATGATCCTGTAAGTAGCGGAAGGTTTTGGATCTAGCCATGCAAGTGCCTGGCCGCTACTAGTATCCACTTGGTCTAGATGTAGAGATCCTCTTTTTCTCTATCATGTCTCCAGAAATCAGATCTAAATCTGATTTGGAGGATCTTCAAAACACCTTTCAAAGATCAACAGTTGCCCTTTGCAGCAGCGCAGCCTTCTAGCTTTCTGTCGCCTTTCCCTCATTTGGATTGCACCAACTTGGATCCCAAACTCCTTTGGACGTGAAGAGGAGAGGGAGAAGATGGACTTGGCATGGAGGAGGAGGGGAGAGGCAGCCTTGGGGCATGGAAATTTTTCAATGCTTTTTGAGTTGGGCGCAGGGTCTTATTTATAGACTATGCATGATCCAGCTCTTCTTCAAAACCAATCATAACCCTTTGTGAAATCAGATCTAAATCTGATTGGTGAGAATAGAGTCCCTTGGATTTCTCCTTAGATGGCACCTAAGATCAGTCAAACTTGGTTTTTAGGAGAAGTCTAATTGTAATCCAAAAAGGAAATGGAGTCCCTATCCAACAGGGACACCTAGGTGCCTCCAGCTTGGGCCCACGCCAAGGGTGGCGTGCGCCCTCCTCCTGTTAGATATATGTGCCCTAGAAGCCAGAATTGGCTGACACTTGTAATACACTTCTAGGGGCAAAATTGTAATTTTGACTATAATCAATAAAATGGGTTATTTTCTATCACACCTGTGTATTTAGTGTCTGTGATACATCCTTTAAGTTAATGGTAATGATAATTCATATTTTCAAGAGTTGAAAATTTAAGATATGAATAATCATTATTAACTCATAAATAGCTCCCGACCATAGGATCATCACGAGGATGGTGATTGATCCGGAAGGTTGGTGTACGATCGCTTCTCTTTAGTAGATGAGTCTTGAGTCTACGGTGTGGAGACACCGGAGCGAGAGTATAGGTACTCGTTAGAGAACGAGGGCACTGAGCGTGACCACCTCGAGTAGTCATTAGGGAAGTCTACCTTCTCGTCAATGACTGACTCGATGCTGCAGTAGTGTGTCTGGTTCTTTGACCTGAGATGCATCGGCAGTTCACCTTGAGGGTGTTATAGTTTGACTACACCATTACTCGGTCTCCTAGCCATATGGAACCCTGAGGTGTATGTTGGCTATAGCATGTTCATTGTAGGAACTGGATTGCATCAAGATGGAATCTATCTACCTCGGTGGTAGAGGAGCAGCCCTATGATGATCATGAGAATCAAGTCCAGAAGCCCATGGCCATGGCAGAGTGAAATAATAGAAAGAGTTTCTATTTAGATTTTCACATTGGACTCGAATCGAATGATTACATCATATGACAGAGACTAGGGTTTGACGAGTTCACCTTAACCCTAATCTGATCGGGGCTCAAGATAGAAGAACTTAATCACACAGGTAGCTGCACCAAGAGGTTCGCATTCAGCTCTGATGGGTTGCCACCATATACTGCTAGGTGTCACTGGTGGATTTTGGGAGCAATTAGAATGATTTAGATGATCGATCATTCTAGCTGTTCGAATCAGAAGAGTTCTGATCCATCGAAAGGAGTTTCGATGATGTCGATGATAGAGATCATGACATATCCCATTACCATACAGAACTGAACCTAACTGGGTCACACAAACAAGGGTTTGAATCTGGTGATCATCAATTGAACTGATCTAGTTCAATTGATCTGAATGAGATTCAATTAGGTTCAAGGAAATCGTGCTAGCACTCGATTGAACCTAACGTTCTTCTTTTACTATCATAAATAAGTTGTCCTGATCTGAGCCAAAGGAGTTTGTGCTCAATCAGAGGCCTTCATATGGTCTGACTGGAGGTTGTCCAAGTCAGAAAAGGTTGTCTTATTTGTAAGACATTACCTGCCATTTTTGGTCACCTGCCATTTCTTGTTCTTTGACTTTGGTCAAAAGTCTACCTTTGACTGGTCAAATGTTGACCATTGACACTTTGACTTTTGACCACATGTCATGCACCTATTGGAGAGCTGGTGGGGGCCTGTCCCCCTGCCAGAACCTGGCAAGGAGAAGGGCGCACGCCACCCTAGGCGTGTGAGCCCAAGTTGGAGGCGCCTAGGAGTCCTTGTTGGACAAGGACTCCATCTCCTTTTTGGATTCCAATTAGAGTTCTTCTAAGAACCAACTTTGACTGGTCTTAGGCGCCCTCTAAGGAGGAATCCAGGGGTCTCTATTCCCACCAATCAGATTTAGATCTGATTTCACAAAGGGTTGTGATTGGTTGGGAGGAAGAGGAGTTGGATCACGCTTAGTCTATAAATAAGACCCTGCGCCCAACTCAGATTCTATGCTAATGCAATTCAATTGAGAAACCCCATGCCCCAAGGCTGCCTCTCCCCTCCTCCTCCATGCCATAGCTTCTTCTCCCCTTGCTCTCCACGTCCAAAAGGAGTTTTGGACCTTGGTTGGTGCGATTCAGATCAAAGAAAGGCGATCAAAAGCAAGAAGGCTGCGCTGCTGCAAAGGACGACTGCTGATCTTCAAAAAGAGTTTTGAAGATCCTCCAGATCAGATCCAGATCTGATTTTTGGAGGTGTGATAGAGAAGAAGAGGATCTCCAGATCCAACCTGAGTGGATACCGGTAGAGGCCAGGCGCTTGCGTGGCTAAGATCCAGAACCTTCCGCTGCAAACAGGATCATCAACAGGGTAATAGGATTACCCAGATCAGGTAAATTAAATTTGATTTAATTTATCTTTTAATTTTATTTTATTAAAATAATAAGAATCAGATCTAAAATATATCAAGATCTGATTGGGATCAAGAGAAAAATTTTTGAAATATATCTCTTGATCTGATCAGATCTGAACGAACCTGGACCGGAAAAATCAGGATTTTCCCTTCAACTGGTATCAGAGCCATGGTTCTAAAATTATTTAGATCTGATTTTAAATTTATTTTAATTAGAAAATAAAGTGATTTTCAGATGTCACATGAGATGTGATCAGATCTGAAATCAGAAAAAATTAAAATTAAATGATTTGGATCTAAGATTAGAAGATATGCATGACTAGTTCTAGAATAGAATAGTTCTATAGAATAGTTCTTGCATGTTTTTGATTTAATCTGATTAAATCATATTTTAGATCTTTTATTTACTATTTTTTGATATTATAAGTGTTATAATAACATCTAAAAAATAGCAAATAAAAATTATTTAATTTTAAATATCATATGAGATATGATTGATGCATGTCTAGACTAGTTGTAGAATAGTTCTACATAATTGTCTAGATTAGAATTTATTTTGATTAGATCAATTTAAATCTAATTTTTTAGATTATTATGAGATAATTTAGATCTGAAAATATGCATGATTTGATACATGAGATGTATGCAAAATATGCCATGATTAGATCTAACTTTATATATGAGATATATGATATAGATCTGATACTGTTTTGTAGTATTGAATGTTCCTGATTAAGGCGTTCCTCTTGGCCGTCCGGTCATAAGAACGAAGAAGGGTTTAAAGGCCCTCTCTTCCCATTCGATGGGGTGTTCTTATGATGTGTAGGGGTGCTGCGTGTTCGTCCTTAATCAGAAACCCAAAACTTACTTTCTGCAAAACCCTAGATCCTGAAACCCTAGGATTTATTGTGCATATTTTGTTTATGAACCCTACTTAATTAAGAATTAAGTTTATGGAATATTAATTAGGTCTAAAATTGAGAATTTCAGATCTAAGACATATTCATAATACTGGGTTCGGGCTTGGGTAGCTCAATTAGGTCTAAGCGGTTGATCAAACCGAATCAAGAGTTGGTTAGATGGGATCAACAATGCTTAAATTGACCAGCCTAATAGGATTAAGTCTGGGTCAAGATCGAGTCACGATCAAGCAAGACCTAATTAGGCTCAGAGGTTAGAGTCTGGATTGTAGGCTAACCCAATTGTTCTGTTCTGACTCAACAATTTGGTGTCTAAGGTAAGTTTGGCACAAACGACCGACTGGTTTTTAATTGGAAGCTACTCGACCTGAATGCGTTCTTGTACGAGTTAATGGCATATTCCTTCCACCGGTCTCACTTACCTGGCCATATCTGTTGACACAGTTCTGATCTGAGGTGGTCAATAATCCGAGCTAACCCATGCCACTAGGTTAGTCATAATTGTTATGACTAAGCCAAGTCTAGTTTAATGAGACCTGAATCAATTCTCCCTAAGAAAAGATTAAGTCTGAGGTCTTCCACCATTGTAGATGTGCGGGCCCTTCCCGGGGTTGATTGTTCTCGGCTGGATACAGTGGCTCAGTTGCACCGGGAAGATGCAACCATGTCTATTAGGCATTGGATGCTATGGGCTGGAGGATGAGTTGGGCTCAATATTTTGGATACGGTGAGAGACTCAATTAGGAACCCAGTCTATGCAAATGGTGGGTCTGACTTAACTAAGGAGTGGATCAATATTCCGGATACGGTGAGATTCATGAATTAGAGACCAAGTTTGGGTGCACCATGATTAGAGAATCATTGAACAAGAGTTGTTCACTCATTGGCTAACCCATCACCAATAACTGTTAGGTGAGGTGATGAGTCAGTTGGTGAGACCGCACCACCCACTAGAAATCATTAATCGTGGAGATTTTTCGCATCTCTACAGAGGGAGTGTAGGGATCCGAGAAAATAGTGGGAGCTAATTTGTTTAAAAATAAAATCCCTAAACAAATTGGTCAAGTCAAAATTACAGTATCTAACTAGAATCTTTGACTCTCTACAGGAAAATGTCTGCGTCCAACCCATTGGCACGTATCCTAGACACACATAGACTGACTGGACCCAATTATAAAGATTGGCTCAGGAACTACAAAATTATTTTGGGTTCAGAGAAGTTAACCACATGTTTTGGACCAGGACCCTCCCACCTTACCAGCCCGTCCATCCACTGAACAGAGAGCGTCTCTGGAAAAATGGATTGACGAAGATAATAAGGCCAGATACTACATGTTGGGCTCGATGTCTGATGAGCTCCAGCGCCAACATGAAGATATCGGGACTGCTCGCCAAATGTTGGCTCACCTGCAGGAGATGTTTGGTGAACAGAGTCGCGCAGCCAAATATCAAGTCACGAAATGACTTTTTAAGGCTAAGATGCGTGATGGGCAGTCAGTCCAAGATCACTGTCTGACAATGATCAAGGACATGGAAGAGCTTGAGAAGCTCGGTGTGAAGTTGGACTTGGATCTGCAGAATGATATTATTCTGCAATCCTTGACTGATGCATATGGGCAATTCATCATGAATTACCACATGCATAAACTTCAAAATTCCTTGGCCGAAGTTGTTAATGAATATGCTGGTTACCGCTGAGCTTTCTATGAAAGGTTCTAAAGGCTCAGTTCTTGCTATGGAACGGACTTCTTCCAAAAGAAAGTCTTATGGAAAGAAAAAGAAGTCTGTGAAAAAGCAAAAGGTGGAAGGATCAAAGAAGAAGAAGGCAGAACCGAAGAAGAAGGCCGATGGCAAAGGAAAGTGTTTCCATTGCAACAGCGACGGCCATTGGAAGCGGAACTGCCCTACTTACCTGGCCACCCTGAAGAACAAGAAGGAAGGTCCTTCTGGAGGTATGCTCGTTATTGAGTCTAACCTTACGGTTTCTTCTGCATCCAGTTGGGTGCTTGACTCTGGTTCTAGTGCTCATCTGTGCACTTCTATGCAGGGTCTTGAGGATAGCAGGAGGCTGAGGGATGGAGACATGATCCTACGCGTCGGTAATGGAGCAAGAGTTGCTGCAGTAGCCGTGGGAACATACCCTCTTCGATTACCATCTGGTTTAGACTTAGTTTTGAAAGACTGTTATTATGTGCCTGCAGCTAGCAGGAATTTGATTTCTGTTTCAAGCTTAGCACAAGAAGGTTATGTGATCACCTTCTTTAAGGACCATTGTAACATTCTTTATGAAAGAAATAAAATTGCAAATGGTTTCCTTATTAATGGTCTTTATCAGCTACATATTGATGTACCTGTTCTAACTATCGAGCAAAACGTGAATGCCAAACGACCTAGGGATAGTCCAAACGACAGATATCTATGGCACCTGAGATTAGGTCATATAGCAGAAGATAGGATCAACAAATTGGAGAAAAATGGGCTATTGAGTCCATTGACTTTCCGAGTCATATCCAACTTGTGAATCTTGTCTTCAAGGCAAAATGACTAAACTCCCTTTTGTTGGACATGGGGAGAGGGCCACAGATCTCCTTGCCCTAGTACATACTGATGTGTGCGGCCCATTTGATGTGCCGGCTAGAGGCAATTTTGTCTACTTCATTACCTTTACCGATGATCTGTCTAGGTATGGGTATGTGTATCTTATGAGATACAAGTCTGAAGCTTTTGAAAAGTTCAAAGAATTCAGACATGAAGTAGAAAAACAAACTGGAAAACCCATTAAGGTTCTTCGATCAGATCGAGGAGGTGAATACCTTAGCCGGGAATTCCTAGACTATCTTAAGGAAAATGGCATAGTCTCTCAATGGACTCCACCAGGAACACCTCAACTCAACGGGGTTTCAGAACGGAGAAATCGGACTCTATTGGATATGGTTCGATCCATGATGAGCTTCACAGACCTCCCTGATTTTCTTTGGGGACATTCATTGTTAACTTCAATCTATCTACTGAATAGGGTTCCCTCTAAAACCGTTCCTACCACACCGTATGAGATATGGCACGGTAAGAAACCAAGTCTGAGTCATCTCAGAATTTGGGGTTGTCCGGCTCATGTCAAAAGACAACAAGCGGACAAGTTAGAGTTTAGGTCCTTTAGAGCTCGATTCATAGGATATCCTAAAGAGTCATTAGGATACTATTTCTACATTCCAGAAGACCACAATGTGATTGTGAGTCGACATGCCATCTTTCTTGAAAAATAGTTTATTCAAGATAGCGGCATTGGAAAGCAGATTAAGCTTGATGAGAAAGTCTCACAAGTAGAAACGAGCTAAGGACCAATTGGAACCAAATCAGGTTGAGCCAATAAGAACACTACCTCCTCCACCTCGTAGATCGGAAAGAGTTTTCCGTCCCCCTGAAAGATACTTAGGTATTATTTCAGAGGATGTAGAGGAAAATGTTCCTCGTAGGTAATGGTGCTCATGGTGATGATCCCAAAACCTACAACGAGGCGATATCAGATATCGACTCCGAGAAATGGCTAGAGGCAATGCAGTCAGAAATTGACTCGATGCACTCAAACCAAGTCTGGACCTTGGTAGATCCACCAGAAGGTATAGTACCTATTGGGTGTAAATGGATCTTCAAGAGAAAGATTGGTGCAGATGGGAATGTGGAGACATTCAAGGCTAGACTAGTGGCAAAAGGTTATAGTCAACGCGAAGGCATTGACTATCAGGATACCTTTTCCCCAGTAGCTATGCTAAAATCCATCCGCACATTGCTTGCCGTTGCAGCCTATTTCGATTATGAAATATGGCAAATGGACGTGAAAACGGCATTCCTTAAATGGATATCTTGAGGAAGATATCTATATGGAACAGCCGCTAGGTTTCACATCCAGTGATACTGATCACAAGGTTTGCAAGCTGCAAAGGTCCATATATGGACTTAAGCAAGCATCTCGGAGCTGGAACACTCATTTCAATGATGTGATCAAAAAGTTTGGTTTCATCAAAAATGAAGAGGAACCATGTGTTTTCAAAAGGGTCAGTGGGAGCGCTGTTGTCTTCCTCGTATTGTACGTGGATGACATCCTCCTTATTGGGAATGATATTCCCATGTTGACATCAGTCAAGATGTGGTTGTCCAAGGAATTCTCCATGAAAGACCTAGGTGAAGCATCCTTTATTCTAGGAATTAAGGTCTATAGGGATAGACCGAATAGGATGCTAGGACTTTCACAGAAGATGTACATAGAGGAAGTACTAAAGAGGTTTAGTATGGAAAACTCTAAGAGGGGATTAATACCCTTCAGACATGGTATTCATCTTTCCAAGAAGATGTGCCCCAGCACACCTGAGGAAATAGAACGCATGAGCAAGATCCCTTATGCTTCTGCAATAGGGAGCCTCATGTATGCCATGCTATGTACACGACCTGATATAGCCCATGCTGTGAGTGTCACAAGCAGATATCAGTCAAATCCAGGTGAAGAACACTGGACTTCTGTGAAATGTATCCTTAAGTACTTGAGAAGAACTAAGGATATGATGTTGGTCTTTGGTAATGGAGAACTCCAAGTTCAGGGATACACAGACTCGGATTTCATGTCCGATATAGATGATCGAAAGTCGACATCTGGGAGTCTGTTTGTGTGCAATGGTGGTGCTGTCAGCTGGAAGAGTTCCAAGCAAACTGTGATAGCAGATTCCACCATGGAAGCAGAATATATCGCTGCATCAGAGGCTGCGAAGGAAGCATTCTGGTACAAGAAGTTTGCTGCAGAAATTGGAGTAATGCCATCAGATGCCATTCCTCTTTACTGCGACAACAATGGCGCCATAGCCCTTGCTAAGGAGCCGAGGTCTCACCAGAAAGTCCAAGCACATTGAGCGGCGATACCATCTCATCCGCGATTACCTTGAGAAAGGTTACGTTGAGGTCAAGAGAGTCAACTCCGCAGATAATGTGGCAGACCCACTTACAAAGCCGTTGGGCCAGCAGAAGATCGAAGCCCACCTTGAGAAGATGGGACTTAGACTTGTAGCCAATTGGCTTTAGGACAAGTGGGAGATTGTTAGATATATGTGCCCTAGAAGCCAGAATTGGCTGACACTTGTAATACACTTCTAGGGGCAAAATTATAATTTTGACTATAATCAATAAAATGGGTTATTTTCTATCACATATGTGTATTTAGTGTCTGTGATACATCCTTTGAGTTAATGGTAATGATAATTCATATTTTCAAGAGTTGAAAATTTAAGACATGAATAATCATTATTAACTCATAAAATGCTCCCGACCATAGGATCATCACGAGGATGGTGATTGATCCGGAAGGTTGGTGTACAATCGCTTCTCTTTAGTAGATGAGTCTTGAGTCTACGGTGTGGAGACACCGGAGCGAGAGTACAGGTACTCGTTAGAGAACGAGGGCACTGAGCGTGACCACCTCGAGTAGTCATTAGGGAAGTCTACCTTCTCGTCAATGACTGACTCGATGCTGCAGTAGTGTGTCTGGTTCTTTGACCTGAGATGCATCGGCAGTTCACCTTGAGGGTGTTATAGTTTGACTACACCATTACTCGGTCTCCTAGCCATATGGAACCCTGAGGTGTATGTTGGCTATAGCATGTTCATTGTAGGAACTGGATTGCATCAAGATGGAATCTATCTACCTCGGTGGTAGAGGAGCAGCCCTATGATGATCATGAGAATCAAGTCCAGAAGCCCATGGCCATGGCAGAGTGAAATAATAGAAAGAGTTTCTATTTAGATTTTCACATTGGACTTCGAATCGAATGATTACATCATATGACAGAGACTAGGGTTTGACGAGTTCACCTTAACCCTAATCTGATCGGGGCTCAAGATAGAAGAACTTAATCACACAGGTAGCTGCACCAAGAGGTTCGCATTCAGCTCTGATGGGTTGCCACCATATACTGCTAGGTGTCACTGGTGGATTTTGGGAGCAATTAGAATGATTTAGATGATCGATCATTCTAGCTGTTCGAATCAGAAGAGTTCTGATCCATCGAAAGGAGTTTCGATGATGTCGATGATAGAGATCATGACATATCCCATTACCATACAGAACTGAACCTAACTGGGTCACACAAACAAGGGTTTGAATCTGGTGATCATCAATTGAACTGATCTAGTTCAATTGATCTGAATGAGATTCAATTAGGTTCAAGGAAAATCGTGCTAGCACTCGATTGAACCTAACGTTCTTCTTTTACTATCATAAATAAGTTGTCCTGACTGAGCCAAAGGAGTTTGTGCTCAATCAGAGGCCTTCATATGGTCTGACTGGAGGTTGTCCAAGTCAGAAAAGGTTGTCTTATTTTGTAAGACATTACCTGCCATTTTTGGTCACCTGCCATTTCTTGTTCTTTGACTTTGGTCAAAAGTCTACCTTTGACTGGTCAAATGTTGACCATTGACACTTTGACTTTTGACCACATGTCATGCACCTATTGGAGAGCTGGTGGGGGCCTGTCCCCCTGCCAGAACCTGGCAAGGAGAAGGGCGCACGCCAGGGTGGCGTGTGCCCAAGTTGGAGGCGCCTAGGAGTCCTTGTTGGACAAGGACTCCATCTCCTTTTTGGATTCCAATTAGAGTTCTTCTAAGAACCAACTTTGACTGGTCTTAGGCACCCTCTAAGGAGGAATCCAGGGGACTCTATTCCCACCAATCAGATTTAGATCTGATTTCACAAAGGGTTGTGATTGGTTGGGAAGAAGAGGAGTTGGATCACGCTTAGTCTATAAATAAGACCCTGCGCCCAACTCAGATTCTAATGCTAATGCAATTCAATTGAGAAACCCCACGCCCCAAGGCTGCCTCTCCCCTCCTTCCTCCATGCCATAGCTTCTTCTCCCCTTGCTCTCCACGTCCAAAAGGTGTTTTGGATTTTGGTTGGTGCGATTCAGATCAAGGAAAGGCGATCAAAAGCAAGAAGGCTGCGCTGCTGCAAAAGGACGACTGCTGATCTTCAAAAGAGTTTTGAAGATCCTCCAGATCAGATCCAGATCTGATTTTTGGAGGTGTGATAGAGAAGAAGAGGATCTCCAGATCCAACCCGAGTGGATACCGGTAGAGGCCAGGCGCTTGCGTGGCTAGATCCAGAACCTTCCGCTGCAAACAGGATCATCAACAGGGTAATAGGATTACCCAGATCAGGTAAATTAAATTTGATTTAATTTATCTTTTAATTTTATTTTATTAAAATAATAAGAATCAGATCTGAAACATATCAAGATCTGATTGGGATCAAGAGAAAATTTTTTTGAAATATATCTCTTGATCTGATCAGATCTGAACGAACCTGGATCGGGAAATCAGGATTTCCCTTCACCTCCCTGCCATGTGAGGTGCGTGACATGTGGATAGAAGTCAAAGTATCAATGGTTAACATTTGACCAGTCAAAGGTCAACTTTTGACCAAAGTCAAAGGACGAGAAATGGCAGGTGACCAAAAATGTTAGGTATTGTCTTACAAAATAAGACAATCCTTCTCTGACCTGGACAGGCTCCTGTCAGACCAAGTGAAGGTCTCTGATCGAGCACAAACTCCTTTGGCTCAGTCAGGATAAACTATTTATGATAGTAAAAGAAGAACATTAGGTTCAATCGAGTGCTAGCACGATTTTCTTGAACCAAATTGAATCGAGTGCTAGCACGATTTTCTTGAACCTAATTGAATCTCATTCAGATCAATTGAACTAGATCAGTTCAATTGATGATCACCAGATTCAAACCCTTGTTTGTGTGACCCAGTTAGGTTCAGTTCTGTATGATAATGGGATATGTCATGATCTCTATCATCGACATCATCGAAACTTCTTTCGATGGATCAGAACTCTTCTGATTCAAACAGCTGGAATGATCGATCATCTAAATCATTCTAATTGCTCCCAAAATCCACCAATGATATCTAGCAGTATATGGTGGCAACCCATCAGAGCTGAATGTGAACCTCTTGGTGTAGCTACCTATGTGATTAAGTTCTTCTATCTTGAGCCCCGATCAGATTAGGATTTAGGTGAACTCGTCAAACCCTAGTCTCTATCATATGATGTAATCATTCAATTCAAGTCCGATGTGAAAAGATAAATAGAAACTCTTTCTATTATTTCACTCTGCCATGGCCATGGGCTTCTGA
Organism: Cocos nucifera; assembly: GCA_006176705.1. Taxonomy (NCBI): domain Eukaryota; kingdom Viridiplantae; phylum Streptophyta; class Magnoliopsida; order Arecales; family Arecaceae; genus Cocos; species Cocos nucifera. The sequence goes on from QRFJ01002376.1 coordinate 45,415, forward strand.
ACTTGATTCTCATGATCATCATAGGGCTGCTCCTCTACCATTGAGGTAGATAGATTCCATCTTGATGCAATTAGTTCCTACAATGAACATGCTATAGCCAACATACACATCAGGGTTCCATATGGCTAGGAGACTGAGTTATGGTGTAGTCAAACTATAACACCCTCAAGGTGAACTATCGATGCACCTCAGGTCAAAGAACTAGACACATCACTACAGCATCGAGTCAGTCATTAACGAGAACGTAGACTTCCTAATGACTACTCAAGGTAGTCACGCTTAGTGCCCTCGTTCTCTTTTGAGTACCTATACTCTCGCTCTAGTGTCTCCACACCGTAGACTCAAGACTCATCTGCTAAAGAGAAGCGATTGTACACCAACCTTCTGGATCAATCACCATCCTCATGATGATCCTATGGTCGGGAGCATTTTATGAGTTAATAATGATTATTCATGTCTTAAATTTTCAACTCTTGAAAATATGAACTATCATTACCATTAACTCAAAGGATGTATCACAGACACTAAATATACATATGTGATAGAAAATAACCCATTTTATTAATTATAATCAAAATTATAATTTTGCCCCTAGAAGTGTATTACAAGTGTCTGCCAATTCTGGCTTCTGGGGCACATATATCTAACAATCTCCCACTTGTCCTAAAGCCAATTGGCTACAAGTCTAGGTCCCATCTTCTCAAGGTGGGCTTTGATCTTTTGCTGGCCCAATGGCTTTGTAAGCAGGTCTGCCACATTATCTATGGAGTTGACTCTCTTGACCTCAACGTAACCCTTCTCGAGGTAATCGCGGATGAGGTGGTATCGTCGCTCAATGTTCTTGGATTTCTGATGAGACCTCGGCTCCTTAGCAAGGGCTGTGGTGCCATTATTGTTGCAGTATAGAGGAATGGCATCTGATGATGTTACTCCGATTTCTGTAGTAAACTCCATCGATCTTCTGAAGGTCAACGTCACCTCGATCCACGATCTTTTGGACTAGGTGAAAGTGGTGCAGGATGTGCTTCATCCATTGGTGTGCCTTTGGTTTTCTCGCCTGAGCTATAGGACCAGTGCTGTCGCAGTAGAGTAGGATCGAACCATCTAGGAAGGGTGCTACTCCAAGCTTGATGATAAACTTTCTTAGCCATATGGCTTCCTTCATGGCATCTGATGCTACGATGTACTCTACTTCGCAAACAGAGTCTGCCATACTATATTGCTTGGAACTCTTCTAGCAGATGGCTCCATCATTTAGAGTAAAGATACATCCTGACATACTTCTGCTGTCATTATGGTCAAATTGAAAGCTACAGTCTATAAATCCTACAAGTTTTAAATCTGACTCGCCATAAACCAACCATTGATCCTTAGTATTTCTCAAATACTTAAGGATGGTTTTAACCACTTTCTAGTAGATTTCTCTAGGGTTAGACTGGTATCTACTCGCTACTCCTAGTGAGTGTGCCATGTTTGATCTCGTACATGTCGTGGAGTACATGATAGATCACACTATCAAAGCATATTGGACATTACTCATATGCTCTCTCTCTCTTCAGGAGTTGTTGAATAATCCTTCTTAGAGAGAAATTTCATGACCTATCGAAAGATAGCCCTTTTTAAAATTCTCCATGCTGAACCTCTTCAGCATAGGATCTATGTACGTAGACTGGGATAACCCAAGCATTCTTTTAGATCCATCTCTACATATCATCATCCATAGGATATAGGATGCTTCACCCAAGTCCTTCATGAAGAACTGTGATGACAACCAGACTTTTATTTCCTGCAGTATGGGGATGTCATTCCTAATTAAGAGAATGTCATCCACGTACAAGATAAGGAATACCACTGTTGGACCATTTGCTCATTTGTAAATGTAAGGGTCTTCTCCATTCTTAACGAAGCCATACGTTTTGATCATCTTATCAAAATGCATGTTCCAACTCCGAGATGCCTACTTCAATCCATAAATAGATCTTTGAAGCTTGCATACCTTGGACTCATCTATGGATGTGATCCCTCAAGTTATGTCATATACACCTCTTTGATCAGCTCTCCATTTAGAAAAGTTGTCTTCACATCCATCTACCAGATCTCATAGTCTAGATGGGAAGCTATCGCAAGCATTATCCGAAAGGATTTGAATATTACCATAGGGAAGAACGTCTCATGATAGTCAATACTATAATGTTGATGATATCTTTTAGTAACCAGATAGATTTTATAAGTCTCCACCTTTTCGTCTGCACTCCTTTTCTTTTTGAAGACCCATTTATACTCAATGAGTTTAACCCCTTCGGGTGGGTCAACTAATGTCCACACATCGTTGACCTTCATGGATTTTAGTTTAGATTTCATAGCCTCAAGTCATTTCTCAGAATCGGATCTCTGCATAGCATCCATATAAGTGATCAGATCCTTATCATTCTCATCGAGCTCAATGGGATTACCATCCCAGACCAAAAAATCATAATATCTATTCGGATGATGCGATACTCTACCAGATTGCCTTAATGGTGCAGGTATACTAGGCTTCAAATCTAATCTAATCAAATCTAACTTAGGTTCAGCTATATGTGTCGATTTTTCTATCTATTGAACTTCATCAAGTTTAACCTTAGAGGCAACACTTACTTTACTAAGGAACTTCTTTTTCAAAATGATTGTTTTAAGGCTGACGAACACCTTTTGTTCATCAGTATGGTAGAAATAATATCCTTTGGTCTCTTTTGGGTATTCTATAAATGTATACTTGTCAGACATAGGTCCAAGTTTATCTATAACTAACTGTTTGACATAACCTGGGCACCCCCAAATTCTAAGGTATGAAAGTGCTGGCTTACACCCTGTCCATATCTCATATGGAGTCTTAACTATAGACGTACTTGAAATCCTATTTAATAGATAACAAGCCGATTCAAGTGCATATCCCCAAAAGGATATCAGCAAACTGGCAAAACCTATCATGGATTAGACCATGTCTAATAGAGTTCGATTCCTCCTTTCAGATACATCATTATGCTATGGTGTTCCTGAAGGAGTCCATTGGAAAAGAATTTCATTCTCTCCTAGATATGTGAGAAACTTATCAGAAAGATATTCTCCTTCTTGGTCAGATTGAAGAGTTTTAATACTCTTTCTAATTTATTTTTCTACTTTACTTTGGAATCATTTGAACATTTTAAATGAATCTGACTTGTATTTCATTAGATAGGCATATCCATATCTGGATAGATCATCTGCGAAAGTGATGAAGTAGGAATATCCACCTTTGGCACTTGTGCTCATTGGTCGACATACATCAGTATGTACTAGACCTAAGAGCTCAGTGGCTCTTTCATCTTTTTTAGTAAAAGATGACATAGTCAATTTTTTAAGAAGATAGGACTCACAGGTTGGAAGTAATTCATAATCACTGACTTCGAGGATTCCCTCTTGAGTCAATCTGTTTTTCCTATTCTTATTTATATAACCTAGCCTACAATGCCATAAATAGATATTAGATACCCTATCTAATTTAGGATGCTTGCCAGTTGAATAGACTACGTTAACAGGTTGTGATAGCATATATATACTATTATTCAAATATCCATAGAAAATACTAACACCATTCATAATGATATTACAAACTTATTTCTTTATTGAAATTTCATAATCATTTTTGGTCAAAATGCCTATAGAAATAACATTTAAAAGAAAATTAGGATAGAAATAACAATCACAAAGAACAATAGTATGAAACTCAAATACAAGTTTCAAAATTCTTAAAGCTTGAACTGGAACTGGTCTTCCATCTCCAACGTTTAGAAATTTTTTACCTTACTTGAATCTCCTACTGATCTACAACCCTTGCAACGAATTACAAATATGGTAAGAAATACCAGAATCCAATACCCAGTCAGTAGTATCATAAATAGAGAAACTATAAGGAGTTATCACATAAATACCTTGCCCAGCAATTGCTTACTTCTTTCTTTGTCTATTCGGATCCAAAGAGGCAATGTACAGAGGATAGTTCCTCTTCTAGTGCCCCCACTTCTTGCAAAAGAAGCATTCAGCTTGACTCTTATCGGGCTTGATTTTTTTGATCTGGCCCTGCATAGATGTGTTAGATGTGTGCCGTAGAAGCTAGATTGGCTAACACTTGTAGTACACTTTCAAGGGAAATTTTATAATTTTTGATTATAAATTAATAAAAGAATTATTTTCTATCACAGTGTGTATTTAAAGTATCTATGATACATCCTTTGAGTTAGTGGTAATGACAATTCATATTTTCAAGAGTTAAAAATTTAAGACATGAATTTTCATAATTAACTCATAAACTATTTTCAATCGTAGGTTCATCATGAGGATGGTGATCAATCTGAAAGATTAGTATATGATCGCTTTCTTAGAATAGATGTATCTTGAGTCTACGGTGTGGAGACACCAGAGTGAGAGTAGAAGTACTCATTAGAGAATGAGGGTACTGAGCATGACCACCTCGAGTAGTCATAAGAAAGTCTACCTTCTCGTCAATGACTAACTTGATGCTGTAGTGGTATGTCTGATTTTTTGATCTGAGGTGCATCGACAGTTCATCTTCAGGCTGTTATAGTTTGACTACATCATAACTCGATCTTCTAGCCATTCAAAATTCTGAGGTGTATGTTAGCCATAGCATGTTCATTGTAGAAATTTGATTGCACCAATAGGGGATCTATCTACCTCGGTAAATGAGTAGCCCTATGATAATCATGAGATTGAGTCCATAAGCCCATGGCCATGATAATATGAATATGATAAAAAAAGTTTCTATCAAGATTTCGTATAGAACTCGAATCGAATGATTAATTCATATGATTGATATTGGGTTTGATGAGTTCACCTTAATCCTAATCCAATCGGAGCTAAAGATAGAAGAACCCAATCACATAGAAAGCTGCATCGAGAGGTTCGCTTTCAATTTTGATAGGTCGTCACCATATACTGCTAGGAGTCACTGGTGGATTTTGGGAGCAATTAGAATGATTTAGATGATCGATCATTCTAATTATATGAATCAAAAAAGTTTTGGTCCATCAAAAGTTGTTTTGATGATGTCGATGATAGAGATCGCGACATGTCTCACTACCATACGAAACTGAACCTAACTGGGTTATACAAATAAGGATTTGAATCTGAATGTCATCAATTGGACTAACCAAATTTAATTAATTTGGATTAGATCTGATTAGGTTTAAGAAAATCGTGCTAGTACACAGTTGAGCCTAACATTCTCCTTTTTGTAATCACATAGGTTCGTCTCGATTGAGCCAAATTTATTTGGGCTCACTCAAAATCTTGTCTTAGTCTGACAGGAGCTTGTTCAAATTAAAAAAGGATTGTCTTAATCTATTAGATGAATTTAAGATAATATCTGCTAATTTCTATCACATGCTAATTTCTATTTTTAGACATAGGTCAACTATTGACCCTAGACACCTGGACATGGGGCCATGTTTTTAGGAATTGTATCCTAAAACCAATCATCTAGGTTATAGATGGTCGAGCTAAATATAATTATACTTAAATTATTAATAAATAAAATTATTATTTTGGTCTTTTCATCACTTTATTCATCTTTCTGCAACGAACTCTTCTGTGATGAAGTTCTTAGGACTATTTAGACTGGACAAAGGAGGATTTATCGTTTAGTGCTCAAAACATGTTCGTGATCAAATGATTTTTTGTTACCTAGGACGACAACATATTGAGTGTAGGTTATTGTATGCCATAAGTATTGGTTGTCCTCTTAACCAAGAAGTATAGAGATACTATTATGGCATGCAGGTGAAGTGTAGGGATATATTGAAGGAGAAATTCTAATTTTCTGGATCAGGTTCGTTCAGATTTGATCGGATCAAGAGAGATATTTCAAAAATTTTTCTTATGTATCTAGATCAAATCTGAGATGTTTCAGATCTAATTTTATAGATCTAATAAATAAAAATGAAAATAAATTAAATTTGATTAATTTGTATCTTGATGTTGGGTAATCAGATTTTCTTTGATGATTCTGCTGATTGCCTGAGGTTCTAGATCTAGGCATGCAACCACCTAGCCTCTACCGGTATCCACTCGAACTGGATCTAGAGATCTTCTTCTTCTTTATCATCTCTCCAAATATCAGATCTAGATTTGATTTGAAGAATCTTCAAAACTCCTTTCGAAGATCTGTAGTCATCTCTGCAGCAGTGCTGCTTTCTTCCTTTCTCGTTACCTTTCTTTTGCCTGAATCGCATCATACTGGAGCCCAAAATTTCTTGGGCATGGAGAGGAGAGAGAGGACCAAAAGTTGGCATGGAGAAGGGAGAGGGGAAATCTTGGGGCATGGGCTAAGAGAGAACTCTATAACAGTTGGGCGTAGATAGGGTTTATATAGACCCTGCTGCGTCATGCAGTGCCCATCATCCCGGCCAATCACGTTGCTTCATGCAATCAATTCTTAATCTGATTGGTGGGATGACATCACCTGATCCAATCAGATGAGAGCCCCTTCAATTCATCCTTAGGAGGCGTTAAGACTGGTCAAAGCTGAGTCTTAGGCGTCTTCCTAAGTTGATTCCAAGAAGCAACCTAGTGTCCCATACGTATGGGACTCCAAGCATCCCTATCCATGGGCGCACGCCTTCCTAAGCATGTGCACCCTCCCTTTCAATTTCTATCAAGGGGACAAGCCCCTATCTGCTCTCCTATAGGTATATGACATATGGACAGATGTCTAATTGTCAAAAGTTAACATTTGACCAAAGTCAAAGACAAGAATTAGCAGGTGACAGAAAATGGCAGGTGTTGTCTCAAATTTATCTCATAAATTAAGACAATCCTTTTCTAATCTAGACAAGCTCCAGTCAAATCAAGTAAATATATCTGAGTGAGCACAAAAATATTTGGCTCAGTGAAGACAACTTTTGATGATAGTAGAAGGAGAATGTTAGGCTTAATCGTATGCTAGCACGATTTTCTTGAACATAATTAAATCTTATTCAAATCAATTGAACTGGATTAGTCCAATTGATGATATCTAGATCCAAACCCTTATTTGTGTGATCCAATTAGATTCAGTTTTATATGGTAATGGGATATATCGTGATCTCTATCATCGATATCATCGAAACTTCTTTCGATAGATCAGAACTCTTCTGATTCAGACAATTAGAATGATCGATCATCTAAATCATTCTAATTGCTCCCAAAATCCACCAGTGACACCTAGCAGTATATGGTGGCAACCGATCAAAATTAAAATTGAACCTCTTGGTGCAGCTACCTACGTGATTAAGTTCTTCTATCTTGAGCCTCGATCAGATTAGGGTTAAGGTGAACTCGTCAAACCCTAATTTCTATCATATGATTTAACCATCCGATTCAAATCCGATGTGAAAACCTTAATAGAATCTCTTTCTATTTTTTCACTCTACCATGGCCATGGGCTTATGGACTTGATTCTCATGATCCTCATAGGGCTGCTCCTCATCCACCGAGGTAGATAGATTTTCTCTTGGTGCAATCCAATTCCTACAATGAACATGCTATAGCCAACATACGCGAGCCAACATATGCCTCAGAGTTCCGAATGGCTAGGAGATCGAGTCATGGGGTAGTCAAACTATAACACCCTCAAGATGAACTATCGATGCACCTCAGCTCAAAGAATCAGACACACCACTACAGCTTCGAGTCAGTCATCGATGAGAAGGTAGACTTCCTTATGATTGCTTGAGATGGTCATGCTTAGTGCCCTCATTCTCTAACGAGCACCTATACTCTCACTCCGATGTCTCTACACCATAGACTCAAGACTGATCTACTATAAAAAAATAATTGTACACCAACCTTCTGGATCAATCACCATCCTCATGATGATCCTACGATCAGAAGCATTTTATGAGTTAATAACAAAAATTCATATCTTAAATTTTCAACTCTTGAAAACATGAATTATCATTACCATTAACTCAAGGGATGTATCACAGACACTAAATACATATTTATGATAGAAAATAACCCATTTTATTATTTATAGTCAAAATTATAATTTTGCCCCTAGAAGTGTATTACAAGTGTCAGCCAATTCTGGCTTCTAGGACACACATATCTAACAAACTCTCACTTGACCTAAAGTCAATTGGCTACAAATTTAAGTCCCATCTTCTCAAGGTGGGCTTTGATCTTCTGCTGGCCCAAGGGCTTTGTAAGTTGATCCACCGCATTGTCTGCGGAGTCAACTCTCTTGACCTCGATGTAATTCTTCTCGAGGTAATTACAGATGAGGTGATATTGTCGCTCAATATGCTTGGATTTCTGGTGAGACCTTGGCTCTTTAGCTAAAGCTATGGTGCCATTATTGTCGTAGTATAGAGGAATGGCATCTGATGGTATCACTTTGATCTCTAGGGCAAACTTCTTATACCAGAATGCCTTCTTCACAGCTTTTGATGTAGCAATATATTCTACTTTTATGATGGAATCTGCTATCATAGTTTGCTTGGAACTTTTCTATATGACAGCTCCACCGTTGCTCACAAATAGACTCCTAGATGTCGACTTTCGATCATCTATATTGGACATAAAATCCGAGTCTGTATATCCTTGGACTTTGAGTTCTCCATTACCAAAGACCAACAACATATCCTTAGTTCTTCTCAAGTACTTAAGGATACATTTCACAAAAGTCCAGTGTTCTTCTCCTGGATTTGATTGATATCTACTCGTAACACTCACAGCATGAGTGTTATCAGGTTGTGTACACAACATGGCATACATGAGACTTGCTATTGCTGAAGCATAAGGGATCACGCTCATGCATTCTATTTTCTCAGGTGTGCTAGGACACATCTTCTTGGAAAGATGAATACCATGTCAGAAGGGTAATAGTCCCCTCTTAGAGTTTTTCATGCTAAACCTCTTTAGCACTTCCTCTATGTACATCTTTTGTGAAAGTCCTAGCACCCTATTCGGTCTATCTCTATAGACCTTAATTTCTAGAATAAAGAATGCTTCACCTAGGTCTTTCATGGAGAATTCATTGGGTAACCATATTTTTAACTATGGTTAACATGGAAACATCATTCCTAATAAGGAGGATATCATCCACATACAATATGAGGAAGATAATAGTGCTCCTACTAACCTTTTTGAAGACACATAGCTTCTCCTCATTTTTGATGAAACCAAATAATTTAATCACATCATTAAAATGAGTGTTCCAGCTCCAAGATGCTTGCTTAAGTCCATATATGGACCTTTGCAGCTTGCATACCTTGTGATCAGCATCGTTGGAAGTGAAACCTACTGGCTATTCTATATAGATATCTTTCTCAAGATATCCATTTAAGAATATCGTTTTCACATCCATTTGCCATATTTCATAATTGAAATAGGCTGCAATAGCAAGCAATGCGCGAATGAATTTTAGCATAGCTACAAGTGAAAAGGTATCCTGATAGTCAATGCCTTCATGCTGACTATAACCTTTTGCCACTAATCTAGCTTTGAATCTCGCCACAATTCCATCTACACCAATCTTTCTCTTGTAGATCCATTTACACCCAATAGGTACTATATCTTCTGGTGGATCTACCAAGATCCAGACTTTGTTTGAGTGCATCGAGTCAATTTCTGACTTCATTGCCTCTAGCCATTTCTCAGAGTCGATATCTGATATCACCTTGTTTTAGGTTTTGGGATCATTACTATGAACCCCAGTACCTACGAGGAATATTTTCTCTACTTTCTCTAAAATAGTACCTAAGTACCTCTCAGGAGGATGAAAATCCTTTCTGATCTACAAGGTGGAGGAGGTAGTGATTGTATTGGCTCAACCTAATTTGGTTCTAATTGGTCCTTAGCTCATTGTTCTTGTGAGACTTTCTCATCGAGCTTGATCTGCTTTCCAATGCCGCCATCTTGAATAAACTATTTTTCAAGAAAGATGGCATGTCAACTTACAATCTCATTATGATCCTCTGGAATGTAGAAATAATATCCTAATGATTCTTTAGAATATTCTTTAAATCGAGCTCTAAAGGACCTGAAGTCTAACTTGTCCGCTTGTTGTCCTTTGACATGAGCCGGACAACCCTAAATTCTGAGATGACTCAGACTTGGTTTCTTACCATACCATATTTCATATGGTGTGGTAGGAATAGTTTTGAAAGAACCCTATTCAGTAAATATATTGTAGTTAATAAGATTTCCCCAAACATAATCAGGGAGGTCTGTGAAGCTCATCATGGATTGAACCATATCTAATAGGGTTTGGTTCGTCCATTCTGAAATCCCGTTGAGTTGAGGTGTTCCAGGTGGAGTCCATTGAGAGACTATGCCATTTTCCTTGAGATAGTCCAGGAATTTTTGACTAAGGTATTCACCTCCTCGATGTAATTGAAGAACCTTAATGGATTTTCTAGTTTATTTTTCTACTTCATGTCTAAATTTCTTGAACTTTCCAAAAGCTTCAGACTTGTGTCTCATAAGATACACATACCCATACCTTAATAAATTATCAGTAAAGGTAATGAAGTAGATAAAATTATCTTTAGCCGACACATCAAATGGGCTACACACATTAGTATGTACTAGGGCAAGAAGATCCGTAGCCCTTTCCCCATGTCCTACAAAAGGGAGCTTAGTCATTTTGCCATGAAGACAAGATTCACAAATTGGATATGACTTGGAAGTCAACGAACTTAGTAGACCAATTTTCTCCAATTTGTTAATCCTATCTTCTGCTATATGACCTAGTCTTAGTTACCATAGATACCTATCATTTGGACTATCCTTAGGTCATTTCATAATATTCACATTTTGCTTGATAGATACATCAATATGTAACTGATAAAGACCGTTAATAAGGAAACCACTTGCAATTTTATTTCTTTCATAAAGAATATTACAATGGTCCTTAAGAAAACTAATTACATAGCCTTCTAGTGCTAGGCATGAAACAAAAATTAAATTCCTGCTTGCTGTAAGCACATAAGAACAATCTTTTAAAACTAGGTTTAAACCAGATGGTAGTCAAAAAGGATATGTTTCCATCACCACGACAGCAACTCTTGCTCTATTTCCAATGCATAGGATCATCTTGTCATCCCTCAACCTCCTGCTGTCCTCAAAACCCTGCAAGGAAGTGCATAAATGAGCACTAGAACTAGAGTCAAGCACCCAACTAGATGCAGAAGAAACTGTAAGGTTAGACTCAATAATGAGCATACCTTCAGAAGGACCTACCTTCTTATTCTTTAGGATGGCCAGGTAAGTAGGATAGTTTTGCTTCCAGTGGCCATCATTGTTGTAATGAAAATACTTTCCTTTATCAACGGCCTTCTTCTTCAGCTCTGCCTTTTTCTTCTTTCCTCCTTCCACCTTCTGCTTTTTCACAAACTTCTTCTTCTTTTCAAAAGACTTTCTCTTAAAAGAAGTTTGTTCCATAGCAAGCACTGAGCCTTTAGAACCTTTCATGGAAAGCTCAGCAGTAACTAGCATATTCATAAGTTCGGCCAGAGAATTTTGAAGTTTATGCATATAGTAGTTCATAATGAACTGCCCATATGCATCAGTTAAGGATTGCAGAATTATATCATTCTACAGATTCAGGTCCAACTTTACTTCGAGCTTCTCAAGCTCTTCTAAGTTCTTGATCATCATCAGATAACGATCTTGGACTGACTACCTATCATGCATTTTAGCCTTGAAAAGTCATTTAGTCACTTGATACTTGGCTGCGCGACTTTGTTCACCAAACATCTCTTGTAGGTGAGCCAATATTTGGTGGGGTAGTTCTGATATCTTCATGTTGGCACTAAAGCTCATCAAACAACGAGCCCAACATATAATATCTAGCCTTGTTATCTTCGTCCATCCATTTTTCAAGAGACACTCTCTATTCAGCGGATGGATGAGCTGGTAAGGTGGGAGGGTCCTGATCCAACATATGAGTTAACTTCTTGAAACCCAAAATAATTTTGAAGTTTTGAAGCCAATCCTTGTAATTGGGTCTGGTCAGTCTATGGGTGTCCAGGATACGTGCTAGTGGATTGGACGCAGATATTTTCCTATAGAGAGTCAAAGTTTCTAGTAAGATATTGTAATTAAGACTTGACCAATTTTTTTAGGAGTTTTATTTTTAAACAAATTAGCTTCCACTATTTTCTCAGATTCCTACACTCCTTGTGTAGAGATGCAAAAAATTCTATGATTAATGATTTCTAGTGGATGGTGTGGTCCCATCAATTGACTCATCACCTCACCTAATAGTTATTTATGATGGGTTAGCCAATGAGTGAACAACTCTTATTCAATGATTCTCTAATCATGGTGCACCTAAACTTGATCTCTAATTCATGGATCTCACCATGCCCAAAATATTGATCCACTCCTTAGTTAAGTCAGACCCATCATTTGCATAGATTGGATTCCTAATTAAATCTCTCACCATATCTGAAATATTGAGCCCAATCCATCCTCCAACCCATAGCATCCAATGCCTAATATACATGGTTGCGTGTTCCCGGTGCAACTGAACTACTGTAACCAATCGAGAACAATCAATCCCAAAAAGGATCCGCACATCTACAATGGTGGAAGACCTTAAACTTAATCTTTTCTTAGAAAGATTTGATTTAGGTCTCATTAAACTAGACTTGACATAGTCATAACCATTATGACTAACCTAGTGGCATGGGTTAGCTCAGATTATTGACCACCTCAGATCAGAATTGGGCCAACAAATATGGCCAAGTAAGTGAGATCGATGGAAGGAATATGCTATTAACTCGACAAGAATGCATTCGAGTCGAGTAGCTCTCAATTAAAAATCAGTCGATCGTATCTGCCAAATTTACCTTAGACACAAAATTGTTGAGCTAGAATTAATCGGATTAGCCTACAATCCAGATTCTAACCACGAGCCTAATTAGGTCTTAGCTTGATCGATCACTCATGTGACTCGATCTTGACCCAAACTTAATCCTATTAGACTGGTCAATTTAAGTACTATTGATCCCATCTAACCAACTCTTGATTCGATTTCATCAACCGCTTAGACCTAATTGGGCTACCCAAGCCTGAACCCAATATTACGAATATATCTTAGATCTAAAATTCCCAATTTTATACCTAATTAGTATTTCATAATCTTAATTCTTAATTAAGTTTAGGGTTCATAAATAAAACATGTATATTAAATCCTAAGGTTTCAGGATCTAGAGTTTTGCAGAAAGTAAGTTCTTGATTTCTGATTAAGGATGAACGCGCAGCATCCGTACACATCATAAGAACACCCCATCGAATGGAAGAAGAGGATATTTAAATTCTACTTTATTCTTATGATCAGATAGCCAAGGGGACCGCCTTAATTAGAAATATACAAAACTATAAAACTAGTTAGATCTATATTATATATCTCATATACAAAAATTGATCTAACTATAAACATATTTTGCATACATCTCATGTATCATATCATGCATATTTTTAGATCTAAATTATTTCATAATTATTTAAAAAATTAGATTTAAATTGATTGCATCAAAATAAATTCTAATATAGATAATTATGTAGAACTATTCTATAATTAGTCTAAACATGCATTCATCATATCTCATATGATCCAAGAATTAAATAATTTTATTTACTATTTTTTAGATCCTATTATAATATTTATAGCATTAAAAAATAATAAATAAATAGATATAAAATTATAACTTAATCAAATTAAATTATGAACTTGCAAGACTATGTATTGAACTATTCTATTTTACAACTAGTCATGCATCTTATAAAACTTAGAACTAAATTATTTAATTTTAATTTTTTTGATTTTAGATCTAATCACATCTCATGTGATATCTAAAATCTAGTATTTATTAAAATAGATCTAAATAATTTTTAGAGAACCTAGCTCTGATACCAGTTGAAGGGGAAATCCTAATTTCCCGGATCAGGTTCGTTCAGATTTAATCAGATCAAGAGAGATATTTTAAAAATTTCTCTCATATATCTAAATCAGATCTAATATATTTCAAATTTAATTTTATAGATCTAATAAATAAAAATAAAAATAAGATAAATCTGATTAATTTGTACCTTGATGTCGGGTAATCAGATTACCCTTTGATGATCCTGCTGATTGCTTGAGATTCTGGATCTAGCCATGCAATCATCTAGCCTCTATCGATATTCACTCAGACTGGATCTAAAGATCTTCTCCTTCTTTATCACCTCTCCAAATATCATATCTAGATCTAATTTGGAGGATCATCAAAACTTCTTTCGAAGATTTGCAGTCGTCTCTGCAGCAGTGCTACGTTTTGCCTTTCTCGTCACCTTTCATTTGCCTAGATCGCACCAAATTGGAGCCCAAAATTCCTTGGTCATGGAGAGAAGAGAAAGGACCAAAAGTTGGCATGGAGGAGGGAGAGGGGCAGCCTTGGGGCATGGGCTAAGAGAGAACTCTATAAAAGTTGGGCGCAGATAGGGTTTATATAGACCTTGCTGTGCCATGCTGTGCAATCAGATCTAAATCTGATTGGTGGAATAACATCACCTAATCCAATCAGATGAGAGCCCCTTCAATTCATCCTTAGGAGGCACCAAGATTGGTCAAAGCTGAGTCTTAGGTGCCTTCCTAAGTTGATTTCAAGAAGCAACCTGGAGTCCCATCCATATGGGACTCTAGGCATCCCTATCCATGGGCGCATGCCTCCCTAGGCGTGCACCCCCTTTCTTCCAATTTCTAGCAAGGGGACAAGCCCCTATCTACTCTCCTACAGGTGCATGATACATGGGCAGATGTCTAAGTATCAAAAGTCAATGTTTGACCAAAGTCAAAGACAAGAATTAGCAGGTGACGAAAAATGGCAGGTGTTGTCTCAAATTATCTTATAAATTAAGACAATTTTTTTTTGACCTAGACAAGCTCTAGTCAGATCAAGTAAAGATACCTGAGTGAGCATAAACACATTTGGCTCAGTCAAGATAACTTTTGATGATAGCAGAAGGAGAATGTTAGGCTCAATTGTATGCTAGCATTATTTCATTGAACCTAATTGAATCTTATTCAAATCAATTGAACTAGATTAGTCCAATTGATGATATCCAGATCCAAACCCTTATTTGTGTGACCCAGTTAGGTTTAGTTCTATATGGTAATAAGATATGTCATGATCTTAATCATCGACATCATCGAAACTCCTTTTGATGGATCAGAACTCTTCTGATTCAGACAACTAGAATGATCGATCATCTAAATCATTCTAATTGCTTCCAAAATCTATCAGTGACACCTAGCAGTATATGGTGGCAACCCATCAAAACTAAAAATGAACCTCTTGGTGTAGCTACCTGTGTGATTAAGTTCTTCTATCTTGAGCTCCGATTAGGTTAGGGTTAAGGTGAATTCGTCAAACCCTAATTTCTATCATATGATTTAACCATTTGATTTATGTTCGATGTGAAAACCTTAATAGAAACTCTTTCTATTATTTCACTCTACCATGGCCATAGGCTTATGGACTTGATTCTCATGATCCTCATAGGGCTGCTCCTCATCCACTAAGGTAGGTAGATTTCCTCTTGGTGCAATCCAATTCCTACAATGAACATGCTATAGCCAACATACGCCTCAAGGTTCAGAATGGCTAGGAGATCGAGTCATGGTGTAGTCAAACTATAACACCCTCAAGATGAACTATCGATACACCTCAGATCAAAGGACCAGACACACCACTACAGCTTTGAGTCAGTTATCGACGAGCAGATAGACTTTCTTATGACTGCTCGAGGTGGTCATGCTCAGTACCCTCATTCTCTAATGAATACTTGTACTCTCACTCTGGTGTCTCTACACCATATACTTAAGATTCATCTACTATAAAGAAGCGATTGTATACCAATCTTCGAGATCAATCACCATCCTTATGATGATCCTATGGTCAGGAGCATTTTATGAGTTTATAACAAAAATTAATGTCTTAAATTTTCAACTCTTGAAAATATGAATTATCGTTACCATTAACTCAAGGGATGTACCACAAACACTAAATACATATTTATGATAGAAAATAATTTATTTTATTATTTATAGTCAAAATTATAATTTTGCTCCTAGAAGTGTATTACAAGTGTCAGCCAATTCTGGCTTCTAGGGTTTACATATCTAACATATATTTTACTGAATGTGATCCAACTGTGGATCTCTCTACTATCAAGAGTTGCTCATGAAGGATATGGGTATAAGTGTCTCTTAGATCTGAGATCACCATGATGACCTGTAAGCAACTCACTATCCTTAGGTACGGAACTACCTGAATTTCTAATTTAGTGATGAAAGGCTACTGGGTGTAGTCAAGTACTTGGCTTGTCGGTGTGTGAGTGAAGATGGAATTAACCTCTCTAAGTGTTGGAGCAAGTGCATCACGGTATTTTAATTTAGGAAACCCTCAGTCCAGGTGGTCCATGTGATGGACACTGAGTTTTGAAATACAATGTGGATGAATTTTAGGGTCAACAGTAAATCCTAGATCATTCTTTGAGCATCGAGGTCAAGGGGATGAATTATACAATAACCATATGCCATAGGTCCGTCAATGTTGCGTTGCAATTATTCAACCTATCCGAATGTCGAGTATCATTGCTAGATGGTCACATCGATTGGTACAGAAAATTAGTTTTTATGCTACCAACTTAGGATTCGAACCTATGGGATCATACACAATAGGAGTTTCTACCTGATTTGATGGCTAATATTGAGTCTTGATGATTTAAGACTCTATGGTCAAGAGTCCAACTAGACTGAGACATAGTGACTAAGAGTCATAATGGACTGAAACTTTGAGTCCTACTCATTTGGGACTCTCTGATCAAGAGTTTCACTAGTCTGAGACTCTATGATCATGAGTTTGATTCATTTGGGACACTGGGTTCAAGAGTCCCACTGGTTTGGGACTCTTCAGAAGTTTCATGTTGATGAAACTCTATTGCCCAGACATCCATCCGATTGGAACTCCATATTTATTTAAGGATTAATTAGTAATTTGATTATTGATTAGCTCAATTTGATTGAGCGATGGGGATTTGATCAAGTTTGATTGAATTGAATTCGATTGGATTTGACCCGATCAGGTCATGAGATGACCTAATCGCTAAGAGAGATTTGATCCTGATTTGATTGAAATCTGAATCTAATTAATTTCTAATTTGATTAAAATTTTATTAGTTTGGGTTAAGCCTAATTTGGTTGGATTTAATCTAATCTAGTTAGATCCAAATTAATTGGTTTGGTTGAAACCAATTAGGACCAAGTCAAATGTGATTTGAATTTAAATTCTCGCTAGCACCTACCACATTTGACTTTTCTACCATGACCCATGCCCTCCGCTAATTTTTGCATAAGATTTCTCATGCAGAAATGAATGTGTGCCCTGCCTCTCTTCTACCTTTAACTAGGTCCAAGGGTTGGACCAGTTCAAACTAAGTTGAATTTTGAATTCAACTTGGTTGGTTTGAAATTTGAAAAATCTAATCTCTTCCTGATCTATTCTTCATGCCTACCAATCTTTTGTCACACATTTTTTTTGTGAGCTCAGAAGTGACACTCTCAAGTTTTGAAAACATGAGAAGATAGGTCATGGAAAGATGAAAGCAAGCCAGAAGAAGAATCAATCTCAATAGTAATGTCCAGAAATTAGGCTGGCTCACTCTAAGACTGAGCCGGCTCAGTTGTAAACTGGGTTGGCTCAGTTGGAAACTAGGTCGGCTCAGGTCTTAGAGAAAAATTAAAGTAGAGAGCAACATTTTTGGACTGTTGGCATGATACACAATAGACTGAGCCAACCTAGTAAGAGGTTAGTCGGCTCAATCTGAAATCGGGCTGGTTCAGTTTTCATGGGTTATTATTTTGTATACATGGGTTATTTGGATTTGGAGAGTTTTTCTATGAGCTTGGGCTTGATCCTTTGTAAAGTATATATACTGAAAACAAGTCAAGGTTGTAAGAGGTACTGAAATGTGCTGAATAAAAGCTCTTTTCTTCCAAAAATCTCTTCCTCTCTTCTTCTTTATTTCTTAATTTATTTGATCATGCTTTCATAGAGATCTCTGAGAAGTATTTTCTTGTTGCTTGGGTAATCATTGGTGGCTATGCTGATTCGTGTGGGAAGAGCGCATATTCCCAACATTTGGTATCAAAGCGATGTTGCATGGAAGGAAGGAACACACCTAGGATTTACTACATCCAAGATCTGCTGCATCAGGTTATATTCTAAAACTTCTAGTTTGCTTTGTGGTTGTCTCTAGATTGAGGTAGAGATTGTTTACACAGAGGAACGATGATACAGAAGTTTGGAAAGAGGATCTTGGACTAGTTAGATCTTCTTTGAAGGATAGTTTTACTAGTGTGTGATTGTGAAGGGTGTTAGGGATCTATTCTTGACTTGTTTGAAGTCATGGGATCAAGTGGATTCATGATGGATTTTGAGAAGTTTGATGGCAAGGAAAACTTTACTCTATGTTAGCAAAGAGTAAAGGACTTGTTGGTTCAGCAGAGGATCTACAAGATATTGAGAAAAGAAAGGCCAAAAAAGATTAGTGCTGAGGATTAGAAAGAGTTGGAGGAAATTACTTTTAGCACAATTGAGATGTGTTTGGTTGATCAAATTTTGCCCGAGGTTTGCACAAAGACTACGACAAAGGGGCTCTGGAAGAGACTGGAGAACACATACATGGAGAAGAACATGATGAACAAGCTATGATTGAAGAAATAGCTGTATAGTCTAAGGATGCTCGAAGGTGAAGATCTTATTGCACATATCCAAAGGTTCAATCAGATATGTTTTGAGATGATGAGTTTGGATGTGAAGATCGATGAGGAGGATCAGGCACTGCTGCTATTACACTCTCTTCCAGGTTCATATGATGGTCTCATAACAACTCTAGTTTATCAGAATGAGATCCTAAACTATGAAGAGGTTGTTGGTGTGCTCAGATCAAATGAGCAAAGGAAGAAGATCTATAAGGAAGACCCTACGTCTGAGATCTTGGCTGTGAACGAAAGATAGGAAAGATCAAATAAGAAGATAAGAGGAAAATCTAAGGGCAGGTCAAAGTCTCACGATCAAAGGAAGATGACACTGAAATGTTATAAATATCATTAGCCTAGACACCTAAGGAGAGATTATCTTCTTTTGAGATCAAAAAAAGAAAAGACCAGCAAAGAAGATGATACAGCTTCTGTGAGTAGTAAAGAAGACCTGTTAGTTGTATCAGATGGATCCATAGAGTGTGATACTATATGGATATTAGATTCAGCATGCTCACACCATTATACTTCTCATCAAAAGTGGTTTGCTACCTACCAGAAGGCCGATGATGAAAGTGTCAGCCTTGGAGATGATCATCCATGCAAAGTAGCTGAAATTAGCTCTATCAGGATGAGGATGTATGATGGGATCATTCTTACATTATCAAATGTTAGGCATGTACTAGAGTTGAAAAAAAATTTGATTTCTTTAGGCTACTTGGAGGAGCAGGGTTATGCTTTTAGTAGCCAGGCTAGGAGTGGATGTTTGAAAATTTTCAAGGAAGCTTTGATGGTGATGAGAGGTAGAAGACTAAGCAACAATCTTTATAGAATGAAAGGCTCAGTAGTAAATGATAGTGGAGAGATGCTAGCAGCAACATAGAAGGAGCAGATTTTATATCGACTATGGTACTATCGGATGGGTCATATGAGTGACCATGGGCTCATAGAACTAAGTAGAAGAGGTATGATTCCGATCCTAAAGAAGGAGGGCACAGATCTTTGTATGCCATGTATCTTCGCAAACAACATAGGATAAAATTTGCCAGATGTACTAAGCGCAGCGAGGGAGTACTGGATTTAGTGCACTCGAATGTGTGGGGACCAGCTCCTATATCAGCTAGAAGTGGGGCAAAATACTTTATCACTTTCATTGATGATTTCTTAAGGAAGGTTTGGATTTATCTGATCAGAGAAAAATCAGAGGTGTTTGCCCGATTTAGAGCCTGCAGAGCTGAAGTAGAGAAGGAGTCATGAAGACAGGCAAAGTATTTGAGGTCAGACAATGGAGGAGAGTATACTAGACTGAAGTTCAGGAGGTACTATGAGCAAAATGGCATCAAATGTCATTACATGGTGAGAATGACTCTCCAGCAGAATGGTGTCATAGAGAGGATGAACCAGATACTGACCGAGAAGGCACGGAGTTTGAGGCTGCAGACATCACTCTCAAAGCCTTTTAAGGTGATGCTCTAATCTTTTCTTATTTTCTTATGAACAGGTCCCCTCATTATAAGCTGAATGGAGACATTCCAGAAGAGGTCTGGAGTGGGAAGAAGGTGGAACTTAGCCACCTGAAAGTCTTTAGTTGCACAGCCTATGCACACGTGGAGGCAATCGAGAGGAGCAAATTGGATCCAAAATCTCAAAAGATGACATTCATAGGTTATCCACAAGGAGTCAAGGGGTACCTGCTATGGGACTCTCAGGCATAGAAGTCAGTGATCAGTAGGGACGTTATCTTTGATAAGAAGAGCATCTTGAGGAGGTATAGGATAGATGGAACTAGGGAAATAAAGGTGAACAGCGGTAGCCAGTCAGAGAATGATGGCATGCAGGTTACATCCACTTATAGGAGTATTTTTGTTGAGGTGGAGTTGGGCAGAAAAGTATTATCTTAGATTAAAAATTAGCATGAAGGGCCGGCAGTTCAGACAGATGTGTACGAGCTACCACAGATATCAGGTAGAGATGTGCTAGTGGGAGTGTATTTGCACAAGCCCCAGCATACCATTAGGATATTGGTCAGATATGGCATTGATGAGGTTATCTCCTATGCACTCATCACTGCTAATGGAGATCCAGACAATTATGCAAAGGCCATGGAGAGTGAGCATCATGATTCATAGATGCAGGCCATGATGGAGGAGATGGAATCACTTGAGAAGAATCAGACATGATAGCTAGTGGATCATCCAGAGGGTGCTCGACCTATTGGCTCAAAGTGGGTGTTCATAAAGAAAGAAGCACCTTCAAAATAAGATGGAGTCAGATTTAAAGTATGACTAGTAGCAAAGAGATACTCACAAAGTGAAGGGATTGACTATACAAAAATTTTCTCTTCTGTGGTGCATCATACATCTATTCAAGTTTTGTTGTCACTGGTGGCACAGCATAATATGAAATTGGAACAAATGGACATGAAGATGGCCTTCCTTCATGAAACTTTGGAGGAAAGAATCTACATGAAGTAGCCAGATAGTTTCATGAAGATGGGACAGGAATAAAAGATGTGTTTACTCAGGAAGTCTTTATATGGCTTGAAACAATCCCCTCGTTAATGATATCGAAGGTTTGATAGCTTTGTCTTGAGCCTGGGTTTCAGTAGATGTGAACATGATTGTTGTGTCGACGTCAAGAATGTGGATGAGGAGGATGCCCTATACCTGTTATTGTATGTAGATGAAATGCTCATAGCCAGTAGAAGCATGGATGCTGTGAAAAGGTTGAAAAGGTCATTATCATCAGAATTTGAGATGAAAAATTTGGGTCAAACTGAGAAAATTCTTGGAATGGAGATTTGTAGAGATAGGTGCAAAGGAGTGCTCCATTTGTCACAAAGAAAGTATGTCCAGAAGATTCTAGAGTGATTTAGGATGGAGAAGGCCAAACTTATAGAGATGCCATTATTGAGCCATATATCTCTCACCAAGTTATAGTGCCCCAGTCAGAAGAGGAGAGAGAGTACATGGAATGAGTCCCTTATGCAAATGCTGTAGGCAGTGTGATATACACTATGATGTGCTGTAGACTAGATATAGCACATGCTGTGAGCACGATTAGTAGATACATGGCTAATCCTAAGAGGAAACACTGGAAAGCATTGAAATGGGTATTGAGATATCTACATGGAACAAGGGATTATGGTTTGGTGTTTGGTGCGCAGCTGGGAGGATTTAGAGAATAATCTGTGAAGATGTGTGATGGTTCAGGTCCTTTGGAAGGGTTTGTTGATACAAATTATGCTAGTGATCTTGATATAAGAAAGTCTACTATTGGATACCTCTTCTACATATATGGTGGACTGGTATCTTGGAGATCAACCCTTCAGCCTATCACGGCCTTGTCTACCACAGAGGCCGAGTACATTAGGATAATGGATGCAGCAAAGGAAGCCCTTTGGCTTAGAAAGCTAATTGATGAGTTGGGGGTGGAGCAGAGCAAGGTTACACTATTCAGTGATAGTCAGAGTGCTCTGTTATTGGCACAGAATCCAGTCTATCATACATGCACAAAGCATATAGATGTAAGCTACCATAGGATCAGAGAGCTGATAGAGGAAGGTGAAGTAGAACTGATGAAGGTCTATACCAAGGAGAATCAGTCTGATGCACTCATGAAGGTACTCTCCAGAGACAGCTTTCAGAGATGTGTAGCACGAATGGGTCTGTTGAGAAGAGATGAGTTCACAAGGACTTGGAAGTACCAAGGTGGAGAATGTGAGCTCAGAAGTGGCACTCCCAAGTCTTGGAAATATCAGAAGATAGGTCATGGGAAGATGGGAGCGAGTCTAAAGAAGAATCAATCTCAATAGTAAAGTTCAAAAATTGGACCGGCTCACTCTGAGACTAAGCTGGCTCAGTTGGGAACTGGGTCTCAGAGAAAAATCTGTCTGTGACCAACTGAGCCAGCTAGGTCTTAGAGAAAAATATAGATAGAGAGCAATATTTTTGGACTATTGGCATGGTACACAACTGGGATGGCTCAGTCTGGGACTGAGCTGACCTAGTCGCAGGATTGCCGGCTCGGTCTGAAACTGGGCCGGCTCAGTTTTTGCGGGTTATTATTTTATGTACATGGGTTTTTTGGGTTTGGAGAGTTTTTCTATGAGCTTGGGCTTGACCCTCTATAAAGTATGTATACTGAAAATAGGTCAAGGATGTAAGAGGTGCTGAAATGTGTTGAATAAAATCTCTTTTCTTCCAAAAATCTCATCCTTTCTTCTTCTCTATTCCTTGATTTATTTGATCATGCTTCTGCAGAGATCTCTGAGAAGTACTTTCTTATTGCTTGGCTAATTACTAATGGCCACAATGATTCATGTGGGAAGAGCACATATTCCCAACATTTTTTGGTAGTTTCTAATTGAGGGCGAGTAGAAGGAGAGTCCTTCTGCTTGTCACTGAAGGGAAATCCTGATTTCTCGGATCAGGTTCGTTCAGATCTGATCAGATCAAGAGATATATTTCAAATTTTTTTTTCTTTGATCTAGATCAGATTTGGAATGTTTTAGATTTGATTCTTATTATTTTAATAATTAAAATAAATTTAGATAAATTAAATTAAATTTAATTTACCTTTAAGTGGGTAATCCTATTATCCGATGATGATCTTATGAGCAGTGGAAGTTTCTGGATCTAGCCATGCAAGTGCCTGGCCTCTACCGATATCCACTCAGACTGGATCTAGAGATCCTCTACTTTTCTATCATGTCTCCAAAAATCATATCTGGATTTGATCTAGAGGATCTTCAAAACTCCTTTTGAAGATCAGTAGTTGTCCTTTGCAGCAGCGCAGCCTTCTAGCTTTCAGTTGCCTTTCTCTCATCTGGATTGCACCAACCAAAGTCCAAAACACTTTTGGACATGGAGAGGAGAGGGAGAAGGTGGGTTTGGCATGGAGGAAGAGGGGAGAGGCAGCCTTGGGGCATGGGATTTCAATTGCTCTTTGAGTTGGATGCAGGGTCGTATTTATAGACTATCTATGATCCAACTCCTCTTCTTCCCAACCAATCACAACTCTTTATGAAATCAGATCTAAATCTGATTGGTAGGAAAAGAGTCCTTTAGATTCCTCCTTAAAGGGTGCCTAAGACCAGTCAATGTTGGTTCTTAGGAGAACTCTAATCGAAATCCAAAAAGGAAATGGAGTCCCTATCCAACAGGGACTCCTGGGCGCCTCCAACTTGGGCACACGCTAAGGGTGGCGTGCGCCCTCCTCCTTGCAGGCTCTGGTAGGGGGACAGGCCTCCACCAGCTCTCTAATAGGTGCATGGCACATGAACAGAAGTCAAAGTATCAATGGTCAACGTTTGACCAATCAAAGGTCAACTTTTGACCAAAGTCAAAGGACGAGAAATGGCAGGTGACCAAAAATGGCAGGTAATGTCTTATAAAATAAGACAATCTTTTCTGACTTGGACAAGCTCCAGTCAGACAAAGTGAAGGTCTCTGATCAAGCACAAACATCTTTGGCTCAGTCAGGACAACTATTTATGATAGTAAAAGAAGAACGTTAGGTTCAATCGAGTGCTAGCACGATTTCCGAACCTAATTGAATCTCATTCAGATCAATTGAACTGGATCAGTCTAATTGATGATCACCAAATTCAAACACTTGTTTGTGTGATCTAGTTAGGTTCAGTTCTATATGGTAATGGGATATGTCATGATCTCTATCATCGATATCATCGAAACTCCTTTCGATGGATCAGAACTCTTATGATTCAAACAGCTAGAATGATCGATCATCTAAATCATTCTAATTGCTTCAAAAATCCTCCAGTGACACCTAGCAGTATATGGTGGCAACCCATCAGAGCTGAATACGAACCTCTTGGTGCAGCTACCTGTATGATTAAGTTCTGCGATCTTGAGCTGTGATCAGATTAGGGTTAAGGTGAACTCGTCAAACCCTTGTCTCTGTCGTATGATGTAATCATTCAATTTAAGTCCGATGTGAAAAACTAAATAGAAACTCTTTCTATTATTTCACTCTACCATGGCCATGGACTTCTGGACTTGATTCTCATGATCATCATAGGGCTGCTCCTCTACCACCAAGGTAGATAGATTCCATCTTGATGCTATGCAGTTCCTACAATGAACATGCTATAGCCAACATACACCTCAAGATTCCGAATGGACTAGGAGACCGAGTAATGGTGTAGTCAAACTATAACACCCTCAAGGTGAACTACCGATGCATCTCAGGATCAAAGAACCAGACACACTACTACAGCATCGAGTCAGTCATTGACGAGAAGGTAGACTCCCTAATGACTACTCGAGATGGTCACGCTCAGTGCCCTCGTTCTCTAACGAGTACCTGTACTCTTCGCTCCAGTGTCTCCACACCATAGACTTCAAGACTCATCTACTAAAGAGAAGCGATTGTACACCAACCTTCCGGATCAATCACCATCCTCGTGATGATCCTATGGTCGGAAGCATTTTATGAGTTAATAATGATTATTCATGTCTTAAATTTTCAACTCTTGAAAATATGAATTATCATTACCATTAACTCAAAAGATGTATCACAGACACTAAATACACATATGTGATAAAAAATAACCAATTTTATTGATATTAGTCAAAATTATAATTTTGCCCTAGAAGTGTATTACAAGTGTCAGCCAATTCTGGCTTCTAGGGCACATATATCTAACAATCTCCCACTTATCCTTAAAGCCAATTGGCTACAAGTCTAAGTCCCATCTTCTCAAGGTGGGCTTCGATCTTCTGCTGGTCCAATGGCTTTGTAAGCGGGTCTGCCACATTATCTATGGAGTTAACTCTCTTGACCTCGACGTAACCCTTCTCGAGGTAATCGCGGATGAGGTGGTATCGCCGCTCAATGTGCTTGGATTTCTGGTGAGACCTCGGCTCCTTAGCAAGGGCTATGGCGCCATTATTGTCGTAGTATAGAGGAATGGCATCTGATGGCATTACTCCAATTTCTGCAGCAAACTTCTTGTACCAGAATGCTTCCTTCGCAGCCTCTGATGCAGCGATATATTCTGCTTCCATGGTGGAATCTGCTATCATGGTTTGCTTGAAACTCTTTCAGCTGACAGCACCACCATTGCACACAAATAGACTCCCAGATGTCGACTTTCGATCATCTATATCGGACATGAAATTCGAGTCCGTGTATCCCTGGACTTGGAGTTCTCCATTACCAAAGACCAACATCATATCCTTAGTTCTTCTCAAGTACTTAAGGATACATTTCACAGAAGTCCAGTGTTCTTCACCTGGATTTGACTGATATCTGCTTGTGACACTCACAGCATGGGCTATATCAGGTCGTGTACATAGCATGGCATACATGAGGCTCCCTATTGCAGAAGCATAAGGGATCTTGCTCATGCATTCTATTTCCTCAGGTGTGCTGGGGCACATCTTCTTGGAAAGATGAATACCATATCTGAAGGGTATTAATCCCCTCTTAGAGTTTTCCATACTAAACCTCTTTAGTACTTCCTCTATGTACATCTTCTGTGAAAGTCCTAGCATCCTATTCGGTCTATCCCTATAGACCTTAATTCCTGGAATAAAGGATGCTTCACCTAGGTCTTTCATGGAGAATTTCCTTGGACAACCATAATTTGACTGTTGTCATCATGGGAATATCATTCCCAATAAGGAGGATGTCATCCACGTACAATACGAGGAAGACAACAGCGCTCCCACTGACCTTTTTGAAGACACATGGTTCCTCTTCATTTTTGATGAAACCAAATATTTTGATCACATCATTGAAATAAGTGTTCCAGCTCCGAGATGCTTGCTTAAGTCCATATATGGACCTTTGCAGCTTGCAAACCTTGTGATCAGTATCACTGGATGTGAAACCTAGCGGCTATTCCATATAGATATCTTCCTCAAGATATCCATTTAAGAATGCCATTTTCACGTCCATTTGCCATATTTCATAATCGAAATAGGCTGCAATGGCAAGCAATGTGCGGATGGATTTTAGCATAGCCACTGGAGAAAAGGTATCCTGATAGTCAATGCCTTCATGCATTGACTATAACCTTTTGCCACTAGTCTAGCCTTGAATGTCTCCACATTTCCATCTGCACCAATCTTTCTCTTGAAGATCCATTTACACCCAATAGGTACTATACCTTCTGGTGGATCTACCAAGGTCCAGACTTTGTTTGAGTGCATCGAGTAAATTTCTGACTGCATTGCCTCTAGCCATTTTTCAAAGTCGATATCTGATATCGCCTCGTTGTAGGTTTTGGGATCATCACCATGAGCACCATTACCTACGAGGAACATTTTCTCTACTTTCTCTAAAATAATACCTAAGTATCTTTCAGGAGGACGGAAAACTCTTTCCGATCTATGAGGTGGAGGAGGTAGTGTTCTTATTGGCTCAACCTGATTTGGTTCTAATTGGTCCTTAGCTTGTTGTACTTGTGAGACTTTCTCATCAAGCTTAATCTACTTTCTAATGCCGCTATCTTGAATAAACAATTTTTTAAGAAAGATGACACATCGACTCACAATCACATTATGGTCTTCTGGAATGTAGAAATGGTATCCTAATGACTCTTTTGGATATCCTATGAACCGAGCTCTAAAGAACCTAAACTCTAACTTGTCTGCTTGTTGTCTTTTGACATGAGCCGGACATCCCCAAATTTTGAGATGACTCAGACTTAGTTTCTTACCATGCCATATCTCATACGGTGTGGTAGGAACGGTCTTAAAGGGAACCCTATTCAATAGATAAATTGAAGTTAACACTGAATGTCTCCAAAGAAAATCAGGGAGGTCTGTGAAGCTCATCATGGATCAGACCATATCCAATAGAGTCCAATTTCTCCGTTCTGAAACTCCATTGAGTTGAGGTATTTCTGATGGAGTCCATTGAGAGACTATGTCATTATCCTTGAGATAGTCTAGGAATTTCCAACTAAGGTATTCACCTCCTCGATCTGATTGAAGAACCTTAATGATTTTTTCAATTTGTTTTTCTACTTCATGTCTGAATTCTTTGAACTTTTCAAAAGCTTCAGACTTATGTCTCATAAGATACACATACCCATACCTAGACAAATCATCGGTAAAGGTAATGAAGTAGACAAAATTGTCTCTAGCCGGCACATCAAATGGGCCGCACACATCAGTATGTACTAGGGCAAGGAGATCTGTGGCCCTCTCCCCATGTCCTACAAAAGGGAGTTTGGTCATTTTGCCTTGGAGATAGGATTCATAAGTTGAATATGACTTGGAAGTCAATGGACTCAATAGCCCATTTTTCTCCAATTTGTTGATCATATCTTCTGCTATATGACCTAATCATAGGTGCCATAGATATCTATCATTTGGACTATCCCTAAGTCGTTTGGCATTCACGTTTTGCTCGATAGTTAGAATAGATACATCAATATGTAGCTGATAAAGACCGTTAATAAGAAAATCATTTGTAATTTTATTTCTTTCATAAAGAATGTTATAATGGTCCTTAAAGAAGATAATCACATAGCCTTCTAGTGCTAAGCATGAAACAGAAATCAAATTCCTACTAGCTGCAGGCACATAATAACAATCTTTCAAAACTAAGTCTAAACCAGATGGTAATCGAAGAGGGTATGTTCCCACTGCCACTATAGCAACTCTTGCACCATTACCGATGCGTAGGATCATATCTCCATCCCTTAGCCTGCTGCTATCCTCAAGATCCTGCATGGAAATGCACAGATGAGCACTAGAACCAGAGTCAAGCACCCAACTGGATGCAGAAGAAACCATAAGGTTAGACTCAATAATGAGCATACCTTCAGAAGAACCTTCCTTCTTATTTCTCAGGGTGGCCAGATAAGTAGGGCAGTTCCGCTTCCAATGGCCGTTGCTATTGCAATGGAAACACTTTCCTTTGGCAGCGGATTTCTTCTTCGGCTCTGCCTTCTTCTTCTTTGCTCCTTCCATCTTCTGCTTTTTCACAGACTTTTTTCTCTTTCCATAAGACTTTCTTTTGGAAGAAGTTCATTCCATAGCAAGAACTGAGCCTTTAGAACCTTTCATAGAAAGCTCAGCGGTGACCAGCATATTCATAATTCAGCCAAGAATTTTGATGTTTATGCTTGTGGTAATTCATGATGAATTGCCCATAGCTCAGTCAAGGATTGCAGAAAATATTATCCTGGCAGATCCAAGTCTAACTTCACATGAGCTTCTCAAGTCTTTCATGTCCTGATCATCATCAGATAGTGATTTGGACTGATTGTCATCATGCATCATAGCTTAAAAAGTATTCGTGCTTGATACTGTAACGATCGTTCACCAAACATCTCTTGCAGGTAGCCAACATTTGGCGAGCAGTCCCGATATCTTCATGTTGGCACAGAGCTCATAGACATTGACCTAACATGTAATATCTAGCTTATTATCTTCGTCTATCCATTTTTCTAGAGACGCACTCTATTCAGTGGAGGACAAGCTGGTAAGGTGGGAGGTCCTGGTTAATACATGGGTTAACTTCTTGAACCAAAATAATTTGTAGTTCCTGAGCCAATCTTTTAATAGGTCCGGTTAGTCTTGTGTGTCCAGATCCGTGCCAATGTTGGACGTAGATATTTCTAAGAGTCAAAGATCTAGTTATATACTGTAATTCATGAACTTGACCAAATTGTTTAGATTTTTATTTTTTAAACAAGTTAGCTGCCACATATTCTTGGATCCCTACACTCCTCTATAGAGAATGCGAAAAATCTAAATGATTAATTGATTTCTAGCTGGTGGGCAGTTTCACCAACTGAAAACTCATGCACATCACCTAACAGTTTATTGGTGATGGGTTTAGGCAATGAGTGAACAACTCTTGTTCAATGATTCTCTAATCATGGTGTACCCAAACTTGATCTCTAATTCATGAATCTCATCATATCCAAGAATATTGATCCACCCTTAGTTAAGTTAGACACGCATTTCATCGACGGGATACTTAATGTGATTTCTCTGATGACCATTCACCATGTCTGAAATATTGAGCCCAACCATCCTCCAGCCCATAGCATCCAATGCTAATAGACATGTGGTTGCAATCTTTTTGGTGCAATTGAGCCACTGTTATCCAGCCGAAGAAAATTAAAAAAATCCAAGCCCCCTCGAAAGGGCCCTACATCTATAATGTGGAAGACCGTGATTAATCTTTTCTTAGGGAGAATTAGATTCAGCGTCATCAATTAAATACAGACTTGTCATAGTCATAACAATTATGATAACCTAGTGGCATGGGTTAGCTCGGATTATTGACCAACCTAAGGATCAGAACTGTGTCAATTAGATATGGCCAGGTAAGTGAAGACCGGTTGGAGGAATTATGCCATTAACTCGTTACAAGAACGCATTCAGGTCGAGTGCTTTTCAATTAAAAACAGTCGATCGTATGGTGCCATAAATTACCTTTAACACCAAATTATTGAGGTCAGAACAATTGGGTTGCCTACAATCCAGACTCTGAACACTTTGGGTAATTAGGACTTGCTTGATTCGTGACTCTATCTGAACCAGACTTAATCCTTTAGGTTAGTCAATTGAATCATTATTGCAATCCCAATCTAACCAACTGCTTTGATTTTCGTTGATCAACCGCTTAGGACTAATTGAGCTACCCAAAGCCCGAACCATAGTATTATGAAGTATGCTAGATATGAAGTTCTCAATTTTAGACCTAATAATATTCCATAATCTACAATTTAGTTAGTTAAGTAGGTTCATAAACAAAATATGCCAATAATCCTAGGGTTTCAAGGATCTAGGGTTTTACAGAGAAAGTAAGTTTTGGGATTATCTGATTAAGGATGAAGTGCAGCAGCCCTACATGTCATATAGGAACATCCATCGAATGGGAGGGATGAGGGCCTTTAAATCATTCTCCATCTTATGATCAGACGGCCAAGATGAAATGCGCTTAATCAGGGAACATGCAATACTACAAACCAATTTTAGATCTATTCACATATCTCATATAAAATTTAAGATCTAATCATGGCATATTTGCATAAATTCTCATGTTATCAAATTATGCATGTTATTCAGATCTAAATTATCTCATAATATCTAAAAAAATTAGATTGGAATTTGATCTAATCAAATAAATTCTAATCTAGACAATTATGTAGAACTATTTCTACAACTAGTCTTAGAACATCATCATCATATCTCATATAATATTTAAAATTAAAATAATTTTTATTTGCTTATTTTTTAGATGTTATTATAACCATTATAATCATCAATAAATAGTAAATAAATAGTATCTAAAATTATGATTTAATCAAATTAAATTGAAAACATACAAGGGGACTATTCTTATAGAACTATTCTATTTTAGAACTAGTTTATGCGAAATTTTCTAATCCTTAGTAATCCAAATCATGTTGAATATTTAAATCTTAACTATTTCTATTAATACAGAATATACATCCACTATCTCATAGTGACATCCTGAATTACGTATTTTTCTAAGAAGTAAAAATAAGCTTTTAAAATAGATCTAAACACTTTTAGAATCTTGGCTCTGATACCAGTTTGAGGAAAATCCTGAATTTTTTGGGGACCGGTGTCGTTCAGATGATCAGATCAAGAGATATATTTTAAATTTTTTTTTCTTTGAATTAGATAGATCTGAATGTTTTAGATTATGATTTCTTATTATTTTAATAATTAAAATAAATTTTAGAATAAAATTAAATTAAAATTTAATTTACCTTGAAGTGGTGGTAATCCTATTATCCGATGATGATCTTATAGCAGCGGAAGTTCTGGATTCTAGCACATCAAGTCCTGGCCTCTACCGATATCCATTTAGGCTAAATCTGGAGAATCCTCTTCTTCTCTATCATGTCTTCAAAAATCAAATCTGGATCTAATCTGGAGGATCTTCAAAACTCCTTTTGAAGATCAGCAGTTGTCCTTTGCAGCAGCGCAGCCTTCTAGCTTTCAGTCGCCTTTCTCTCATCTGGATTGCACCAACCAAGGTCCAAAATACTTTTGGACGTGCAGAGGAGAGGGAGAAGGTGGGTTTGGCATGGAGGAAGAGGGGAGAGGCAGCCTTGGGGCATGGGATTTTAATTGCTCTTTGAGTTGGGCGTAGGGTCTTATTTATAGACTATTTATGATCCAACTCCTCTTCTTCCCAACCAATCACAACTCTTTGTGAAATTAGATCTAAATCTGATTGGTGAGAATAGAGTCTCCTGGATTCCTCCTTAGACAGGTGCCTAAGACCAGTCAAAGTTGGTTCTTAGGAGAACTCTAATCGAAATCCAAAAAGGAGATGGAGTCCGTGTCCAATAGGGACTCCTGGGCGCCTCCAACTTAGGCACACGCCAAGGGTGGCGTGCGCCCTCCTCCTTGCCAGGTTCTAGTAGGGGGACAGGCCCCCACCAGCTCTCCAATAGGTGCATGACACGTGGACAAAAGTCAAAGTGTCAATGGTCAATGTTTGACCAGTCAAAGGTCAACTTTTGACCAAAGTCAAAGGACGAGAAATGGTAGGTGACCAAAAATGGCAGGTAATGTCTTACAAAATAAGACAACCTTTTCTGACTTAGACAAGCTCCAGTCAGACAAAGTGAAGGCCTCTGATCGAGCACAAACTTCTTTGGCTCAGTCAGGACAACTATTTATGATAGTAAAAGAAGAACGTTAGGTTCAATCGAGTGCTAGCATGATTTTCTTGAACCTAATTGAATCTCATTTAGATCAATTGAACTGGATCAGTTCAATTGATGATCACCAGATTCAAACCCTTATTTCTGTGACCTAGTTAGGTTCAGTTCTATATGGTAATGGGATATGTCTTGATCTTTATCATCGACATATCATCGAAACTTCCTTTCGATGGATCAGAACTCTTCTGATTCGAACAGCTAGAATGATCGATCATCTAAATCATTCTAATTGCTCCCAAAATCCACTAGTGACACCTAGCAGTATATGGTGACAACCCATCTAGATAGATTCCATCTTAATGCTATCTAGTTCCTACAATGAACATACTATAGCCAACATACATCTCAGGGTTCCGAATGGCTAGGAGACTGAGTAATGGTGTAGTCAAACTATAACACCCTCAAGGTGAACTGCCGATGCATCTCAGGTCAAAAAACCAGACACACTACTGCAGCATCGAGTCAGTCATTGACGAGAAGGTAGACTCCCTAATGACTACTCGAGGTGGTCACGCTCAGTGCCCTCGTTCTCTAACGAGTATCTGTACTCTCGCTCCGGTGTCTCCACACCGTAGACTCAAGACTCATCTACTAAAGAGAAGCGATTGTACACCAACCTTCCGGATCAATCACCATCCTCGTGATGATCCTATGGTTGGGAGCATTTTATGAGTTAATAATGATTATTCATGTCTTAAATTTTTAACTCTTGAAAATATGAATTATCATTACCATTAACTCGAAGGATGTATCATAGATACTAAATACACATATGTGATAGAAAGTAACCCATTTTATTGATATTAGTCAAAATTATAATTTTACCCCTAGAAGTGTATTACAAGTGTCAGCCAATTCTGGCTTGTAGGGTACATATATCTAACTGTCACCCTCTTGGATGAGGCATTGGAAAAGGATAAAACCCTATTTGAATTCAAATACTAGAAGTTGGTTGAAACTAGTTCAGCCAATCTTAAGCTATCCACTCCACATGGAATTTCCTTTTATGTTTCATGCAATAAATTATGAGAATTTTTGTGCATGAATCCTAAGGTGTTGTATTTTTTTGGTAAAAAGATGAAAGCAATTGGGCATTGGTTTTGTGCAAAAAAAAAATCCTAGAGTGAAGGTGAGTAGAATCCTATAGCACTTTATTTTTTCTTCATGCCTCTATTCTCTTTTGATTTTTGTATCTAAGGACATTCAATTTTTAGATATGATCTGAATAGTGTTTATAGATTTGAAAGTCATCTTTCTATGAAAACTTTTTTCATCGAAAAACTCCACACAGAGAGGGCATTAGAGGATTTTCGGTGCATCAGGATTTTTGGGCCGAGTGAAACCCTAGGGTTGGGACCCTAGGTTCAGACTGAGAGATCGAGTGCTGTGAGCATCAGATCACCACCAAATTTGAAACACCACTTCATTATCCTCCAAAGCACATGTTTTGATTCTTTAGAGTATCTAGAAGATCAGAAAGAAGGTGATCAATTGGATCGATCATGATCAGCTATTGAAGGCCCTAGTGAGGAGCTAGCACTCTAGTGGGGTTGATCGAGATCAGGAGCTCTATGTGGACCAACCATAGAGGTCGAACATGTGTGTAGCTATGGTGCAACACCAAAGTATTATCCAGTATATTCAAATTATGGTGATCAGCTATCCGTGAAAAGGTATCGAGTTCTAAACTCATATCGATCAGCAGATTCAATTTATAGATCGATCACATCTAAATTTTAAATTACATATTAGCATGTCTAGATTTTGAGTAGGATTTAAATTGATTAGACTAATGGATGTAGTAGATTAATATTTGATTAATTTTAGTTTTTACTACTTTAATTTCAAAAATGTTTTAAAAAATGCATGCTATAAATCCTGCTCGATTTTCTTTTAATGGTATCAGAGCAACTACGTTGCTTGACACGTCTAATATGTAATTAAAAATTAAATATTAGTATATTTGATATGTTTAATCTAAATAACCTAGTAATCAAGAATGAATGAGCTACCAAGCCATTCAGTCATAAGGGATAAGTATGGTTTAAAGGCCATCTCCTCCCATTCAGTGGGGATCGCTTATGGTGGTAGGGGTATCACCGTGAACTCATTCATTAAGATGAATAGTGAAAAAATTTTAATGATTAAAATTATTTTAATTAAAAAATTAAATATGAATATATTTTATATTAAATTTAAAAGGTTGATTCATAGTTTAATTTTTATTATGTTTTATTTTTTGTTTAAAACTAGCAATAGATTGTTGTTTGAGAAATGAACCGACCCATTTCTGAAATGAGTCGATCCATCTAGAAAATAAAAAATAAAAATATTTCAAAATTTAAAAACTATTTTTGAAATGTCGAACACAAATCCGTCAGCCCAAAAACTTAATTAAAAGAATTAAGTATTGTTCATAGGATCTAGAATTGTGAATTAAGATCCTAAGACAAAATCATAAGACTGTGGGTTAAAGGGTTAGATGATTAGGTTCATAAATTGGATTAGACCTCAGGTTAGTTAAAGAATAGATTAATCTAGAGTAATTGATCAAATCTAATCAAGTGTTGAATTAGATTAGATCAAGGACACTCTAGAATCAACTCCAATGGTTGTAGTTGGATGAGTCCATGTCTTTAACAAGACCAAGATGGACTTAATTCATGGCTAAGAGATCTAACCCAAAATTGCTAAGTTGATCAGATTAAACCTAATTAATCAGTTGGTGTTTAAGATAAGTTTGGTAGTTTCGACCAATGATTTTTAATTGGGAGCTACTCACACTAATTCGATCTTTGACGAGTTAATGGCATATCCCTTCCATTGATCTCACTTACCTGGCCGACATGGTCGATTGGAATTTGATTAGATCTCTTGGTGATTTAGACTAACCCATGTCACTAGGAATCAGTTTGACTGATTTCAATTAGTATGACTGAACTAGGTGCCCATGGACTTAAATTGATCCTAGTCTTAACCTATTGACTTGATGAAGTTAGTGGAAAAGTTTGACTTGATGAAGTCAGTAGGAGAAATTTGGTCCGTGTCCTTTCTATCCTTAAATCACATGTAAACTAAATTCTCTAAATTATTAGGTCCTTAAAATGACTATGTTATGGAGATAACCGAATCATAGCCTCCTATTAAGGTGAATAGTAATAAGTCCAATTTTTTGGATGAACATTGGAGGTGCCTTACACCTGGTGTTTATTTAGATATTAGAATTATTGTGCATCATATGATGATTAGGTCACACTCTCTTAATGGTGATCAGATTAGCCAGAGCTTTCCTCGAGCCTGATTATTATTGGTTTGATGCACCAAAGTCAATCATGTTAATAGTTAGACCTAACCAGACCATTTTAGTGGAGGCCATAGCCGACTAATTTGACATCTGGGGCAAAACCTAAATACTAAAAATTATTTAAAAAAATAATTAGTTGTGAACCTATCTGTAGATGCACATGGGTTAGCCAAAGCTTTCCTAGAGCCCGTATGTAGTCTATGTGGATTTCAATACCCGCTAAGAAGTTAGTGTAATTCCTCGAATTGGAGGTAGAGGCTACCAATTCATTAGAAATAGTGGAAGAACCTTTAGACTAAAGTCCAAGTCTTTAGGATTAATTAATTCAAGTACTAATAATGTTTCATATTTTTCTGTCAGATAATTAGAATGGCTAGAGTTAGTCTGCTCCGTTCACTGTTGGACAGTGCCAAGTATTTAGCATCTAAGAACAAGGAGTCTAGTGTTGACCCTAATAAAGCAGACCTAAAGAGAAATTGTCCTCTAAACCCAAATAGGCTGAATAGGAGAAATTAGCAAGTGGTTGTTGGTCAAGGCTATTATATAATAACATCTTGCAATTTCTCATTGTATGATACATCTACTTGGATATTAGATATCGGGAGTCTAATTCATATATGCAATTCATTGCATGGACTTTAAATTGGTAGAAAATTTGAGAATGGTGATAGATTTCTTAATGTTGGAAAAGAAAGTCAAGTTTCAGTCCTAGCATTGGAAACTCTTGAACTATTTTTTAAAAATAATAGTATCATTTTAAGTGACTATCACTATTGTCCATCTTTTATGATGAACATAATATCCATTGAGCTTTTGTCCCATGATGATTATAGTTTATCAATAATGGGGCATTATTGCAATATTATTATGAATGATATCACAATAATGTTAGAATAATTAAAAAATAATATTTATATTTTATCACAGTCTATTAGTGTAATGTATACGTCAAATAAATGACCAAAACTAGATAATATCACTAATGCTTGTCTTTGGCACTGTAGGCTTGGTCATATAAACAAGAATAGAATTAATAGGTTAGTCAAGGAGCGTATCATTGACATTGATGATTGTGAATCATTGAATATCTATGAGTCCTGTCTTCTTGGTAAGATGACCAAATCACCTTTTACTGGAAAGGATGAGCGAGCCACTGAGCTTCTAGGTCTAATACATACTGATGTATGTGGACCTATGAACACATGTGCTAGAGGTAGATTTTACTACTACATTACATTTACTGATGACCTATCTAGGTATGGGTATGTCTATCTTGTGAAGAGTAAATTCGATTCATTTAAAATAAGGTAGAAAAATAACTTGGAAAGAGTATTAAAATTCTTCGATCTAATCAAGGAGGTGAATATTTTTTCAATGAGTTTTTGACATATCTAGGAAAGAATGGGATTCTCTCACAATGGACCCCTCTTGGAACACCACGGTATAATGGTATATCTGAAAAGAGAAATCGAATCCTGTTGGACATGGTTCGATCCATGATGGGGTTTACAAGTCTGCCGATTTCATTTTGGAGTTATGCACTAGAAGCTGCCTATTTTATTTTGAATAATATTTCGAACAAGTCTATTGCAAAGACTCCAAATGAGATATGAACTAGGCATAAGCTGACACTCTTTCACTTTAGGGTTTGGAGATGTCCGACTTATGTTAAACATTTGCGGTCAAAAAGGTATGGACCTAGGTCTGATAAATGCCTATTCATAGGATATCCCAGGAAAACTAAGGGTTATTACTTCTACCTTATTGAGAAACAAAAGGTGTTCGTCAGTAATAGAGCAATCTTTTTGAAAAAAGAGTTTCTTAGTAATGGAACAGCTACCTCTAATGTTGAACTTAATGAAGTTCGATAGGTGGAAGAACCAACACATTCTAATGAACCTGTAGAACTATATTTGATAAGATCAAATCCAGAACCTATTGAAATGACACCAAGAAGATTTGATAGAGTATCGCATCAATCGGATAGATACTATGATTTCTTAGTCCAGAATGGTGATCCTATCGAACTCGATAAGAACGATGAGGATCCAGTCGCCTACATGGATGCCATGTAGAGGTCCAACTCTGATATGTGGCTGAAAGCCATGGAATCTAAAATGGAGTCCATGAAGATTAATAGTGTATGGACACTAGTTAATCCACCTGAAGGAGTAAAATCCATTGGGTGTAAGTGGATTTTCAAAAGAAAATGGAGCATAGATGGGAAGGTGGAGACCTATAAAGCCCATCTGTTTGTCAAGGAATATCATCAGCATTATGGTATTGACTATAACGAGATATTTTTTTCAGTGGTAATGCTCAAATCTATTTGGATCATGTTTGTGATAGTGGCATACCTAGACTATGAGATCAGACAAATGGATATAAAAATAGTTTTCCTAAATGGAGAGCTGGATGAAGAGGTATATATGATACAGACTGAGGATTTCACATCTACAAACGAGTCTAAGGTATGTAGGCTTCAAAGATCCATCTACGAATTGAAGCAGGAATTGTGGAGTTGGAACATGCATTTTGATAAAGTAATCAGAACAAATGACTTCATTAAGAATGGAGAAATATCCTACATGTATAAATGGGCCAATGATTTTGTTGTTGTATTCCTTATACTGTATGTTGATGGCATTCTCTTAATCGAAAATGACATCCCTACATTATAGGAAATAAAGGTTTGGCTATCGTCTTAATTCTCAATGAAGGACTTGGGAGAAACTTTCTACATCCTAGGGATGAGGATCTATAAGAATAGATCTAAAAAGTTGCTAGGATTATGCCAGTCCACGTACATTGATATCATGCTGAAGAGGTTCAGCATGGAGAATTCTAAGAAAAACTATCTTCTGATAGGCCATGAAATTTTGCTCTCGAAGAGAGATTGTCTGACAACTTCTCAAGAGAGAGAGCATATGAGTAGAATACCATATGCTTCAGCAGTGGATTCTATTTTGTATGCCATGATGTGTACGAGACCAGATGTGGCATACTCACTAGGGGTAGTGAGCAAATACCAGTCTAATCCAAGTAAGAATCATTGGAAGGTTATGAAGACAATCCTAAAGTATTTAAGAAATATCAAGGACCAGTGGCTCATCTATGGAGATACTGACTTGAAACTTATGGAATATGCTGATTTTAGTTTTCAGTCAGATCATGATGATAGCAAAAGTGTATCAGGCTTTGTGTTTATCCTAAATGATAGAGCGGTCTATTGGAAGAGTTTCAAGCAACATACTGTAGTCGATTCTATTTTTGATGCGAAGTATGTTGCGATATCTAATGCTGCGAAGAAAGCTATGTGGCTTTGATAGTTCATCGATGAGTTGGGAGTGGCATCTTCCTTGGATGGTCCGATTCTGCTATATGTGATAGCACTAAAGCCATAGCTCAAGCGAAGGAGCCCAAGGCATATTAGCGCACCAAACATAATCTGCATCGCTACCACCTTATACGAGAAATCATGGAGCGAGGTGACGTCGAGCTTCAGAAGATCGACAAAAAGGAGAACGTGGCCAACACCTTTACTAAAGCTTTAGGAATCAAAGAGTTCGATAATCACAAATGGAAGATGGGTATTCGATACTGTTCTAAGTGGCTTTAGTCTAAGTGGGAGTTGTTGGAAATTGTATCCTAAAGCCCATCATCTAGGTTGTAGATGGTTGAGCTAAATATAATTATACTTAAATTATTAATAAATAAAATTATTATTTTGATCTTTTCATCACTTTGTATATCTTTCTGTAACGAACTCTTCTAGGATGAAGTCCATAGGACTATTTAAACTCAACAAAGGAGGATTTGTCGTTTAGTCCTCGAAACATATTCGCGATCAAATTATTCATTGTTACCTAGGATGACAACGTATCGAGTGTAGGTCATTGTGTGCCATAAGTGTTGGTTGTCCTCTTAACCAAGAAGTATGAAGATACTATTATGGCATGCAGGTCAAGTGTAGGGGTACATTTCACTGAATGTAATCCAACTACGGAGCTCTATACTGTCAAGAGTTGCTTGCGAAGGATATGGATATAAGTATCCCTTATACCTAAGATCACCACGATGATCTGTAAGCAACTCACTGCACTTAGGTATCGAACTACCTAAATTTCAAATTTTATGATGGAAGGCTACTGGGTGCAGCCAAGTACTTGGCTTATCGGTGTGTGAGTCATGATGGGATTGACCCCTCCAAGTGTTAGAGCAAGTGCATCACTATATTTCAATTTAGCAAATCCTCGATCGGGGTGGTCCATGTGATGGGCACTGAGTTTTGAAATATATTATAAATAAATTTTAGGATTGACAGTAAATCCTAGATCATTCTTTGAGCATCGAGGTTAAGGGGATGAATTATACGGTAACCATATGCCATAGGTTCATCGATGTTGCGTTGCAATTATTCGATCTATCCAAACGTTGTGTACCATTACTAGATGGTCACATCGATTGGTATAGAAAATTAATTTTTTATGCTATCGAGTTAGGATTCAAATGTATAGGGTCACACACAATAGGAGTTTCTACTTGATCTAATGGCTGATATTGAGTCTCGATGATCTAAGACTCTATGGTCAAGATTCCCACTAGACTGGGACACTATGACCAAGAGTCCTAATGAACTGGGACTCTAAGTCCTACTCATTTGAGACTCTCTAATCAAAAGTTTCATAGGTCTGGAACTCTATGATCGTGAATTTGATTCGTTTGGGACACTAGGCTCAATAGTCCCTCTGATTTAGAATTCTTCAGGAGTTTCATGTTGATAGGACTCTATTGCCTAGACATCCATCCAATTGGAACTCTATGTTTATTGGAGGATTAATTAGCAATTTGATTATTGATTAGCTCAATTTGACTAAGCAATGGGGATTTGATCAAGTTTGATCTAATTGGATTCGATTGGATTTGACCCGATTAGGTCATGAGATGATCTAATCGCTAAGGGAGATTTGATCCTGATTTGATCAGGATCTAGATCTAATTAATTTTTAATTTGATTAGAATTTTATTAATTTTGGTTAAGTCTGATTTGGTTGGATTTAACCTAATCTAATTAGATCCAAATTAATTGGTTCGGTTGAAACCAATTAGGACCAAGTCAAATGAGATTTGAATTTAAATTCTCCCTAGTGCCCACCATATTTGACTTTTCCAACTTGACCCATGCCCTTTTCTAATTTTTGTGTGAGATTTCTCATATAGAAATGAATGTGTGCCCTTCCTCTCTTCTGCCTTTGATCTGGTCCAAGGGTTGGACCGGTTTAAACTAAGTTAAATTTTGAATTCAATATGGTTGGTTTGAAATTTGAAAAACCTAAGCTCTTCCTTATGTATTCTCCATGCCTACCTATCTTTTGTTGCACATTTTTTTTTGGTGATTTCTAATTGAGGATGAGCAAAAGGAGAGCCCTTCTACTCATCATCCTCTTGGATGAGGCATTGGAAAAGGATAAGACCCCATTTGAATTCAAATACTAGAAGTTGGTTGAAACTAGTTCAACCAATCTTAACCTATCCACTCCATAAGGAATTTCTAATTTTTTTCATGAAATAAATTATGAAAATTTTTGTGCATGAAGGATAGGAGGTTCTCATTTCGTGGTAAAAATTTTAAAGCTATTGGGCATTAGTTTTGGGTGAAAAAAATCATGGAGTGAAGGTGAGTAGAATCCTATAGCACATAAATTTTCCTTCATGCCTCTATTCTCTTCTGATTTTTGTATCTAAGGACACCTAGTTTTTAAATATGATCTAAATTTGGTTTATAGATTTGAGTATAATCTTTCTATAAAAGCTTAATTCATAGAAAAACTCCACACAAAGAGGGCATGAGAGGGTTTTCAG
This sequence comes from Cocos nucifera, assembly GCA_006176705.1. Classification (NCBI taxonomy): domain Eukaryota; kingdom Viridiplantae; phylum Streptophyta; class Magnoliopsida; order Arecales; family Arecaceae; genus Cocos; species Cocos nucifera. The sequence goes on from QRFJ01002376.1 coordinate 87,109, forward strand.
TGCATTAGGGTTTTTGGGTCGAGTGAAATCCTAGGGTAGGGATCCTAAGTTTGGATAAAGAGATCGAGTGCTGTAAGCATTGGATCGCCACTAAATTTGAAAATTAGTTCATCATCCTCCAAAGAATATGTTTCAAATTTTTACAGTATCTAGGAGATCAGAAAGAAGGCAATTGATTGGATTGATCATGATCAGCCATTGAAGGGCCTGGCAAGGAGCTAGCACTCTAGTGGGGTTGATCGGGACTAGAAGCTCCTTGTGGACCAATTATAGAGGTCGGATATGTGTGTGGCTGTGGTATAATACCAAAGCATTATTCGGTGGATTCAGATTGTGGTGATCAGCTATCCACGAAAAGGTATTGAGTTCTGAACTTGTATCGATCGGCTAATTCGATCATATTTAAATTTTAAATTATATATTAGCATGTTTAGATTCTAAGTAGGGTTTAAATTGATTAGATCAATGTATGCAGTAGATTAATATTTGATTAATTTTAGTTTTTGCTACTTTAATTTTAAAAATATTTTAAAAAATGCATGCTATAAACCTTACTCGATTTCCTTTTACATGTGTCATGCGTCTATAGGAGAGCATTTGGGGCTCTTGTCCCCCTACTAAATGATGCAAGAGAAAGAGTGCATGCCACCCTTGGTGTGCACCTCATGTGGATAAGAGATGGAGTCCCATACAGATAAAATTCTAGGGTGTTTTGATAGGTTTAAACACCTAGGCGCCAAATAGATTGGGTTTATCTAGTTTAGGTGCCACCTATGTGGATTTCAGAGGAGCTCTCATCTGATTGGATCAAACGATATCATTTCATCAATCAGATTTAGATCTGATTGAATGAAGGCTTCTAATTGGCCAGGATGATGTGGCACTGCATGGCGCAATAGAGTCTATTTTAACCCTATCTGTGCCTAGGGTTTGTGTGCTTCTCCCATTCTCTACATTGCAAGGCTGTCCACATATATTCCATGCCATATCTTGATCCTTTCTCTCTCCTCTCCATGCCAATGGAGTTTGGCATAGGTTCAAGTTTGATCTGAGGAAGAAAGGCACCTAGATCAGAAAGAAGATAGCACTGCTGAAAGAGACGACCGTTGCCTCTTCAAAAGAGTTTTGAAGAACTTCAAGATCAAATTCAGATCTAATTTTTGAAGAGTAGATTCAAATGGAGAAGACCTTCAGATCCTGCCTAGGTGGATACTGATAGAGCCCAGACGCTTGCATGGCTCCTTCCAGAACCTCAGGACAGATTAGAATCATCACTAGATAATTTGATTATCCAAATACAAGATATGAAATTAAATTAGATTTAATTTTTTTTATCTTAATATCAGATCTTAAAGGATCAGATCCGAGATGTCTCAGATCTAATTATGATTTGAGAAATTTTTTTTTGAAATATTCGTTTAGATCTAATCAGATCTGAATGATCCTGTGCCGGAAAATAGAATTTTTCCTTCAACTGGTATCAGAGCTAGGTTAGTAGTTCTTCAGATCTACCTTAGATCTAATTTTATTTTTTATTATGATATGATATTAAAAGGTTTTAGATGTCACATTGGATATGATTAGATCTAAAATCGAAAAGTTAAAAAATTAAATCATTTAGATCTAATATGTATGAGATGCATGACTAGATTAGGTATAGAATAGTTCTGTATGTAGTCTAGTATGATCATGTATTTAATTTGATTAAATATAATTTTAGATCTATTTAATTTTTATTTTTATGATGTTATAATTATTATAATCAGATCTAAAAATAAAAAAATATTTTTTTAATTTTTAATTTATTCATATGAGATATGAAAGATGAATACTTAGACTAGTCATAGAATAGTTCTATAAGATGTCTAGAATAGTTTTATATTTAATACGATCAAATTTAAAATTTTATTTTTTAAATTTAATATGAGATATTTTAGATCTAAAAAAATGCATATTGTTTTAGTTATGATACATAAGATGTATGCAAAACATGTATTAGTTAGATCATTAATTGTATATGTGATATATGATCTAGATCTAACTAATTTTGTAGTAAAAAATTATATTTCTGATTAAGACGTTCCCCATGGCCGTCCAATCATAAGAACAAAGTAGGATTTAAAGGACCTCTCCTCCCATTCGATGAAGTATTCCTATGACTTGTAGGGATGCTGCGCATTCGTCCTTAATCAGAAACTAGAACTTATTTTTCTATAAAATTCTAGATCCTAAAATATTAGGATTTTTGTTACATATTTTATTCATGATTCCTAAAATTAATTAAGAATTAAGATTATAAAATTAATTTGATCTAAAACTTATGAATTTATAGATCTAAGACATATTCATAAAATTATGTTCGGACTTGGGTAGCTCAATTAGATCTAGCAGTTGATCAAAGTAGATCAAGAGTTGGTTAGATGGGATCAAAGAAAGCTTAGATTTGACCAGCCTAGTAGGATTAAGTCTGGGTCAAGATCGAATCACATTGAGATATGACTCGATCAAGTCAAGACCTAATTTGGATCCACGATTTGAGCCTAGATTGTAGGCTAACCCAATTAGTTTTGATTCAACAATTTGGTATCTAAGGTAAGTCTGAAAGATACGACTGACTGGTTTTTAATTAAGAGCTACTCGACCTAAATGCAAATTTGTCGAGTTAATGGCATATCCCTTCCACCGGTCTTACTTATCTAACCATTTGTGTTGACTCAATTCTGATTTGAGGTGGCTAACAATTCGAGCCAACCCATGCCACTAGGTTAGTTATAATTATTATGACTAAGGCAAGTCAAGTTTAACGAGATCTAAATTAAATCCACCTAGAAAAATATTAAGTCTAAGATCCTCCACCATTGTGGATGTGCGAGCCCTTCCCAGGGTTGATCGTTCTCGGCTAGATATAGTGGTTCGGTTGCACCAGAAAGATGCAGCCATGTCTATTAAACATTTGATGCTACGGGTTGGAGGATGGGTTTGGCTCAATATTTTGGATATGGTGCGGGACCCAATCAGGAATCCAATTCATGCAAATGATGTGTCTGACTTAACTAAGAAGTGGATCAATATTCCAGACATGGTGAGATTCATGAATTAGAGACCAGGTTTGGGTGCACCATTATTAGACAAGGGTTGTCTACTCATCGATAGACCCATCACTAATAACTATTAGGTGAGGTGGTGAATCAGTCGATAGGACCACACCATCCACTAAAAATCAATAATCATGAAGATTTTTACATCTCTGCCAAAGGAGTGTAGGGATCCGAGTAAATAGTGAAAGCCTAATTTATTTAAAAATAAAATCTCTAAATAAATTAGTAAAGTCTAATTATAAAATTTAAGTAGAAACTTTGACTCTCTATAGGAAGATGTCTGCATCCAATCCACTAGCCCATATCCTGGACACCCATAGACTGATCGAATCCAACTACAAAGATTGGCTCTAGAACATCAAAATTATTTTAGATTTTGAGAAGTTGATTCATGTGTTGGAACAAGATCCTTCCATTTTACTAGTCCATCCATCCGCTAATCAGAGAGCGTCTCTTGAGAAGTGGATGGATGAAGATAACAAAGCTAGATACTATATGTTGGGATCGATGTCTGATGAGCTCCAGCACCAACATAAAGATATTAAGGCTAGCCACCAAATGTTGGCTCACCTACAGAAGTTGTTTGGTGAATAGAGTCATGCAACCAAATATCAAGTCTCTAAAAGACCGCTTAAGGCTTAAATGTGTGTTGGACAGTCGATCCAAGATCATTATTTGATGATGATCAAAAACTTAGAAGAGCTTGAGAAGCTCGGTGTCAAGTTAGATCAGGATTTGCAGACTGACATAATTCTGCAATCCTTAACTGATGCATATGGGCAATTCACCATAAACTACCATATGCAAAAACTTCAGAATACCTTGGCTGAGCTCATGAATATGCTAGTTGCTGCTGAGCTTTCTATGAAAAGTTTTAAAGGCTCAATTCTTGCTATGGAGTAGACTTTTTTCAAGAGAAAGTCTTTCGGAAAGAAGAAGAAATCCACGAAGAAGCAAAAGATGGATGGTGGGAAGAAGAAGAAGGCAGAGCCGAAGAAGAAGGCTACTGACAGAGAAAAATATTTCCATTACAACACTGACGGTCATTGAAAGCGGAATTGCCCTCTTTACCTAGCTAGCCTGAAGAATAAGGAGGCAGGTCCTTCTAGAGGTATGCTCGTTATAGAATCTAATCTTACAATTTTTTCTACATCCAGTTAGGTGCTTGACTCCGGTTCTAATGCTCACTAGTGCACTTCTATGTAGGATCTTGAGGATAGCAGGAGGCTGAGGGATGGTGAGATGATCCTATGCATTGAGAATGGAGCAAGAGTTGCTGCTGTGACTGTGGAAACTTACCCTCTATGATTACCATTACGATTAGATTTAGTTCTTAGGGATTATTTTTATGTGCCTGCAGCAAGCAGGAATTTGATTTTTGTTTCATGTTTAGCATAGGAAGGCTATGTAATTAGTTTTCTTAAGGACCATTGTAATATTCTTTATGAAAAAAATAAAATTGTAAATGGTTTCTTTATAAATGATCTCTATCAGTTACATATTGATGTTTTTATCTTCAATATCGAGCAAAATGTGAATGCCATAGGATCAAAGCGACCTAGGGATAGTCTAAATGATAGGTATCTTTGGCACCTTAGGCTAAGTCATGTAACTAAAGACAGGATTAACAAATTAAAGAAATATGGGCTATTGAGTCCATTGACTTTCGAGTCATATCCAATTTATGAATTATGCTTTCATGGCAAAATGACCAAGCTTCCTTTCATAGGACATGGAGAAAGGGCCACAGACCTGCTTGTCCTAGTACATACTGATGTATGCAGCCCATTTGATGTGGAAGTCAGGGGCAATTATATCTATTTCATCATCTTTACCAATGATTTATCTCGGTATGGGTATGTGTATTTGATGTGACACAAGTCTGAAGCTTTTAAAAAGTTTAAGAAATTTAAACTTGAAGTAGAAAAATAAAAAGAAAAATCCATTAAGATTCTTCGATCAAATCGAGGAGGCGAATACCTTAGTCGAAAATTTCTAGACTCTTAAGGATAATGGCATAGTCTCTCAGTGGACTTCACTTGGAATGCCTCAACTCAACAGAGTTTTAGAATGGAGAAACCAGATCCTATTAGATATGGTTCGATCCATGATGAGTTTCACGAACCTTTTTGAGTTTCTTTGGGAACATAGTCTATTGATTGCTATATATCTACTGAATAAGGTTCCATTTAAAATCGTTCTTACCACACCGTATAAGATATGGCATGGTAAGAAACTAAGTCTGAGTCATCTCAGAATTTGGGGTTGTCTAGTCCATGTCAAGAGACAACAGGTAGATAAATTAGAGTTTAGATCCTTTAGAGCTTGATTTATTGGATATCCTAAGGAGTCATTAGGATATTATTTCTATCACCGAAAAGATCGCAATATGATTGTGAGTCAACATGCCATCTTTCTTGAAAAATAGTTTATTCAAGATGGTGGCATCGAAAGGCAGATTAGACTCGAGGAAAAATTCTCCGATGAGAAATGAGCTAAGAAACCTATAGAACCAAATCGGATTGAGCCAACCCAGACACTTACTCCTCCACCTCATAGATCAAGTAGAATTTTTCGTCCTCCTGAAAGGTACTTAGATACTATTTCAGAGGACGTAGAGAAAATGTTCCTCACGAAAAATGGTGCTCATGGTGATGATCCCAAAACCTACAACGAGGCGATATCAGATATCGACTCTGAAAAATGGCTTAGAGGCAATGCAGGATCAGAAATTGACTCGATGCACTCTAAACCAAGTCTGGACCTTGGTAGATCCACCAGAAGGTATAGTACCTATTGGGTGTAAATGGATCTTCAAGAGAAAGATTGGTGTCAGATGGGAATGTAGGAGACATTCAAAGGCTAGACTCGTAGGCGAAAAGGGTTATAGTCGAACATGAAGGCATTGACTATCAGGATACCTTTTTGGCCAGTAGCTATGCTTAAAATCCATCCGCACATTGCTTGCTGTTGCAGCCTATTTCGATTATGAAATATGGCAGAATGGACGTGAAAATAATATTTTTAAATAGGATATCTTGAGGAAGATATCTATATGGAACAGCCGCTAGGTTTCACATCCAGTGATACTGATCACAAGGTTTGCAAGCTGCAAAGGTCCATATATGGACTTAAGCAAGCATCTCGGAGCTAGGAACACTTGTTTCAATGATGTGATCAAATCATTTGGATTTCATCAAAAATGAACAAGGAACACTGTATTTTCAAAAAGGTCAGTGGGAGCGCTGTTGTCTTCCTCGTATTGTACGTGGATGACATCCTCCTTATTGGGAATGATATTTCCCATGTTGACGTACAGTCAAAATATGGTTGTCCAAGGAATTCTCCATGAAAGACCTAGGTGAAGCATCCTTTATTCTAGGAATTAAGGTCTATAGGGATAGACCGAATAGGATGCTAGGACTTTCACAGAAGATGTACATAGAGGAAGTACTAAAGAGGTTTAGTATGGAAAACTCTAAGAGGGGATTAATATCCCTTCAGACATGGTATTCATCTTTCCAAGAAGATGTGCCCAACAGCACACCTGAGGAAATAGAATGCATGAGCAAGATCCCTTATGCTTCTGCAATAAGGGAGCCTCATGTATGCCATGCTATGTACACGACCTGATATAGCCCATGCTGTGAGTGTCACAAGCAGATATCAGTCAAATCCAGGTGAAGAACACTGGACTTCTGTGAAATGTATCCTTAAGTACTTGAAGAAGAACTAAGGATATGATGTTGGTCTTTGGTAATGGAGAACTCCAAGTCCAGGGATACACAGACTCGGATTTCATGTCTGATATAGATGATCGAAAGTCGACATCTGGAAGTCTGTTTGTGTGCAATGGTGGTGCTGTCAGCTAGGAAGAGTTCCAAGCAAACTATGATAGCAGATTTCCACCATGGAAGCAGAATATATCGCTATGTCACAGGCTGCAAAGGAAGCATTCTGGTACAAGAAGTTTGCTGCATAGAAATAGAAGTAATGCCATCAGATGCCATTCCTCTGTACTGCGACAATAATGGCGCCATAGCCCTTGCTAAGGAGCCGAGGTCTCATCAGAAAATCCAAGCATATTGAGCGGCGATATCACCTCATCCGCGATTACCTTGAGAAAGGATTACGTCAAGGTCAAGAGAGTCAACACTGTAGATAATGTGGCAGACCCACTTACAAAGCCGTTGGGCCAGCAGAAGATCGAAGCCCACCTTGAGAAGATGGGACTTAGACTTGTAGCCAATTGGCTTTAGATATATGTGCCCTAGAAGCCAGAATTGGCTGACACTTGTAATACACTTCTAGGGGCAAAATTATAATTTTGACTATAATTAATAAAATGGGTTATTTTCTATCACATATGTGTATTTAGTGTCTGTGATACATCCTTTGAGTTAATGGTAATGATAATTCATATTTTCAAGAGTTGAAAATTTAAGACATGAATAATCATTATTAACTCATAAAATGCTCCCGACCATAGGATCATCACGAGGATGGTGATTGATCCGGAAGGTTGGTGTACGAATCGCTTCTCTTTAGTAGATGAGTCTTGAGTCTACGGTGTGGAGACACCGGAGCGAGAGTACAGGTACTCGTTAGAGAACGAGGGCACTGAGCGTGACCACCTCGAGTAGTCATTAGGGAGTCTACCTTCTCGTCAATGACTGACTCGATGCTGCAGTAGTGTGTCTGGTTCTTTGACCTGAGATGCATCGGCAGTTCACCTTGAGGGTGTTATAGTTTGACTACACCATTACTCGGTCTCCTAGCCATATGGAACCCTGAGGTGTATGTTGGCTATAGCATGTTCATTGTAGGAACTGGATTGCATCAAGATGGGAATCTATCTACCTCGGTGGTAGAGGAGCAGCCCTATGATGATCATGAGAATCAAGTCCAGAAGCCCATGGCCATGGCAGAGTGAAATAATAGAAAGAGTTTCTATTTAGATTTTCACATTGGACTCGAATCGAATGATTACATCATATGACAGAGACTAGGGTTTGACGAGTTCACCTTAACCCTAATCTGATCGGGGCTCAAGATAGAAGAACTTAATCACACAGGTAGCTGCACCAAGAGGTTCGCATTCAGCTCTGATGGGTTGCCACCATATACTGCTAGGTGTCACTGGTGGATTTTGGGAGCAATTAGAATGATTTAGATGATCGATCATTCTAGCTGTTCGAATCAGAAGAGTTCTGATCCATCGAAAGGAGTTTCGATGATGTCGATGATAGAGATCATGACATATCCCATTACCATACAGAACTGAACCTAACTGGGTCACACAAACAAGGGTTTGAATCTGGTGATCATCAATTGAACTGATCTAGTTCAATTGATCTGAATGAGATTCAATTAGGTTCAAGGAAATCGTGCTAGCACTCGATTGAACCTAACGTTCTTCTTTTACTATCATAAATAAGTTGTCCTGACTGAGCCAAAGGAGTTTGTGCTCAATCAGAGGCCTTCATATGGTCTGACTGGAGGTTGTCCAAGTCAGAATAAGGTTGTCTTATTTTGTAAGACATTACCTGCCATTTTTGGTCACCTGCCATTTCTTGTTCTTTGACTTTGGTCAAAAGTCTACCTTTGACTGGTCAAACGTTGACCATTGACCCTTTGACTTTTGACCACATGTCATGCACCTATTGGAGAGCTGGTGGGGGCTTGTCCCCCTGCCAGAACCTGGCAAGGAGAAGGGCGCACGCCACCCAGGGTTGGCGTGTGCCCAAGTAGGAGGCGCCTAGGAGTCCTTGTTGGACAAGGACTCCATCTCCCTTTTTGGATTCCAATTAGAGTTCTCCTAAGAATCCAACTTTGACTGGTCTTAGGCGCCCTCTAAGGAGGAATCCAGGGGACTCTATTTTCCCACCAATCAGATTTAGATCTGATTTCACAAAGGGTTGTGATTGGTTGGGAAGAAGAGGAGTTGGATCACAGCTTAGTCTATAAATAAGACCCTGCGCCCAACCCTCAAAAAATGAATCAAGAAGAATTTCCCACGCCCCAAGGCTGCCTCTCCCCTCTTTCCTCCATGCCATAACTCTCTTCTCCCCTTGCTCTCCACGTCCAAAAGTGTTTTGGACTTTGGTTGGTGCGATTCCAGATCAAGAGAAAGGCGATCAAAAGCAAGAAGGCTGCGCTGCTGCAAAGGACGACTGCTGATCTTCAAAAGGAGTTTTGAAGATCCTCCAGATCAGATCCAGATCTGATTTTTGGAGGTGTGATAGAGAAGAAGAGGATCTCCAGATCCAGCCCGAGTGGATACCGGTAGAGGCCAGGCGCTTGCGTGGCTAGATCCAGAACCTTCCGCTGCAAACAGGATCATCAACAGGGTAATAGGATTACCCAAATTCAGGTAAATTAAATTTGATTTAATTTATCTTTTTATTTTAATTTTTATTAAATAAATAAGAATCAGATCTGAAACATCCCTGATCTGATTAGATCAAGAGAAAAAATTTTTGAAATATATCTCTTGATCTGATCAGATCTGAACGAACCTGGTCCGGGAAATCAGGATTTCCCTTCAACTGGTATCAGAGCCATGGTTCTAAAAATAGTTTAGATCTGATTTTTAATTTTATTTTAATTAAAAATAAGTGATTTCAGATGTCACATGAGATGTGATCAGATCTGAAATCAGAAAAAATTAAAATTAAATGATTTGGATCTAAGATTACATGAAGATATGCATGACTAGTTCTAGTAATAGAATAGTTCTATAGAATAGTTTTGCATGTCTTTGATTTAATTTGATTAAATCATATTTTAGATCTATCTTATTTACTATTTTCTGATATTATAAGTGTTATAATAACATCTGATAAAATAGCAAATAAAAATTATTTAATTTTAAATATCATATGAGATATGATTGATGCATGTCTAGACTAGTTGTAGAATAGTTCTACATAATTGTCTAGATTAGAATTTATTTTGATTAGATCAATTTAAATCTAATTTTTTAGATTATTATGAGATAATTTAGATCTGAAAACATGCATGATTATGATACATGAGATGTATGCAAAATATGCCATGATTAGATCTAAATTTGTATATGAGATATATGATATAGATCTATAAACTGTTTTGTAGTATTGAATGTTTATTGAATGTTCCTGATTAAGGCGTTCCTCTTGGCCGTCCGGTCATAAGAACGAAGAAGGGTTTAAAGGCCCTCTCTTCCCATTCGATGGGGTGTTCTTATGATGTGTAGGGGTGCTGCGTGTTCGTCCTTAATCAGAAACCCAAAACTTACTTTCTGCAAAACCCTAGATCCTGAAACCCTAGGATTTATTGTGCATATTTTGTTTATGAACCCTACTTAATTAAGAATTAAGTTTATGGAATATTAATTAGGTCTAAAATTGAGAATTTCAGATCTAAGACATATTCATAATACTGGGTTCGGGCTTGGGTAGCTCAATTAGGTCTAAGCGGTTGATCAAACCGAATCAAGAGTTGGTTAGATGGGATCAACAATGCTTAAATTGACCAGCCTAATAGGATTAAGTCTGGGTCAAGATCGAGTCACGATCAAGCAAGACCTAATTAGGCTCAGAGGTTAGAGTCTGGATTGTAGGCTAACCCAATTGGTTCTGACTCAACAATTTGGTGTCTAAGGTAAGTTTGGCACAGACGACCGACTGGTTTTTAATTGGAAGCTACTCGACCTGAATGCGTTCTTGTACGAGTTAATGGCATATTCCTTCCACCGGTCTCACTTACCTGGCCATATCTGTTGACACAGTTCTGATCTGAGGTGGTCAATAATCCGAGCTAACCCATGCCACTAGGTTAGTCATAATTGTTATGACTAAGCCAAGTCTAGTTTAATGAGACCTGAATCAATTCTCCCTAAGAAAAGATTAAGTCTGAGGTCTTCCACCATTGTAGATGTGCGGGCCCTTCCCGGGGTTGATTGTTCTCGGCTGGATACAGTGGCTCAGTTGCACCGGGAAGATGCAACCATGTCTATTAGGCATTGGATGCTATGGGCTGGAGGATGAGTTGGGCTCAATATTCCGGATACGGTGAGAGACTCAATTAGGAACCCAGTCTATGCAAATGGTGGGTCTGACTTAACTAAGGAGTGGATCAATATTCCGGATACGGTGAGATTCATGAATTAGAGACCAAGTTTGGGTGCACCATGATTAGAGAATCATTGAACAAGAGTTGTTCACTCATTGGCTAACCCATCACCAATAACTGTTAGGTGAGGTGATGAGTCAGTTGGTGAGACCGCACCACCCACTAGAAATCATTAATCGTGGAGATTTTCGCATCTCTACAGAGGGAGTGTAGGGATCCGAGAAAATAGTGGGAGCTAATTTGTTTAAAAATAAAATCCCTAAACAAATTGGTCAAGTCAAAATTACAGTATCTAACTAGAATCTTTGACTCTCTACAGGAAAATGTCTGCGTCCAACCCACTTGGCACGTATCCTAGACACACATAGACTGACTGGACCCAATTATAAAGATTGGCTCAGGAACTACAAAATTGTTTTGGGTTCAGAGAAGTTAACACATGTTTTGGACCAGGACCCTCCCACCTTACCAGCTCGTCCATCCACTGAACAGAGAGCGTCTCTGGAAAAATGGATTGACGAAGATAATAAGGCCAGATACTACATGTTGGGCTCGATGTCTGATGAGCTCCAGCGCCAACATGAAGATATCGGGACTGCTCGCCAAATGTTGGCTCACCTGCAGGAGATGTTTGGTGAACAGAGTCGCGCAGCCAAATATCAAGTCACGAAATGACTTTTTAAGGCTAAGATGCGTGATGGGCAGTCAGTCCAAGATCACTGTCTGACAATGATCAAGGACATGGAAGAGCTTGAGAAGCTCGGTGTGAAGTTGGACTTGGACTTGCAGAACGATATTATTCTGCAATCCTTGACTGATGCATATGGGCAATTCATCATGAATTACCACATGCATAAACTTCAAAATTCCTTGGCCGAGTTGATGAATATGCTGGTTACCGCTGAGCTTTCTATGAAAGGTTCTAAAGGCTCAGTTCTTGCTATGGAACGGACTTCTTCCAAAAGAAAGTCTTATGGAAAGAAAAAGAAGTCTGTGAAAAAGCAAAAGGTAGAAGGATCAAAGAAGAAGAAGGCAGAACCGAAGAAGAAGGTCGATGGCAAAGGAAAGTGTTTCCATTGCAACAGCGACGGCCATTGGAAGCGGAACTGCCCTACTTACCTGGCCACCCTAAAGAACAAGAAGGAAGGTCCTTCTGGAGGTATGCTCGTTATTGAGTCTAACCTTACGGTTTCTTCTGCATCCAGTTGGGTGCTTGACTCTGGTTCTAGTGCTCATCTGTGCACTTCTATGCAGGGTCTTGAGGATAGCAGGAGGCTGAGGGATGGAGACATGATCCTACGCGTCGGTAATGGAGCAAGAGTTGCTGCAGTAGCCGTGGGAACATACCCTCTTCGATTACCATCTGGTTTAGACTTAGTTTTAAAAGACTGTTATTATGTGCCTGCAGCTAGCAGGAATTTGATTTCTGTTTCATGCTTAGCACAAGAAGGTTATGTGATCACCTTCTTTAAGGACCATTGTAACATTCTTTATGAAAGAAATAAAATTGCAAATGGTTTCCTTATTAATGGTCTTTATCAGCTACATATTGATGTACCTATTTTAACTATCGAGCAAAACGTGAATGCCAAACGACCTAGGGATAGTCCAAACGACAGATATCTATGGCACCTGAGATTAGGTCATATAGCAGAAGATAGGATCAACAAATTGGAGAAAAATGGGCTATTGAGTCCATTGACTTTTGAGTCATATCCAACTTGTGAATCTTGTCTTCAAGGCAAAATGACTAAACTCCCTTTTGTTGGACATGGGGAGAGGGCCACAGATCTCCTTGCCCTAGTACATACTGATGTGTGCGGCCCATTTGATGTGCCGGCTAGAGGCAATTTTGTCTACTTCATTACCTTTACCGATGATCTGTCTAGGTATGGGTATGTGTATCTTATGAGACACAAGTCTGAAGCTTTTGAAAAGTTCAAAGAATTCAGACATGAAGTAGAAAAACAAACTGGAAAACCCATTAAGGTTCTTCGATCAGATCGAGGAGGTGAATACCTTAGCCGGGAATTCCTAGACTATCTTAAGGAAAATGGCATAGTCTCTCAATGGACTCCACCAGGAACACCTCAACTCAACGGGGTTTCAGAACGGAGAAATCGGACTCTATTGGATATGGTTCGATCCATGATGAGCTTCACAGACCTCCCTGATTTTCTTTGGGGACATTCATTGTTAACTTCAATTTATCTACTGAATAGGGTTCCCTCTAAAACCGTTCCTACCACACCGTATGAGATATGGCACGGTAAGAAACCAAGTCTGAGTCATCTCAGAATTTGGGGTTGTCCGGCTCATGTCAAAAGACAACAAGCGGACAAGTTAGAGTTTAGGTCCTTTAGAGCTCGATTCATAGGATATCCTAAAGAGTCATTAGGATACTATTTCTACATTCCAGAAGACCACAATGTGATTGTGAGTCGACATGCCATCTTTCTTGAAAAATAGTTTATTCAAGATAGTGGCATTGGAAAGCAGATTAAGCTTGATGAGAAAGTCTCACAAGTGGAACGAGCTAAGGACCAAGTGGAACCAAATCAGGTTGAGCCAATAAGAACACTACCTCCTCCACCTCGTAGATCGGAAAGAGTTTCCCGTCCCCCTGAAAGATACTTAGGTATTATTTCAGAGGATGTAGAGGAAATGTTCCTCATAGGTAATGGTGCTCATGGTGATGATCCCAAAACCTACAACGAGGCGATATCAGATATCGACTCCGAGAAATGGCTTGAGGCAATGAAGTCAGAAATTGACTCGATGCACTCAAACCAAGTCTGGACCTTGGTAGATCCACCAGAAGGTATAGTACCTATTGGGTGTAAATGGATCTTCAAGAGAAAGATTGGTGCAGATGGGAATGTGGAGACATTCAAGGCTAGACTAGTGGCAAAAGGTTATAGTCAACGTGAAGGCATTGACTATCAGGATACCTTTTCCCCAGTAGGCTATGCTAAAATCCATCCGCACATTGCTTGCTGTTGCAGCCTATTTCGATTATGAAATATGGCAAATGGACGTGAAAACGGCATTCCTAAATGGATATCTTGAGGAAGATATCTATATGGAACAGCCGCTAGGTTTCACATCCAGTGATACTGATCACAAGGTTTGCAAGCTGCAAAGGTCCATATATGGACTTAAGCAAGCATCTCGGAGCTGGAACACTCGTTTCAATGATGTGATCAAAAAGTTTGGTTTCATCAAAAATGAAGAGGAACCATGTGTTTTCAAAAGGGTCAGTGGGAGCGCTGTTGTCTTCCTCGTATTGTACGTGGATGACATCCTCCTTATTGGGAATGATATTCCCATGTTGACATCAGTCAAGATGTGGTTGTCCAAGGAATTCTCCATGAAAGACCTAGGTGAAGCATCCTTTATTCTAGGAATTAAGGTCTATAGGGATAGACCGAATAGGATGCTAGGACTTTCACAGAAGATGTACATAGAGAAAGTACTAAAGAGGTTTAGTATGGAAAACTCTAAGAGGGGATTAATACCCTTCAGACATGGTATTCATCTTTCCAAGAAGATGTGCCCCAGCACACCTGAGGAAATAGAACGCATGAGCAAGATCCCTTATGCTTCTGCAATAGGGAGCCTCATGTATGCCATGCTATGTACACGACCTGATATAGCCCATGCTGTGAGTGTCACAAGCAGATATCAGTCAAATCCAGGTGAAGAACACTGGACTTCTGTGAAATGTATCCTTAAGTACTTGAGAAGAACTAAGGATATGATGTTGGTCTTTGGTAATGGAGAACTCCAAGTCCAGGGATACACAGACTCGGACTTTCATGTCCGATATAGATGATCGAAAGTCGACATCTGGAAGTCTGTTTGTGTGCAATGGTGGTGCTGTCAGCTGGAAGAGTTCCAAGCAAACGGTGATAGCAGATTCCACCATGGAAGCAGAATATATCGCTGCATCAGAGGCTGCGAAGGAAGCATTCTGGTACAAGAAGTTTGCTGCAGAAATTGGAGTAATGCCATCAGATGCCATTCCTCTATACTGCGACAACAATGGCGCCATAGCCCTTGCTAAGGAGCCGAGGTCTCACCAGAAATCCAAGCACATTGAGCGGCGATACCACCTCATCCGCGATTACCTCGAGAAGGGTTATGTCGAGGTCAAGAGAGTCAACTCCGCAGATAATGTGGCAGACCCACTTACAAAGCCGTTGGGCCAGCAGAAGATCGAAGCCCACCTTGAGAAGATGGGACTTAGACTTGTAGCCAATTGGCTTTAGGACAAGTGGGAGATTGTTAGATATATGTGCCCTA
>QRFJ01002376.1:103626-128084 GCA_006176705.1 Cocos nucifera
TGAGATGCATCGGCAGTTCACCTTGAGGGTGTTATAGTTTGACTACACCATTACTCGGTCTCCTAGCCATATGGAACCCTGAGGTGTATGTTGGCTGTGACATGTTCATTGTAGGAACTGGATTGCATCAAGATGGGATCTATCTACCTCGGTGGTAGAGGAGTAGCCCTATGATGATCATGAGAATCAAGTCCTGAAGCCCATGGCCATGGCAGAGTGAAATAATAGAAAGAGTTTCTATTTAGATTTTCACATTGGACTCCGAATCGAATGATTACATCATATGACAGAGACTAGGGTTTGACGAGTTCACCTTAACCCTAATCTGATCGGGGCTCAAGATAGAAGAACTGAATCACATAGGTAGCTGCACCAAGAGGTTCGCATTCAGCTCTGATGGGTTGCCACCATATACTGCTAGGTGTCACTGGTGGATTTTGGGAGCAATTAGAATGATTTAGATGATCGATCATTCTAGCTGTTCGAATCAGAAGAGTTCTGATCCATCGAAAGGAATTTCGATGATGTCTATGATAGAGATCATGACATATCCCATTACCATATAGAACTGAACCTAACTGGATCACACAAACAAGGGTTTGAATCTGGTGATCATCAATTGAACTGATCTAGTTCAATTGATCTGAATGAGATTCAATTAGGTTCAAGGAAATCGTGCTAGCACTCGATTGAACCTAACGTTCTTCTTTTGCTATCATAAATAAGTCGTCCTGTCTGAGCCAAAGGAGTTTATGCTCAAACAGAAGTCTTCTTATGGTCTGACTGGAGGTTGTCCAAGTCAGAATAGGTTGTCTTATTTGTAAGACATTACCTGCCATTTTTGGTCACCTGCCATTTCTTATTCTTTGACTTTGGTCAAAAGTCTACCTTTGACTGGTCAAACATTGACCATTCACCCTTTGACTTTTGACCACATGTCATGCACCTATTGGAGAGCTGGTGGGGGCTTGTCCCCCTGCCAGAACCTGGCAAGGAGAAGGGCGCACGCCAAGGGTGGCGTGAGCCCAAGTAGGAGGCGCCTAGGAGTCCTTGTTGGACAAGGACTCCACCTCCCTTTAGGATTCCAATTAGAGTTCTACTAAGAATCCAGTTTGACTGGTCTTAGGCGCCCTCTAAGGAGGAATCCAGGGGTCTCTTTTTCAACCAATCAGATTTAGATCTGATTTCACAAAGGGTTGTGATTGGTTGGGAGGAAGATGACTTGGATCACGCTTAGTCTATATAAGAGACCCAGCGCCCAAGTGAAAAAATAATCAAGAAGCAATCTTCCCACACCCCAAGGCTGCCTCTCTCCCCTTTCTCCATGCCATACTCTCTTCTCCCCTTGCTCTCCACGTCCAAAAGTGTTTTGGATTTGGATTGGTGCGATTTAGATCAAGAAAAGGAGATCAAAAGCAAGAAGGCTGCGCTGCTGCGAAGAACGACTGCAGATCTTCAAAAGGAGTTTTGAAGATCCTCCAGATCAGATCCAGATCTGATTTTTGGAGGCGTGATAGAGAAGAAGAGGATCTCCAGATCCAGCCCAAGTGGATACCGGTAGAGGCCAGGCGCTTGCGTGGCTTGATCCAGAACCTTCCGCTGCAAACAGGATCATCAACAGGGTAATAGGATTACCCTATTCAGGTAAATTGAATGTGATTTAATTTATCCTTTTCATTTAATTTTTATTAAATAAATAAGAATCAGATCTGAAGCATCCCTGATCTGATACAGATCTAAGAAAAAAATTTTTGAAATATATCTCTTGATCTGATCAGATCTGAACGAACCTGGTCAGGGAAATCAGGATTTCCCTTCAGATGGAACTTAGATTTATAGCCAATTGGCTTTAGGTCAAGTAAAAGTTTGTTAGATGTATGCCCTAGAAGCCAGATTGGCTAACACGTGTAATACACTTCCAAGGGAAATTTTATAACTTTTGATTTTAAATTAGTAAAAAAGTTATTTTCTATCACAGTGTGTATTTAAAGTATCTATGATACATCATTTAAGTTAATGGTAATGACAGTTCATATTTTCAAGAGTTGAAAATTTAAGACATGAATTTTTATAATTAACTCATAAACTGCTCCCAACTATAGGATCATCACGAAGATGGTGATCAATCCGAAGAAGGTTGGTATACGATCACTTTCTTAGGATAGATGTATCTTGAGTCTACAGCGTGGAGACACCAGAGCGAGATTATAGGTACTTGTTAGAGAACAAGGGCACTGAGTATGACCACCTCGAGTAGTCATAAGAAAGTCTACCTTCTCATCGATGACTGACTCGATGCAGTAGTGGTATGTCTAATTCATTGACCTAAGGTGCATCAGTAGTTCACCTTAAGGGTGTTATAGTTTGACCACACCATAACTTGATCTCCTAGCTATTCAGAATCTTGAGGTGTATGTTGGCAAAGCATGTTCATTATAGGAATTGGATTGCACCAATGGGAGATCTATCTACCTCGGTAGATGAGGAGTAGCCATATGATAATCATGAGATTGAGTCCATAAGCCCATGGCCATGGCAGTGTGAATATGATAGAAAGAGTTTATATCAGAGTTTCACATAGGACTCGAATTGAATGATTAATTCATATGACTGATATTGGGTTTGATGAGTTCACCTTAATCCTATGTTGTTCCACGATATCGCTCGAATGCCAATCATCCTTGGCATCATAAGCCCCAATACCATGTAGCGAAAGCCCCTGATCTTTAGCACGGACCTAAAGAAACTTGTGATGTTCTCTATGGGCAGCACACCACCGATCCTCCACCTGGATCTATGATGGGGCGCCTCCTTCCTTGGGCTTGAGAGAGACACCCCTCTTTTCTAGGGCTTCTTCAAGAACCCTAGGGCAGCAACTCTAGAGAGAAGAGAAAAAGAGAGTTGAGGAAGAAAAGGTCTGTATTCCATAGCATTCATAGCCTTATGAAATCCTAATACAACCTATGTATTTATACAGAGCTGTTAGGCCCGACCAAAAACCTCTCCGACTAACCCAATACATTAAAGCACTTACCGAGCCCATGCACACCCATGTCTCCCATGCTCTCATCCTCTAGATCTAAACCCAATCCATACATGAATTAACCCCCTTAAGACCTCTCAAATCAGGCCTTAAGACCCCTAGGATCAACCCAGACCCTAGCCCAAAATAGACCCTCGCGTAACTCTGCTCGCGCACTGAGCTGGCTCAGTCTTAACATTGAGCCGGCTAAGTTCCACCGGGTCGACTCAGTCTAAAACTGACTTGGCCTAGTCCTGTGCCATGCCAGCAGTCTTGAATGTGCAGCTCTCTATTTTGTCTATGCGTTGAGACTTAGCCAACCCAATTTTGGACGAAGCCGACTAACCTACAGAAAATCTTCTTTCTGCAGTGTTGATTCTCCAACTTTGGTTCCTTGCTTCATCTTATGTCCTAGATCTCTAAAGCTCCAACGAAGCCCCTGGAATCCTCAGAGCCAACATCGTGACTCCTCCTATAGCCTTCGCAAGGCTTGGGAGCACCATAAATCCTCACAATCTCCACCTTGGTGCCCCAAGCCTTGGCAAACCTCTCGATAATGACCACCTGCATGATCCCACTATCCCAGCACACTCGATAGTACCTGTGCAAACATCACCTCCGCCAATCCACTTTAGCTATTGTGCACCCTTGAGGCCTTTGGAATGACCATCTCTATTGCTGAAGACCTGTGCTTGCTTCTCTGCACCACCGTGGAATTGTTGGATCCCTTCTGCTTAGCAGCTGCATTATTTTTCATAGACTTTCCTAGAGAACCCACAACGTTCCTATACTGACACTCACTGCAAACCTTGACATGGTCTCCTCAGAACTATGCCTATCCTCCTACACATGCTGCTCCACTTGGAATGGTGCATCTCCGACATTGGTGCTAGAAAATCGATCATCTTGCATCCCTCTGCTCTGAACTCATGTCAAATTCCTCTACAATTATGAAGCCACGTCTCCGGAGCTCCACCTATATCCGAAGCCCACCTGATGCCATAGAAGCCAACTCTATCACCAAGTCTCTCGAGGCCAACCATTCAACACTGCACTACTGAGCCTGCTACTGCACCTCGAATACCATCGCTTCTCCTTCGAACCCTCCGTACTCCATGGACCCCTTTGAAGCTATCTTGGATACCTTCACAATCTACAGGCACCTCCAAAACCAAAGAGCTCATCCAACTCTTCTGAATCTAGTGACTGAACCCTAGGAAATTCAACCCTAGTCCTTCTCTTCTGCCCCTACACTAGCCATTGCTTCAGTTGCATCCGAAGAACCATCCTCCATTTGAACCACGATTCTTCCTAATGCCCCTACAAAAGAAACCCGATCCATGATACTTTCGACTGCCTAAGACCTCCTAGTGCTCCCTGAGACCTCTTGGCTCTCCTTAAGACCTGCTCCTGATCTTCTTGAGAAGCTCCTGATACCATCTACTAAGATACACTCCTTGGCTGCTATACCATTGAGCCTCTCTCAACCCCTATGCCTCAAGGAAAGTGCTCCTACAGCACTCCAGTGCTTTCTGACTCATCTCTATGCTGCTCTACAGCCATCCAATCCTAACTTGCTAGACCTTCATGGATCATCCATCTCCATCACTCCTAAGGCTTCATAAATCCATGCTCTGGTCGAATCGCTGAATACATCTCCAACTACTTCCCCACCTTCCAGACACCGAAGGACATATAGTCATTTCTTGAGCCTTCCTTCGACCATTATTCCTTGAAAAACCTCTCTTCAATAGCCCTACGCTGCCCATCTTCCAAGAGAACCCTAATGATCTCTACTGAGATACCTTTCTTGACTACTGCATCATCGAGCCTCTCTCAATCCTACATCTCTAGGAAAGCGCTACTGCAGTACTCTAGTGCTTCCTTCCTATCAGATAATCATCATACGCCCCGTCCTTTCCACTAAAGTCGATCAACAAATCATGCACCAAATCCTTCCACCCCAAAAAAATTTCTTTTTGTTAATCCTCTCAACCTCCACCTTCAACTCGCTGCTTTCGATTGACCAAACCACAGCAATAATAAGGTAGATTTGAGACATACCATGGAATTGTTATGCAGATTTTTGATTTCATCTTATACGACTTCTCCTTCTCTTCCATGAACCATCAGGCTCTAAAATCTAGCTCCTTCCATGCACCATCAAGCTCTGAAATCTGGCTCTGATATCATATTATCGTCCAAAATGTTTTAGGCATCACCTAGCTCGATACCAAATTTTAGACCCATGTCTCCCATGCTCCCATCCTTTGGATCTAGACTTGACCCATACATGAATTAGCCCCCTTAAGATATCTCAAACCAGGTCTTAAGACCCCTAGGATCAACCCAGACCCTAGCCCAAAATAGACCCTCGCATAAATCTGCCCAGCACTGAGCCGACTCAGTCTCAGCACTAAGCTGGCTAAGCTCCACTATGTCGGCTCAGTCTGAAATTTAGTCAGCTTAGTCCTATGCCATGCCTACAGTCCCGAATGCATAGCTCTCTATTTTGCCTATGCACTGAGACTTAGCCAATCTACTTTTGGACTGAGCTGGCTAACCTACAGAAAATCTTGTTTCTATAGTCTTGATCCCCAACTTTGGTTCCTTGCTTCACCTTATGTTCCAAGTCTTCAAAGCACTAACCAAGCTCCTGAAATCCCCGAAGCCAACACCATGACTCCTCTCATGGCCTCCCAAGGCTTGGGAGCACCATAAATCCTCACATCCTAATCCAGTCAGGGGTAAAGATAGAAGAACCCAATCACACATGTAGTTGCACCAAGAGGTTCACTTTTAGTTCTGAGGGTTGTGACTATATACTATTAGGTGTCGCTGGTGGATTTTGAGAGCAATTAGAATGATTTAGATGATCAATCATTTTAATTATATAAATCAAAAATGTTTTAATCTATGGAATGGTGTTTTGATGATGTCGATAATAGAGATTGCAACTTATCTCATTACCATACGAAATTGAACTTAACTAGATCACACAAATAAGGGTTTGGATTTAGATGTTATCAATTGGACTAACCAAGTTTAATTGATTTGGATTAGATCTGACTCGATTCAAGAAAATCATGCTAGCACATGATTGAGCCTAACATTCTTCTTTTTGTAATCACTTAGGTTCATCTCAACTGAGCCAAATTTATTTGGACTCACTCAAAAATCTTGTCTTAGTCTGACTCAAGCTTGTCTAGATCAGACAAAAGTTATCTTAATTTATTAGATGGATTTAAGACAATACTTGCTAATTCCTGTCACTTGCTAATTCTTATTTTTGGACATAGGTCAACTTTTGACCCTAGACACCTGGGCATGAAGCCATGTGTCATGCGCCTATAGGAGAGCATCTGGGGCTCTTGTCCCCCTACTAAATGATGCAAGAGAGATGGGGCACACCACCCTAGGCATGCACCCCATGTGAATAAGAGATGGAGTCCCATATAGATGGGACTCTAGGGTGTTTCGATAGGTTTAAACACCTAGGCGCCAAATAGATTGGGTTTATCCAGTTTAGGTTCCACTTATGTGGATTTCAGAGGGGCTCTCTTCTGATTGAATCAGATGACATCATCCCACCAGTCATATTTAAATCTGATTGAATGAAGGCCTCTGATTGGTCGAGATGATGTGGCACTACATGGCACAATAGGGTCTATTTAAATCCTATCTGCACCTAGGATTTGTTTGCTTCTCCCATTCTCTATGCCACAAGGCTACCCACATATATTTCATGCCATCTTTTGATCCTCTCTCTACTCTCCATGCCTAAGGAGTTGGGCATAGGTTCAAGTGCGATCTGAGGAAGAAAGGCGCCCAGATCAGGAAGAAGATAGCACTGCTGAAAGAGACGACCGTTGCCTCTTCAAAAGGGTTTTGAAGAACTTCATGATCAGATTCAGATATGATTTTTGAAGAATAGATTTCGAAGAAGAAGACCTTCAGATCTTGCTCGAGTGGATACCAGTAGAGGCCAGACGCTTGCGTGGCTCCTTCCAGAACCTCAGGATAAATCAGAATCATCGTAGGATAATTTGATTATCCAAATACAAGGTATGAAATTAAATTAGATTTAATTTTATTTTTAATCTTAATATCAAATCTTAAAGGATCAAATCTGTGATGTCTCAGATCTGATTATGATCTGAGAAAAAAAAATTTGAAATATTTCTTCAGATCTAATTAGATCTGAATGATCCTATGCTGGGAAATAGGATTTTTTCTTCAAGATGTCCCAGCTTGAACTTGCACCTTCCTAGCTATCTTCTTCTTGTTCTTCTTTCCTTTCCTAAAAGGTTGAGAACTAGAACACGAACCTTCCACTAAGTTCATCGACTCCTTATGGAGTTGGTGATCCTTCTCAAAGTTCTAAAGCAACCCCAGTAACCCATAGTAGTCTACTTCAGGCTTTGTCATTCTAAAATGAGTAAGGAATATGAGAAAGGACTTGGGAAATGAGTTCAGTATTGCATCCTTCCCAAGTTATTTATGTAAAGAAAAGCCAAGCTTGCTCAATCACTTTATCAGCTTGATCATGTAGAATACATGATTAGTGATAGAGACACCATCCCGCATTCTAGCATTGAAGATGGCACAACTAGTCTTGTGTCTCTCCACATCATCAGGTGTGATAAAGGAATCCTCCAATACTTGAAGCAAGTCCTTTGGTTGAGCTATCTTAAATCTGTGACTGAACTCATCGCTCAGGGTAGCTAGCATGATGCAGCGCACCATGGTTCGATCACTGAGCCACTTTTGATAAATGTCTCTGACTACTTCACATGCATTGGCAGCTAGCTGCTCAGGTGCAGAATTTATCAGCATATAGAGGATCCATTCATGCTTCAGGACTATCTTCAACTTTCAATACTAGCTATCGAAGTTAGATCGCACCAACTTATCATTGTTGAATAATGATCGGAGCGATAGAGAAGTGGCCATATCTGCACCAAGAAAAATAATAATCTAATTAGTAATTGATTTATTAAACCTAAAGATTTGGACTTTAATCAAAAAATTTTCTTACTATTTTATTCAAATTGGTAGCCTCTACCTCTAATTCGAAGAATTATCCTAATTCCTTAGTAGGTACTAGAATCCACATAGACTACACATGAGCCAAACTTTGGTTGGCCAATCCATATACATTTAAGGATAGGTTCATAATCAATTATTTCTCCAAACAATTTTTAGTAATTAAATCTTGCCCGAGTTTCTAATTAGTAGGCTTTGGCCTTCACTGAAAAGGTCCAGTTAGGTCTAATCATTAACATGACCATACTTGGCCCATCAAACCAATGAATGATTAGGCCCAACTTTGGTTAGCTAACCTAACCACCATTTAGAAAGATGCAATCAAAAAATCACATAATGAATGATAATTCTATTAGCCAATAAACATCAGGCCTTTGGACCTCCAATGATTATCCAACTTGTTGGTGTAGAAACTGGTTGTCGCTAGATCTAGTTGGAGCAGAGGTGGATGAGGTCACCATTGGGGACCTGCAAAATAAAATCCCATTCGGAGCTGATGGGGGGTGGCTCCGATAGGACCCTCCAATGATCAAGTTAGCTCTAGCCAATAGGAATGGAGTGCTCGGGAATGAGTTCCACAGAGCTTAGAGAAGGAGAGGAGAGCTTAGAGCTTAGGGTTAGCGTATCTGGAGGGTTCCTTTTATAGGCGGAGCTTGATGGTGATAGCTGTAGCCGCATGCTGGTGGGCCGCTCGAGGTCCGATGGAGTCAGTTTCAGGGGAAGGCATCGTCTGCATTGCCGCCTGTAATGGGTTGATGGTGACAGCCATCGCCGCCTAGTAGCGGGTCACTATCGCCTGCGGTGGACTGATGGTGATGGCTGCAGCTGCCTTGATACCGAGCCACTTGGGGCTGAATGAAGGATTGAAGGGCTTTGACGTGTACCCATTTTGGAGGAGTTCAGACTCCTGAAGAGGAAGCTCGGAATGAGTTTGGCCCCTATAGGAGTCTGGCAAGAGGTGTGCGGCTAAGGCTCGATCGCTGGGAGTTCGGTAGGAGCTCATATGGCCGAAGGGGATGTTCGGGAGGAGTTTGCTGAATAAGTCCAACCGAAGGAGGTGTCTGGAAGGAAGTTCGACTCTTGGAGAAGTCCGATCGTGGGAATGTCTGGGGGCAGTCCGACCAGAGTTCGGCTGTTGAGGAGTTTGGCTGCTGAGCAGTTTGATCGATTGACAGTCATTGAGGAGTTTGATCGAGGGATGATCGCTAAGAAGTTCGACCGAGGGACGATCGCTGAGGAGTTCGATCAATTGACAGCCGCTGAGGAGATCGATCGATGGACCACCACTGAGGAGTTCGACCGAGGGACGACCACTAAGGAGTTCGATCGATTGACAGCCATTGAGGAGTTCAACCGATTGACAGTCGTTGAGGAGTTTGGTTGGATGAGCTCGGCCTCTTAAAAGTTCGACCAGCTGAAGGAGTTTGGCTAAGGTTCGTCCGCTGAAATCCTTTTGTGACTATCAGTTGCACCATTCTGAGCATCGGACTGGACTTCGATGGGAGCGGGGTTCATCCCCAACAGTAGTCCCCCCACTTTTGAGTTTGAAATTTGGAGGAAGGGAGTACAAAACAAACGACCATCGAAATCCTTTTCCGAGCTCAGCATTTGTTTGAAGTGGAAACTCGGAAAGATCTCTTCTTTAGTCGAGGTCGAAGTTGATCCCATCTCTGGTGGCCAAGATCGAAGGTTGAGCTCCTCGGGGCGATATTATCTCCTACAGTCGAGGTTGCCTCGGGGGATATCTTATCTCCTATGGCCGAGTTTGCCCTAGAGAAAATCTTATCTCCTACAACCGAGGTTAATGCAGGTGCTCGGGAGAGATCTTATCTCCTTGCAGTCGAGGTCGATGCAGGCACTCGGGAGAGATCTTATCTCCTACGGTTGAGTTTGCCTCAGGAGAGATCTTATCTCTATAGGAGATGCGGGCGCTCGGGAAGATTTTATCTCCTACAGCCGAGGCTCGGGGGAGATCTATCCCAAACCCTCAGGGGAGATCTTATCTCCTATCTTAGAGGTCCTGCAGTCGAGGTTCATGCGGACAGCGAGGGAGATCTTATCTCCTGCAGTCGAGGTTAATGTGGGCGGTCAGGGGAGATCTTATCTCCTACAGCCAAGTTTGCCCTGGGGGAGATCTTATCTCCTGCAGTCGAGGTTAATGCGGGCACTCGAGGGAGATCTTATTCTCCTACAGCTAAGGTTGCCTCGGAGGAGATCTTATCTTCTGCAGTCGAGGTAAATGCGGGCAGTCGAGGGAGATCTTATCTTCTGCAGTCGAGTTAATGCGGACGGTCGAGGAGATCTTATTTTCTTGCAGCCAAGTTTGCCCCGGGAGAGATTTATCTCCTGCAGTCGAGGTTTAATATGGACAATTGGGGAGATCTTATCTCCTGCAGCCGAGGTTGCCTCGGGGAGATCTTATCTCCTGTAGCTAAGGTTAATGCGGGTGCTAGGGGTAGATCTTATCTCCTACAATCGAGGTTAATGCAAGCGATCAGGAAAAATCTTATCTCCTACAGCCGAGGTTGCCTCGGGGGAGATCTTATCTCCTGCGACTGAGTTTTCCCCAAGGGAGATCTTATCTCCTACAGCCGAGGTTAATGCGGGCGCTCGGGGGAGATCTTATCTTCTACAGTCGAGATTGCCTTGGGAGAGATCTTATCTCCTGCTCGTGTTAGTACGAGGTTCTCCTTCAGTTCCTAACATGATAACTATCAACTGCTTCGTCCCTATCACCACATAGTTTTTGCACCAGGGAATAATAATGTTGAAATGAAGCAGCTTTATTGAAGGGAGAATACTGGTAATACATCCTTAGATTTTCTGAGTTCCAAGGTCGTGGAAGCATCATCCCTCCAAGCTCCTTCAGACGATAAGTACCAAGCCGGATGACCTCCACCACTTCATACGGGTCTTCCTAATTAGGGGCGAGCTTTCTCTGACTCTAAGGCTGAGAGACAGCGGCTCGCCGGAGCACTAAGTCTCCCACTCTAAAAGTCTTATTTTTAACACTGGAGTTGTAGTACCGAGCCACCTTCCATCTGTAGGCTGCCATCCGGATGTGGGCTTCCTCCCTTTTTTCTTCCAGCAGGTCGAGGTCGACTCTGAGGTCCTGGGGGTTGTGCTGTTCGTTGAAGCCTATGACTCATCCAGACGGGAGCTTAAGCTCGACCGAGATAACTGCCTCCATGCCGAAAGCCAAGGCAAAGGATGTTTCTTCAGTCGACACCCTCTACGTAGTTCGGTATGTCTAGAGGATGTGGTAGAGTTCGTCCACCCAGATCCCCTTTGCCCTGTTGAGCCTCACTTTGATACCTTATACCAGGGTCCGGTTGGTCACCTCAGCTTCCCCATTGGCCTATGGGTGAGCCACCGATGTGAAGCGGTGGGAGATGTTTAGTCCTTCGCAGAACTCGACAAATCTTGCTCCGATGAACTATCGCCCATTGTCGATTATAAGGGTTTGGGGCATACCGAACTGATAGACTAGTGACTTCCAGAGGAAGTCCTTCACCTTGGCCTCAGTAATCTTTGCCAGTGGCTCGGCTTTGACCAATTTGGTGAAATAATCGATCACGACCAGGAGGAACTTCCACTACTCGAATGCCGTCGGGAAGGGGCCGAGTATATCCATTTTCCACTGTGCAAATGGCCAAGGTGCGCTTAGCGGAGCAAGCTCGGATGCAGGCTGCCTTTGTACACTAGCATTCTTCTGACAGTGGTCACACTTTCTCACATATTTGATGGAATCGCAAAATAGGGTCGGCCAGTAGTACCCTTATCGAAGTAGTCTTTGCGATAGGGACCTAGCTCCTATGTGATCTCTGCAGAGTCCTTCGTGCACCTCCCACAGTGCGAGATTGGCCTCCAAAAGTTGGAGACATCTCAGGAGCGAGAGGGAGTATGATCTCTTATACAACCTGCCTTCATGTAAAACATAATGGGAGGCCTGATTCCTGAGCTTTCGAGCTTCTTTCAGATCATGAGGAAGGACCCCCTCCTTGAGGTAAGCGACCAACGGGTCGATCCATCTTGGCTTGAATTCCATCTGCAAGATGACCAAAGGTTCCTCTATGGTTGGGTAATTTAGAGTCTCCAAAAATACTCCTTTGGGCAATTCGATCGGGGCTGAAGTGGCCAACTAGGAGAGAAGATCGGCTCTTGCATTTTCCACCCTCGGAATATGTTGAATGCCAAAATTATCGAAGGTCGGGATCAAATCCCTCACTTTCCCAAGGTATCTCACCATGCTTTCCTCCTGCGCTTCGTAGCTGCTGCTAACTTGGCCGACCACCAGTCGAGAATCGCTGTAGATTTGAAGTCGATCTTTTTCTAATTCCCTTGCTATCTTTAATCCGGCGATCAGTGCTTCATACTCAACCCCATTATTGGTCATGGAGAACTCAAAGCATAGCGCATACTCGACGATGACTCCCTTGGGACTGACCAAGATCAGCCCCACACCAGCTCCAGTGGAGTTGGATGAACCATCCTCGTGCAGAGCCCTGGAGCCTTCAGGGAGCTCGGCGCTTTCCTCGGGGAGGTTCGGCTGCGATAGCTCGGCTTTGTCCAAGCTCGATCTCGCTTTGGTGTCGGTCCCGCTCGGTTCAAGCTCGGCTTTGATTGGAATGGTGCATTCTAGCATAAAATCTGCTAGTATCTGGGCCTTGATCGATGGCCTGGGTCGGTAGTTGATGTCGAACTCTATGAGCTTGATTGCCCATTTTGCAATTCTTCCTAAAGCATCCGCTCGATGAAGGACTGCTTTTATTGGTTGGTCCGTGAGGACCATTACGGTATGCTCCTGAAAATAAGGTCGGAGCCTCCTAGCAGCAATTAGAAGAGAGTAAGTTAGTTTTTCCAACCTAGAGTACCTGATCTCCGCACCCCTCAAGACCCAACTCACATAGTAGACTGGTCGCTGTGTCTTCACTTCTTCCTTGACTAGGACTGTCGCCAGGGCCATCAGGGAGACAGCTAGATACAAGAATAATTCTTCTCCGAATTTTGGCTTCGCCAGTAGTCGGGGTGAGCCGAGGTAGTTTTTAAGTTCGTCAAATGCTTGTTGGCACTCTGCCGTCCAGCAGAAGTTCTTTGGTCGCCTGAGAACTTGGAAGAAGGGCACGCATCATTTGGTTGACCTTGAGATGAAGCAATTTAGGGATGCCACCTTCCCAGTCAGGTGCTGAACTTTCTTGATCATCTTCGGAGCGGTCATCTCCCGAATGGCTCAGATTTTCTCAGGGTTTGCTTCGATTCCGCATCTCGACACCATGAACCCCAAAAATTTCTCGGAGGTCACGTTGAAGGCGCAGTTGGTCGGGTTCAGCTTCATCTTATGCTTCCTGAGTGCACCGAAGGTCTCTTTAAGGTCGGCGAGGTGGTCTATTGAAGCTCGGCTTTTGACGAGCATATCATCCACGTACACCTCCATGTTGTGGCCAATCTGCTCTTTGAAGATCTTATTGATCAAACACTAGTACATTGCCCCTATATTTTTGAGTCCAAAAGGCATGACCCTGTAATAATAAAGACCACGGTCAGTAATGAAGGCAGTCTTTTCTTCATCCTCGGGCGCCATCCGTATCTGGTTATAACTAGAAAAGGCATCCATGAAGGTGAGGAGCTCATGGCCCGAGGTCGCATCCATCAGTTGATCAATCCTAGATAGAGGGTAGCTATCTTTCGAGCAGGTCTTCTTCAATTTCTTAAAGTCAACGCACATCCTCCACTTGTTATTCGTCTTTTTAACGAGGACCACGTTCGAGAGCCAGGTCGGATAATTCACCTCCCGGATAAGTTCGGCTTTAAGGAGCTTGTCCACTTCTTCGGCGATTGCTTTCTGCCTCTCCGCGGTGTGGTGGTGCATCTTTTCTTTTGCCGATCGATGCCTCGGATCGACGGCTAGCCGATGTTCCATGACCTCGGCTTCAATCCCCGGCATGTCCACTGGGGTCCAGGCAAAGATGTATGCATTTCTCCTAAGGAAGGTGACGAGCTGCTCCCAAACCTCGCCAGCCAAGTTGGAGCCGGTCTACACCACGTGCTCCGAGTTTCCATCATTTAAGGGCATAGAGACGAGGTCCTCCATAGGTTCGCCCCGCTCCTTAGTGAGGTCATCGCGGACGTCCAATCTATCAACAAGATAAGGATCGGACCATTTTCCCTCATGTAAGGCGATAGAGTAGCAGTGCCTCTCCAAAGCCTGGTCTCTCTTGACCTCCTCAATTTCGTGACTCATCGGGATCTTCATCTTCAAATAAGGTTGACACCACTGCCCGAAGTACATTTAGACCAGGTCAGCCTAGAATGGCGTTATAGGCGGACGGGGTCCTCATGACTAGGAAATCGACCCACACTTTGGCCAGTTTTTGGTGTTGCCCCACCGCTGCAGCCAAAGTTATTATGCCTTCGACTGGTATGGTGTTGCCAGTGAATCCTATCAGCGGAAAATTCATAGGCCCCAAGTGATCATTGGGTAAGGACATTTTCGAGAAGGCTTCGTAAAACAATATGTCAGTCGAGCTTCCATTATCCACTAAAATGTAGCGTACATCGTAGTCAGCAATGTTCAAAGAAATTACAACCGTGTCGTTGTGCGAAAATTGGATTCCTTGTCCGTCCGCCTCGGTAAAGGTCATGGGTTCCGCGATCCTCCACCTCTTCATTGGTTTCTTGAATCTGCTGGCCTCCTCTTATTGAAGTCCCCTCGAGATAGTATTGATGATGCCGAGAGTCAGCCAATCTTCTTGGTTCTTCCCCCTTGGCTGTAATGCCCTCAGCCGACCCTCTCGCTCTTCAGGTCGTCTCCATAGGAATCAACCGAGTTTACCTCATTTGACGAGCTCTTCGATCTCATCCTGGAGTTGGACGCACTCCTTAGTGTCGTGGCCATGGTCACGATGATAGAGACAAAACTTATTGTGATCGTGCTTGCTAGGGCAGGAACACATCCTCTCCGGCCTTAGAAGTTGTTCCCTCATTTCTATCAACACTTGGGTCTTCGGAGCGTTAAGAGGAAAGTAGTTGTGAAATCTTCATCAGGGAGAACTTCGGCATTGGGGAGAACCTTGTCGTGCCCTTCTGTTGGGGCTTCCCCACCTCAGGGTCCGAGGGGGAGTTCGAGCTCACCTATGATCGGAAGGAGTCCGGAAGCATGGCTGAGCTTCACTCTGCTTGCCCACCTCACCGATTTGTCATTTGCCACTAGCTTCATCATCCTTGGCCTTGAAGGCCTCCTCTACCTGAGCGTACCCTTCGACCTGATCAGCATATCAACAAAATCTTTGGGATACTTCTTTTTTAGGGAGAATAGCAAGTCATTCTTCTGAAGGCCACCCTTGATGGCAGCCATGATGATTGATTAGTCTAGGTTCTAGATTTCCAACACGACAGCGTTAAACCGGGTGACATAAGCTCGGATGGGTTCTCCCTCCTTTTGCCTGATGGCCATCAAGGAATTCGAACCTCGGCGCGGCCGCCTACTACTGACGAAGTGGGCTACGAACTATTGACTCATCTAGTCAAACGATAAGATGGTACTCGGCTTGAGCACCAAGTATCAGTTTCTGGCAGCTCCCTTAAGGGTAGAAGAGAAAGCCCAGCACAAGATAGCGTCTAGCGCACCGTGGAGCAACATCATTATCCGGAAGGCTTCCAAGTGGTCGATCGGATCGGTGGTCTCATCGTAACTCTCGAACTGCGGAAGCTTGAAGTTCGGCGGAACCGATTCTTGCATAATTTTTCATGAAAAGGAGGGTCAGTGCAAATGTTATTACCACGTGAGGAGGGAGTGTGACGAAGTTCTTCGATTCGTCGGCTCATTTCTAAGAGCCTTTGATCCAAGAGATCTTCACGATCTCTGATCTCCAAGATTTTCTGATAGAATGGATGCGAAGCTTCACCCTGGGTCGAGCCACGATCCGAGCAAGGGCTCTCCCTCCTTTGCCTCTCCCTTCCGAGGATTGGAGGTCGGGTAGCCCAAGTCGGTCGCTCCTGGAATGGACCACACGGCTCTAGAGAATCCCACGCCGATTGAGCTGCTACTGGGGCCTGCTGGTGCATTGCCTACACCGCCTGCACTACCTCTGTGAGACCCCGAACCTACTGGATGAGCAGGTTGAACTGCTCTGCATCCACCACAGCTATAGATGGAACCTGGGTCACCGGGGCTGGAGCGGGAACGGATGGATCTGAATGGGATCGGGCCGTGGAGGCTATCGATCGTTGGGTCGAAGCTCTCCTGGGGGGCATTTTTTTTTCTTGGAAAAGAATTCTAGAGAGGAAGAAGAGAGATCTTCGGAGAGAGAAATCATCGCTGAGCATGCCTTTAAGAATAAGGGAACCTCGGTGGTTCGGGGGCCCTCCTTCTAGCGCCAATATGTTGGTGCAGAAATTGGTCATCGCTGGATCTAGTTGGAGCAGAGGTGGACGAGGTCACCGTTGGAGACTTGCAAAAGAGAATTATGTTTGGAGCCGGTGGGGGGTGGCTCTAGTAGGACCCTCCGACGATCAAGTCAGCTCTAGCCAACAGAAATAGAGTGCTCGGGAATGAGTTCCGCAGAGCTTAGAGAAGGAGAGGAGAGCTTAGAGCTTAGGGTTAGCGTATCTGGAGGGTCCTTTTTATAGGTGAAGCTTGATGGTGATAGCTGTAGCCACATGCTGGCGGGCCACTCGAGGTCTGATGGAGTTAGTCCTAGGGGAAGGCACCGTCTGCAGTGCCGCCTGCAATGGGTTGATGGTGACAGCCATCGCCCACTGGTAGTGGGTCACTATAGCCTGCGGCAGACTCATGGTGATGGCTGCAGCTACCTTGATAACAAGCCACTCGGGGCTGAATGAAGGGTTGAAGGGCTTTGACGTGTACCCATTTCGGAGGAGTTCAGACTCCTGAAGAGGAAGCTCGGAAGGAGTTCGGCCTGTTAGATATATGTGCCCTAGAAGCCAGAATTGGCTGACACTTGTAATACACTTCTAGGGGCAAAATTATAATTTTGACTATAATTAATGAAATGGGTTATTTTCTATCACACCTGTGTATTTAGTGTCTGTGATATATCCTACTAGAGCTATCTTTCGAGCAGGTCTTCTTCAATTTCTTAAAGTCAACGCACATCCTCCACTTGTTATTCGTCTTTTTAACGAGGACCACGTTCGAGAGCCAGGTCGGATAATTCACCTCCCGGATAAGTTCGGCTTTAAGGAGCTTGTCCACTTCTTCGGCGATTGCTTTCTGCCTCTCCGCGGTGTGGTGGTGCATCTTTTCTTTTGCCGATCGATGCCTCGGATCGACGGCTAGCCGATGTTCCATGACCTCGGCTTCAATCCCCGGCATGTCCACTGGGGTCCAGGCAAAGATGTATGCATTTCTCCTAAGGAAGGTGACGAGCTGCTCCCAAACCTCGCCAGCCAAGTTGGAGCCGGTCTACACCACGTGCTCCGAGTTTCCATCATTTAAGGGCATAGAGACGAGGTCCTCCATAGGTTCGCCCCGCTCCTTAGTGAGGTCATCGCGGACGTCCAATCTATCAACAAGATAAGGATCGGACCATTTTCCCTCATGTAAGGCGATAGAGTAGCAGTGCCTCTCCAAAGCCTGGTCTCTCTTGACCTCCTCAATTTCGTGACTCATCGGGATCTTCATCTTCAAATAACGGTTGACACCACTGCCCGAAGTACATTTAGACCAGGTCAGCCTAGAATGGCGTTATAGGCGGACGGGGTCCTCATGACTAGGAAATCGACCCACACTTTGGCCAGTTTTTGGTGTTGCCCCACCGCTGCAGCCAAAGTTATTATGCCTTCGACTGGTATGGTGTTGCCAGTGAATCCTATCAGCGGAAAATTCATAGGCCCCAAGTGATCATTGGGTAAGGACATTTTCGAGAAGGCTTCGTAAAACAATATGTCAGTCGAGCTTCCATTATCCACTAAAATGTAGCGTACATCGTAGTCAGCAATGTTCAAAGAAATTACAACCGTGTCGTTGTGCGAAAATTGGATTCCTTGTCCGTCCGCCTCGGTAAAGGTCATGGGTTCCGCGATCCTCCACCTCTTCATTGGTTTCTTGAATCTGCTGGCCTCCTCTTATTGAAGTCCCCTCGAGATAGTATTGATGATGCCGAGAGTCAGCCAATCTTCTTGGTTCTTCCCCCTTGGCTGTAATGCCCTCAGCCGACCCTCTCGCTCTTCAGGTCGTCTCCATAGGAATCAACCGAGTTTACCTCATTTGACGAGCTCTTCGATCTCATCCTGGAGTTGGACGCACTCCTTAGTGTCGTGGCCATGGTCACGATGATAGAGACAAAACTTATTGTGATCGTGCTTGCTAGGGCAGGAACACATCCTCTCCGGCCTTAGAAGTTGTTCCCTCATTTCTATCAACACTTGGGTCTTCGGAGCGTTAAGAGGAAAGTAGTTGTGAAATCTTCATCAGGGAGAACTTCGGCATTGGGGAGAACCTTGTCGTGCCCTTCTGTTGGGGCTTCCCCACCTCAGGGTCCGAGGGGGAGTTCGAGCTCACCTATGATCGGAAGGAGTCCGGAAGCATGGCTGAGCTTCACTCTGCTTGCCCACCTCACCGATTTGTCATTTGCCACTAGCTTCATCATCCTTGGCCTTGAAGGCCTCCTCTACCTGAGCGTACCCTTCGACCTGATCAGCATATCAACAAAATCTTTGGGATACTTCTTTTTTAGGGAGAATAGCAAGTCATTCTTCTGAAGGCCACCCTTGATGGCAGCCATGATGATTGATTAGTCTAGGTTCTAGATTTCCAACACGACAGCGTTAAACCGGGTGACATAAGCTCGGATGGGTTCTCCCTCCTTTTGCCTGATGGCCATCAAGGAATTCGAACCTCGGCGCGGCCGCCTACTACTGACGAAGTGGGCTACGAACTATTGACTCATCTAGTCAAACGATAAGATGGTACTCGGCTTGAGCACCAAGTATCAGTTTCTGGCAGCTCCCTTAAGGGTAGAAGAGAAAGCCCAGCACAAGATAGCGTCTAGCGCACCGTGGAGCAACATCATTATCCGGAAGGCTTCCAAGTGGTCGATCGGATCGGTGGTCTCATCGTAACTCTCGAACTGCGGAAGCTTGAAGTTCGGCGGAACCGATTCTTGCATAATTTTTCATGAAAAGGAGGGTCAGTGCAAATGTTATTACCACGTGAGGAGGGAGTGTGACGAAGTTCTTCGATTCGTCGGCTCATTTCTAAGAGCCTTTGATCCAAGAGATCTTCACGATCTCTGATCTCCAAGATTTTCTGATAGAATGGATGCGAAGCTTCACCCTGGGTCGAGCCACGATCCGAGCAAGGGCTCTCCCTCCTTTGCCTCTCCCTTCCGAGGATTGGAGGTCGGGTAGCCCAAGTCGGTCGCTCCTGGAATGGACCACACGGCTCTAGAGAATCCCACGCCGATTGAGCTGCTACTGGGGCCTGCTGGTGCATTGCCTACACCGCCTGCACTACCTCTGTGAGACCCCGAACCTACTGGATGAGCAGGTTGAACTGCTCTGCATCCACCACAGCTATAGATGGAACCTGGGTCACCGGGGCTGGAGCGGGAACGGATGGATCTGAATGGGATCGGGCCGTGGAGGCTATCGATCGTTGGGTCGAAGCTCTCCTGGGGGGCATTTTTTTTTCTTGGAAAAGAATTCTAGAGAGGAAGAAGAGAGATCTTCAGAGAGGGAGAGAGAAATCATCGCTGAGCATGCCTTTAAGAATAAGGGAACCTCGGCGGTTCGGGGGCCCTCCTTCTAGCGCCAATATGTTGGTGCAGAAATTGGTCATCGCTGGATCTAGTTGGAGCAGAGGTGGACGAGGTCACCGTTGGAGACTTGCAAAAGAGAATTATGTTTGGAGCCGGTGGGGGGTGGCTCTAGTAGGACCCTCCGACGATCAAGTCAGCTCTAGCCAACAGAAATAGAGTGCTCGGGAATGAGTTCCGCAGAGCTTAGAGAAGGAGAGGAGAGCTTAGAGCTTAGGGTTAGCGTATCTGGAGGGTCCTTTTTATAGGTGAAGCTTGATGGTGATAGCTGTAGCCACATGCTGGCGGGCCACTCGAGGTCTGATGGAGTTAGTCCTAGGGGAAGGCACCGTCTGCAGTGCCGCCTGCAATGGGTTGATGGTGACAGCCATCGCCCACTGGTAGTGGGTCACTATAGCCTGCGGCAGACTCATGGTGATGGCTGCAGCTACCTTGATAACAAGCCACTCGGGGCTGAATGAAGGGTTGAAGGGCTTTGACGTGTACCCATTTCGGAGGAGTTCAGACTCCTGAAGAGGAAGCTCGGAAGGAGTTCGGCCTGTTAGATATATGTGCCCTAGAAGCCAGAATTGGCTGACACTTGTAATACACTTCTAGGGGCAAAATTATAATTTTGACTATAATTAATGAAATGGGTTATTTTCTATCACACCTGTGTATTTAGTGTCTGTGATATATCCTTTGGGTTAATGGTAATGATAATTCATATTTTCAAGAGTTGAAAATTTAAGACATGAATAATCATTATTAACTCATAAATAGCTCCCGACCATAGGATCATCACGAGGATGGTGATTAATCCGGAAGGTTGGTGTACGATCGCTTCTCTTTAGTAGATGAGTCTTGAGTCTACGGTGTGGAGA
This sequence comes from Cocos nucifera, assembly GCA_006176705.1. Taxonomy (NCBI): domain Eukaryota; kingdom Viridiplantae; phylum Streptophyta; class Magnoliopsida; order Arecales; family Arecaceae; genus Cocos; species Cocos nucifera. Next base: position 124,335 of record QRFJ01002376.1, read on the forward strand.
CACCGGAGCGAGAGTACAGGTACTCATTAGAGAACGAGGGCACTGAGCGTGACCACCTCGAGTAGTCATTAGGGAGTCTACCTTCTCGTCAATGACTGACTCGATGCTGTAGTAGTGTGTCTGGTTCTTTGACCTGAGGATGCATCGGACAGTTCACCTTGAGGGTGTTATAGTTTGACTACACCATTACTCGGTCTCCTAGCCATATGGAACCCTGAGGTGTATGTTGGCTATAGCATGTTCATTGTAGGAACTGGATTGCATCAAGATGGAATCTATCTACCTCGGTGGTAGAGGAGCAGCCCTATGATGATCATGAGAATCAAGTCCAGAAATCCATGGCCATGGTAGAGTGAAATAATAGAAAGAGTTTCTATTTAGATTTTCACATTCGGACTTCGAATCGAATGATTACATCATATGACAGAAACTAGGGTTTGACGAGTTCACCTTAACCCTAATCTGATCGGGGCTCAAGATAGAAGAACTTAATCACACAGGTAGCTGCACCAAGAGGTTCACATTCAGCTCTGATGGGTTGCCACCATATACTGCTAGGTGTCACTGATGGATTTTGGGAGCAATTAGAATGATTTAGATGATCGATCATTCTAGCTGTTCGAATCAGAAGAGTTCTGATCCATCGAAAGGAGTTTCGATGATGTCGATGATAGAGATCATGACATATCCCATTACCATACAGAACTAAACCTAACTGGGTCACACAAACAAGGGTTTGAATCTGGTGATCATCAATTGAACTGATCTAGTTCAATTGATCTGAATGAGATTCAATTAGGTTCAAGGAAATCATGCTAGCACTCGATTGAACCTAACGTTCTTCTTTTGCTATCATAAAAAAGTTGTCCTGTCTGAGCCAAAGGAGTTTGTGCTCAATCAGAGGCCTTCATATGGTCTGACTGGAGGTTGTCCAAGTTCAGAAAGGTTGTCTTATTTTGTAAGACATTACCTACCATTTTTGGTCACCTGCCATTTCTTGTTCTTTGACTTTGGTCAAAAGTCTACCTTTGACTGGTCAAATGTTGACCATTGATACTTTGACTTTTGACCACATGTCATGCACCTATTGGAGAGCTGGTGGGGGCTTATCCCCCTGCCAGAACCTGGCAAGGAGGGTGCCTAAGGGCGCACGCCACCCTAGGCATGTGCCCAAGTTGGAGGCGCCTAGGAGTCCCTGTTGGACAGGGACTCCATCTCCCTTTTGGATTCCAATCAAGAGTTCTCCTAAGAATCCAACTTTGACTGGTCTTAGGCGCCCTCTAAGGAGGAATCCTAGGGGACTCTATTTCCCACCAATCAGATTTAGATCTGATTTCACAAAGAGTTGTGATTGGTTGGGAAGAAGAGGAGTTGGATCATGCTTAGTCTATAAATAAGACCCTGCGCCCAACTCAAACACATATATAGATGATTGAATCACAATTCCCCATGCCCCAAGGCTGCCTCTCCCCTCTTTCTCCATGCCAAACCACCTTCTCCCTCTCCTCTCCATGTCCAAAAGGGTTTTGGACCTTGGTTGGTGCAATCTAGACAAGAGAAAGGCGAGTAAAAGCTAGAAGGCTGCGTTGCTGCAAAGGACGACTGCTGATCTTCAAAAGAAGTTTTAAAGATTTTCCAGATCAGATCTAGATCTAATTTTTAGAGACGTGATGGAGAAGAAGAAGATCTCTAGATTCAGTCCGAGTGGATACCTATAGAGGCCAGGCACTTGCGTGGCTAGATCCAGAATCTTCCGCTGCATACAGGATCATTAACGGGTAATAGGATTACCCATATCAAGGTAATTTAAATCTGATTTAATTTATCTAATTTTATTTTGATTTTTAAAATAATAATAATCAGATCTAAAATATATCAAGATCTGATTGGAATCAAGAAAAAAACTTTTAAAATATATCTCTTGATCTGATCAGATCTGGACGAACCTGGATCGGAAAATCAGGATTTCCCTTCAACTGGTATCAGAGCCTTGGTTCTAAATTATTTAGATCTGATTTTAATTTTATTTTAATTAGAAAATAAAGTGATTTTAGATGTCACATGAGATGTGATCAGATCTGAAATCAAAAAAATTAAAATTAAATGATTTGGATCTAAGAACATGAAGATATGCATGACTAGTTCTAGAATAGAATAGTTCTATAGAATAGTTATGCATGTCTTTGATTTAATCTGATTAAATCATATTTTAGATCTTCTTATTTACTATTTTCTGATATTATAAGTGTTATAATAACATCTAATAAATAGCAAATAAAAATTATTTAATTTTAAATATCATATGAGATATGATTGATGCATGTCTAGACTAGTTGTAGAATAGTTCTACATAATTGTCTAGATTAGAATTTATTTTGATTAGATCAATTTAAATCTAATTTTTTAGATTATTATGAGATAATTTAGATCTGAAAACATGCATGATTTGATACATGAGATGTATGCAAAATATGCCTTGATTAGATCTAAATTTGTATATGAGATATATGATATAGATCTATAACTGTTTTGTAGATTTACATGTTCCTGATTAAGGCGTTCCTCTTGGCCGTCCGGTCATAAGAACGAAGAAGGGTTTAAAGGCCCTCTCTTCCCATTCGATGGGGTGTTCTTATGACGTGTAGGGGTGCTGCGTGTTCGTCCTTAATCAGAAACCCAAAACTTACTTTCTGCAAAACCCTAGATCCTGAAATCCTAGGATTTATTGTGCATATTTTGTTTAAGAACCCAACTTAATTAAGAATTAAGTTTATGGAATACTAATTAGGTCTAAAATTGAGAATTTCAGATCTAAGACATATTCATAATACTGGGTTCGGGCTTGGGTAGCTCAATTAGGTCTAAGCGGTTGATCAAACCGAATCAAGAGTTGGTTAGATGGGATCAACAATGCTTAAATTGATCAGCCTAATAGGATTAAGTCTGGGTCAAGATCGAGTCACGATCAAGCAAGACCTAATTAGGCTCAGAGGTTAGAGTCTGGATTATAGGCTAACCCAATTGGTTCTGACTCAATAATTTGGTGTCTAAGGTAAGTTTGGCACAGACGACCGACTGGTTTTTAATTGGAAGCTACTCGACCTGAATGCATTCTTGTGCGAGTTAACGGCATATTCCTTCCACCGGTCTCACTTACCTGGCCATATCTGTTGACACAGTTCTGATCTGAGGTGGTCAATAATCCGAGCTAACCCATGCCACTAGGTTAGTCATAATTGTTATGACTAAGCCAAGTCTAGTTTAATGAGACCTGAATCAATTCTCCCTAAGAAAAGATTAAGTCCGAGGTCTTCCACCATTGTAGACGTGCGGGCCCTTCCCGGGGTTGATTGTTCTCGGCTGGATACAGTGGCTCAGTTGCACCGGGAAGACGCAACCATGTCTATTAGGCATTGGATGCTATGGGCTGGAGGATGAGTTGGGCTCAATATTTCGGATACGGTGAGAGACTCAATTAGGAACCCAGTCTATGCAAATGGTGGGTCTGACTTAACTAAGGAGTGGATCAATATTTTGGATACGGTGAGATTCATGAATTAGAGACCAAATTTGGGTGCACCATGATTAGAGAATCATTGAACAAGAGTTGTTCACTCATTGGCTAACCCATCACCAATAACTGTTAGGTGAGGTGATGAGTCAGTTGGTGAGACCGCACCACCCACTAGAAATCATTAATCGTGGAGATTTTCGCATCTCTTACAGAGGGAAGTGTAGGGATCCGAGAAA
>QRFJ01002377.1:0-129005 GCA_006176705.1 Cocos nucifera
CCTAATTGATCTTATTCAAATCAACTTGACTGATTAGTCAAGAGATTTCAGATCTAAACATGGATCTAGTTAGGTTCAGTTCTGTATGGTAATGGGATATGTCATGATCTCATCATCGACATTCATGATCCTTTCGATGAACAGAACTCTCTGATTCAGACAACCAGGAATGATCGATCATCAAATCATTCTAGTTGCTCCCAAAATCACCAGTGAACCTAGCAGCATATGGTGGCAAAACAATCAAAATAAACAAAGGTGTAGTACTTGTGTGATTAAGCTTCTATCTGAGCCTCGTCAGATTAGGCTTAAGATGAACTCAATCCTAATTTCTATCATATGATTTTAATCATTCGATTCAAGTCCAATGGGAAACCTTATAAATTTTCTTTATTTCACATTCTACCATGCCATAGCTTATGGACTTGATTCTTATGATTTCATAGTCGTCCTCATCCATCGAGGTAGATAGATTCCATCTTGTGCAATCTAATTTCCTATAATGAACATGCTATAGCCAAACATACACCTTAAGATTCCGAATGCTAGGAGACGAGTCATGGCGTAGTAAACTATAACACCCTCAAGGAAACTATTGATTCACCTCAGTCAAAGAACCAGACACACCACTGCAGATCGAGTCGTCATCGACGAAGAAGTAGACTTCCTTAGATATCGAGGTATCACGCTCAGTACCCTCGTTCTCTAATGAGTTCTATACTTTGCTCAGTGTCCAACCATAGCTCAAGACTCATCTACTACAAAGAAGCGATTGTACACTAATCTTTCAGATCAATCACCATCCTCATGATGATCCTACAGTCAGGAGCATTTTATGAGTTAATAAATGAAAATTCATGTCTTAAATTTTCAACTCTTGAAAATATGAATTATCATTACCATTAACTCAAGGGATGTATTACAGACACTAAATACACTTATGTGATAAAAAATAATTCATTTTATTATTTATAGTCAAAATTATAATTTTGCCCTTAGAAGTGTATTACAAGTGTCAGCCAATTTTGGCTTCTAGGGCACACATATCTAAAAGAAACTATGCTGAAGAGGTTTAGTATGGAGAATTCCAAAATGAGCTATCTCCTAATAGGCCAAAGAATTTCTCTCTCAAAGAAGGATTGTCCTATAACTCCTGAAAAGAGAGAGCGTATGAGTAGAATTTTATATGCTTCGATAGTAGGATCTATTATGTATGCAATGACATGTACGAGACCAGACGTGGCATACTCACTAGGAGTGGTGAGTAGATACTAGTCTGACCTTGGAGAAAATCATTGGAAGGTGGTTAAAACCATCCTTATGTATTTAAGAAATACTAAGAACCAATGGTTGGTTTATGGTGAGTCAGATCTGAAACTTATGTGGTTTACAGACTCCAGCTTTCAATCTGACCATGATGATAGTAAAAGTATGTCGGGGTATATCTTTACTCTAAATGGTGGACTCATCTACTGAAAAAGTTTCAAGCAGCATATAGTGGTTGACTCTATTTGCAAAGCAGAGTACATGGCAGCATCAGATGCAGCAAAAGAAGCTGTGTGGCTTAGGAAGTTCATCACCGAGCTTAGAGTAGCACCCTCCATTGATGGTCTAGTCCTGCTCTACTGCGACAGCACTAGCATCATAGCTCAGGCAAAGTAACGAAAGGCACACCAGTAGACAAAGCATATTCTACGCTACATTTGGTCCATTAGATCGTGGATCGTGGTGACGTCGATCTTCAGAAGATCGATGGAAAGGAGAACCTGGCCGACCCCTTCGTTAAAGCCTTGGCAATCAATGAGTTCAACAATCATAAGTCGAAGATGGATATTAGATACTATGCCGAGTGGCTTTAGGACAAGTGAGAGTTATTAGGAATTATGTTCCAAAGCCAATCATCAGCCTATTGATGGTTGAGCTATTTTATAATTATAATTAATTTATTAATTAATAAAAATATTTTGATATCTTTTTCATCATAAGTTTACATCTTCTAATAAACTCCATTATTGTGATGAAGTTCTTAGGACTGTTTAATTTCGATAAAGAGAGAATTTATCGATTAGTCCTTAAATTTGTTCATGATAAATGATAGGCTGTTAATTAAGACAACAGCGTCTATCGAGCATAGGTTGCTATATGCCATATAGGTTGGTTATCCTCTTAACCAAGGAGTGTGGAGACACTAGTATGGTATACAGGTGAGATGTATGGGTACATCGTTATTGAACATGACCAACTCTAGAGTATTCTGCTATCGAGAATGTCTCTGATGGGATATAGGTATAAGTATCCCTTAGACCTGAGATCACCTCAGTGACTTGCAAGCAACTCATTATGCTTTGGTATCAGACTAACTGAATTTTTAATTCAGCAATGGAAGGCTTCTGGCCATAGTCAAGTACTTGCAAAATCGGAGTATGATCAAGATGAAATTGACCACTCCAAGAGTTGGAGAAGAATGTATCACTGTATTTCAATATAGCAAAATCTTGGCTAGGGTAATCCACCAGATGGACTTGATATTTTGAAATATAATATGAACAACCTGATCAAAGTTAACAGTTGAACTCTGAGGTATCCTACGAGTATTATGGTCAAGGGGATAAATTATATGAAAACTATATCTACATGGGTTCTAAGGATGGTGTTCTATACCTTCGACCTATCCGACCATCGGATATTATTACTAGATGATCACTTTGATTGGTATAAAAATTTATTCCTATACTACCGACTTAGGTTCGAACCTATAAGATCATCCACATTAGAGCTTACAATCTGATCGGATCGTTCATCAATGATTAAGAATCATTCTAGGGTTAAACAATCAATACGATTGGTGTTTAACCTAGTGCAAGTGTTGCTGGAGGATTGATTAGCAATTAGATTGCTAATTACCTTAATTTAATTAAGCCAATAGTCTGAGATTAAGTCTAACTAAATATAATTTAATTAGATTTAGTTTGGGCTTGATTGGATCAAGTTCAATTGGTTTATTGGATAAGCCAAGTGCAAGGAAGAACTAGTCCTAGTCTAATTAGGATTCAGATTAAAATCAATTTTCTAATTTGATTAAAAAATAAATTAAAATTAAATTTGATTTAATCTAATTTAATTAAGTTCTTAAATGGGTTAGGGTCTTATTTAATTGGGATGGTTTAATCTTGATTTTATTTGGTTAAAAGATCATGTTGGACCAAGTCAAAACAGAAGTCCTAGTGTGACTAGGACTCCCTATCACTTGCACCACTTAATCCTCACACCCCATTACCTTTTTTGTTTTGTTTCTTACATGAAAACTCTCCACTCCTATGGCTTCTCATGCCCTCTTTCTCTCCTCCTTTTCTCATAAGGCAATTTGTTGGAAGACCAAGTCAAAAAAGGAGTTAGTTCTGCTTAGGATTCTATGAGATAGAATTCTTATTGACCAAAACACCTTTCCTTGAGTGCTGCCCCTTCTTTTAATTAATTCCTCTAATAATCTTTTTTTCTATGCACCCTCCCTTGCTGGTCCATGCCAGTAATTGTGAAGGAGGCATCCAAGAGTTGGGCACCCCAACAACTTCCCATGTTTGGATATTCCTAGTCTAGGGTTTTGATCTAACTTAGACTCTTCCTTTTTCTATTTATTGTATGAATTTTATTCTAATTTTTTTATAGAATATAGAGCTTTGGGAGAGGTTTGGGGTGTGAAAAAATTAGAGGAAGAAGATCCTTGGTCATGGGGGTTCCATAGGCACCAAACTAGGTGTCTAGGTGAGAGAAAAGAGAAGAAGAAGAGGGTCTTCTTCTAGGGTTGTTTTATTTTCAATCACTCCTTTTTTTTTGAGTTTTTTCTGAGAGAGTCTCAGATCAGTAAACTCTCATCTTTCTTCTCATATTTTGGAGAGTCTAAATTTTGAAGAAGGAAGCATCGGATCAACCGTCGAAGAAGGATCAGCATAGTACTAGCATGCTGTGCTGATTTTCTGCATCGGACTTCAGATCAGAGATCGTAGGCTCATGTGGATGACTCCTAGAGGTCAGACACGTGTACGGCTCATGACTTCATCCTCAAGTCTGGATCAGTAAGTTAGAATATCTAACTTGCTCAGATAATAGATATGATCTATTAATTTCATACCTATATTTGATGTAGTGTAGATCTAGGTTGATTTGATCAACCTTTCTTTTCTTATTTGATTTTAATTTTTGATTTAATATCATGCCTTGATCATATAATAGATCTGAGAACTAGGTATTTATATATTTATTTAAATAAATATTTAATTTATTTAAGTCTTTCACTACATGATCTTGAAAAAGTTTCAAGATCTATCCATGAAACCCTAGATCTGGTTCCTTCAGAAAGAACCGATGGTACACCAGTGGACAAAGCACATTCTGCGCCGCTTTCACCTAGTTTGGGATATCATGGATCTAGGTAACGTCGACCTTCAAAAGATTGATGAAATGAAGAACCTAAATGACCCCTTCACTAAAGCCCTGGTAATAAAGGAGTTCGACAACCATAAGTCAAAGATTGGTATTAGATACTGTGTCGAGTGGCTTTAGGATAAGTGGGAGTTATTAAAAAATGTGTCCCAAAGCCAATCATCAGTTTGTTGATGGTTGAGCTCTTTTATATTTATAATTAATTTATTAATAAATAAAATATATTTTTGATATATTTCATTACAAGTATTCATCTTCTAACAAACTCCATTATTGTGATGAAGTCCTTAGGACTATTTAGCTTCGATAAAGAGATGATTTATCGATTAGTCCTTAAATTTGTTCATGACCAAATGATAGACTGTTAATAAGGATGACATCATCTATTGAGCATAGGTCATTATATGCCATATAGGTTAGTTGTCCTCTTAACCAAGGAGTGTGAAGACACTGGTATGGCATATAGATCAGATATATAGGTACATCATCATTGAACATGACCAACTTCAGAGCATTCTGCTGTCGAAATATCTCTAATGGGATATAGGTATAAGTGTCCCTTTGATCTGAGATCATCTCAGTTACTGACAAGCAACTCACTATGCTTTGGTACCTGACTAACTAAATTTCTAATTCAGTAATGGAAGGCTTTTGGGCATAGTCAAGTACTTGCAAAGTTAGAGGGTGATCAAGATGGGATTGACCACTCCAAGAGTTAGAGAAGAATGTATCATTGTATTTCAATATAGCAAAATCTTGGTCAGAATAATCCATCAGATGAATTTGATATTTTGAAATATAATGTGGACAACCTGATTAGAGTTGATAGTTGAACTCTGAGGTATCCTATGAGCATTTTGGTTAAGAGGATGAATTATATAAAACTATATCCGCATGGGTTCTAAGGATGTTGTTCTATACATTCGATCTATCCGACCGTCGGATATCATTACTAGATGATCACTTTGATTGGTATAAAAATCTATTCCTATGCTATTGGCTTAGATTCGAACCTATGAGGTCATACACATTAGAGCTCACGATCTGATTGGATGGTTGGTCAACGATTAAGAATCGTTCTAGGGTTAAACAATCAATATGATTTATGTTTAACCTAGTGCAAGTATTGCAGGAGGATCGATTAGCAATTAGATTGCTAATTAGCTTAATTTGATTAAGTTAGAGGGTTGAGATTAAGTTTAATTAAATATAATTTAATTAGATTTGATTTGAAATTGATTGGATCAAATCCAATCGACTTATTGGATAAGCCAAGTGCAAGGAAGAACTAGTCCTAGTCTAACTAGGACTTGGGTCAACCCAATTTTCTAATTTGATTAAAAAATTAAATTAAAATTAAATTTAATTTAATCTAATTTAATTAAGTCTTTAAATGGATTAGGATCTTATTTAATTGAGTTGGTTTACTCTTGATTTTATTATGTTAAAAGATCTTGCTTGACCAAGTCAAAATAGGAGTCCTAGTGTGACTAGGACTCCCTAACCTTGCACCACCTTAGCCCACGCCCCCCATGCCCATTTTTTTTTATTTTGTGCATGAGATCTCCTCTCCCTGATCATCATGCATGCCCCTCTCTCCCTCCTTTTCTCATAAGGCAATTTGTTGGAAGACCAAGTCAAAAGGGGAGTTAGTTTTGCTTTAGAATTCTATGGATAGAATCCTTGTTGACCAAATCTTCTCTCCCTTGTGTGCCATCCTCTCTACTATTTTTTCTCCACTATTTTCATGGTGAGAAAGGAGAATTTTATGTATTTTCCCTTGCTGTATTTATGAAAAAATTAGAGGAGGGGCACCCAAGAGTTGCACGCCCCAACCACTTGCCAAATCTAGTCCTGCCTTGTCTAGTTTTTGACCTAGACAAGGACTCTTCTTTTTCTATAAATTTTGGATGAATTATGACCTAATTTTTTTATAAAATATAGAGCTTTGGAAGATATTTGAGGTGTGAAAAAATTAGAGGAAGAGGGTCCTTGGGCATGGGGGTTCCATAGGCACCAAACTAGGTGTCTAGATAAGAGAAAAGAGAAGAAGAAGAGGGTCATCTTCTAGGGCTGTTTTATTCTTCATCTCTCCTCCTTCTTTTGAGTTTTTTTTCTAAGAGAGTCTCAGATTAAAAACCTCTCCTCTTCCTTCTCATATTTTGGAGAGTCCAAGTTTTGAAGAAGGGAGCGTCGGATCGACCGTCAAAAAAGGATCAGCATGGTACTTGCATGATGTGTTGATTTTCGGTATTGGACTTTAGATCTGAGTTCGTAGGCTCGTGTGGATGACTCCTAGAAGCCAGAGCATGTGTGGCTTGTGACTTCATCCTCAAGCTTGGATCAGCAAGTTAGAATGTCTAACTTGCATAGGTAATAGATTTGATCTATTGATTTCATACCTGCATTAGATGTAGTGTAGATCTAGATTGATGTGACCAACCTTTTCTTCTTTTTTATATTTTTAATTTCTGATTTAATATCATGCCTTGATCATGTAATAGATCTAAGATCTAGATATTTATATATTTATTTAAATAAATATTTAATTTATTTAAGTCTTTCACTATCTGATCCTGTAAAAGTTTCAAAATCTACCCATGAAATCCTAGATCTGGTTCCTTCAGCATTGGTGTCAGCATTAGATTTGGCTAGGACTTCCAGACTTTTCTCTAAACAACTAAGTTTCTTTTCAGGATTATTGAAGTCTAGTGGGTTGTTTAACATAGGATTGGGCCTTAGGTTTTGCTGGTTGAAACTAGGACCGCCTATATTTGGATTCTACAACCATGAAAAGTTTGGATGATTCCTCCATCCTAGGTTAAATATGGGTGCATAAGGATTGTTCATTGGTTTCTGGTATGCGGCATTTACCTGTGCACACCCATTCTCTGTTGGGTTTATCAGGAGAGGATAATATTCAAGGATATGGTTTGGTACATTGCACCCGCTGCACATAGGTGCAGACACATGGTTCACACTAGCTGGTCTCTGTAGTTTTAAGGCCTCTAACCTACGTGTTAGGATTGCAATTTTAGCCTCTGCGGCTAGGGAAATTTGAACTGAGTACATTCCACCTCTTGAAGGTGTTGGTCTTTCTAGTTCCCTAGTCATTTCCTATTATAAACTCTTTTCGACTAAGTCTTCTAGAAATTGCCGGGACTCATTGGATTCTTTATACATAAATTGACCTTGGCACATGGATTCTAGCATGGTTCTGAAATTTGAATCTAGCCCCTCATAAACTATATGGCATAGCTTTTAAGTCTCTATTCTATGGTGTGGACATTGGGTCAAGAGGTTCTTAAAACGATCGAAATACTTCCAAAATGATTCACCAACTAGTTGGTTGAATTGGTTGATCTCATTTCTAATTCTAGCTATCTTATGATGGAAAAAGTATTTTTTTAAGGAACACTCTTATAAAACCCTCTCAGGTCGTGATAGATTGATTTGGCAGGTTGTATAGCCACTTTTTGGCATTATCCTTAAGGACGAAATTGATTAGTCTCAGTTTGATCTCATCCTCAGAAAGTTGTTGTAGCCTCATGGTTGTGCAAACCGCTTCAAATTTTCTAATGAATATATATGCATCCTCTACTCCAATAAATTTTGGAAGCATATTAATCACTTGAGGTTTAATTTTAAAGTTATTTGCAGTAGGTCGAGACAACCTAATGCAAGAAGGCTGGACAGACCCAACTGGATAACACAAATCTTTAAGGGTTTGGGGCTGATTGGTTTCTTCTATTTTAAAAACTTTAAGGCTTGACATAGGAATCGAGTCAATTCTAACTAGTCGATCCAAAATTCTTCTCCACGATGGAAGTGGAGAATTCATTTTATTTTATATATATTTTTTATTATTTTTATTATTTTTATTTTTTATTTATTTATTTATTTATTTTAAAGAAGAGAGAAAAGGAAGATAGATTAGTTAAGATTTTTTTTTTGAATTTTTTTTTCAAACACTTATCGAGCAATTATCTATCCTAGGTTACCTTAAATCTAGATAGCTCCTAACTGCCAAGACCGTCTTGGAGCCCTCCAAGTCAGAAACTAACTAGCCAACTAGCCAGATAAGGGTAAGATTGGTGGGAGTCCTTCCATTGCTTTCCTTAGATACCAATTAGATTGGTCAGGTAAGCGAATGGAATCAATTAAAGAATCACCTTTCTTCAGGCTCATGTCCTTGAATCCCTTTCCTAAACACCAGCTAATCCTGACTCGATCCAACTCTTTCGGGTGCCTTGTCTTAATGAGCTCGGATATCCCTAGGGTTGACATCTAATTGATTTTATTTAAGGTTAGGGTGAATGCAAATGATGGAATTTATTTGTGGGTTAAGGAAGGGTAATGAAATCTCCATCTTATCTTGTTTAGGTTTGTGCGCTTAAAGTAGTTTAGATATGCTTATGCATAAGCAATAAGAACAAACAAGTTTTAATTAAAAAAAAATTAATACTGAACTAAGATCAAATTAGTAAGCTAAAAGAAAAGAAAAAGGTTAGATTATATACGTGATTTCTAGCACTCACCAATTTTCTGTAAAGCAAGATAAAAAGAAAAAAAATTAGAAAGGTCAGAATAAAATTAAATTAAAAGCATGAAGAACAAGAATTTAGAATACAATTTAATACACGCCAATTTTTTGACAACGACGCCAAAAACTTGATGTGTCTAAAATTAACCACAAGCGCACGATGTGCAAAGTAGCACATTCGATGAGTACGGGTTAATCCCACGAGGAATTGTGTTTGAATTGTATTCAAACCTTGCTTAAACGAGCTTCAATAAAGAGTTTGGAAGTGGTTGTTTGTACTTACTTCTAAATAGTAAATTAATTATGAAAAATAATAATTTAAAGATCTAGGACTTTTAAATCCACTAGACCAATGACTTAGAGAGCAATTCTAAGATTTCTCTTATAATATCATTTGATCGATGTGTAATGCATGGACAAGCATTCACCCTAGTTAAAGAACTCTTCTTTCAACTGCTTCTCTTGTGTTACCCAAGTATGGACTATGAAGGAACTCTGACCCAACAGTAATTCATCAAAGTTTTCCATAAGAAAGAAAAAAAGGATTTAAAAAGATTTAGGCCTTCTACCTATTATCCTTCTTGCACCGAATCAAGCATGAACTATAAAAGGATTGAAATCCAATGATAGTCCATCACGTCTCTTGGCAAGAAGCTTGAAGGAAGAAGAACTAAAAAGATAAAGCTAAGGAGAAATTCCAAAAATAACTTCTAATCATGGTTTAGCTTCATCGCAAACCCCAAAGGATTGCTTAGCTAGACATGATTTAAATTAAAACTTAAAAATTATTTAAAATTAAATTTTATACTACTTGCTAGAATTTAAATTACAAATTAAATAAGCAGAATAAGAAAATTAAACTATCCTATGTGCTGAATTTAAATTACATAAATTAAATTGTACAAGCAATAATTAAAAAAAATTAAAATAAAATTTTATTGTTGAAATAAAAATTTAATATAAAACTGGCTCCTAAACCATAACAAGGCTTGGAGCTGAAACAAGAAAATAAAAAGAACAGACTTTCCTCTGGCACACTTTCCTTGGCTAACTCTCCTTCTCGTATGTTGGAAGGATGGAAGAAAGTAAGAAAAAGATGGAAAAAAATATTTTAGGTAGGTATTTCCGTCTATCATATGGACCCTTACAAGAGTTATGGTGTGGAGAGATATATTCATGATAATGGTACTGGGTTTTATTTATAGGTGCTAAGAGGGAGAAGAACTTTTTATATTTTAGATGTGGAACTAATGAAAGAAATAAGGGTTAAGAAACCGATAGATGAGATGGGTTAGCAAAAGAAAATGAATGAATGGGATGAGAGGAAGAGGATGGAAAATAAAATGAGAGGAAAAGTTATCGCACAATCTAAATTCATCCATATTTTTAAAATATATATATATATTCTTTTTCTTGAATCTTGGACGTCCATCGCTTACTTTCCGTGTTGACCTCTGACATCGCACAAGGCCTGCGCTCGTGCGTCCATGAGAAAAAAAAAACAGTAGCCAGCTCACTTCCATGAGCTTTCCTTTTAAATCAAATGCTCCGTGGGCACTTCATTTCTTGTTTCCACCCAACTTCAAACCAACGCCCATGTGAAGAAGCCAGCACCCTGTACTTATCAAATGGTCCACCATGGACCAAGTGGGAAAAAGATCCTGTTACCTTTTTTTTTTTTTTTTTTTTTTTTTTTTTTTAATATATCTCCATTCTTTTTTTTTCTTTTCTTTTTTTTATCCATTAGATCCCTTCTTCGCATCCATGTATCTTCGCATGTCATGCATGGAACAAGCCCGAATTTAGACTCGAGCTTTATCTGCATGCATTGAAGGGCATTTCTAGTTGGTTTGTAATTAAGACTTTAAAATTAATTATTTCTACAGAGATTATAAAAAATATCAAATATAAATAAAAAAATAATATAGATTTTAATTTTTTTTATGTTATAATTAATGTATTCATCAGAGTCCAACATGTAGTACCTAGCTTTATTATCTTCATTCATCCATTTTTTCAGAGATGCTCTCTGTTCAATGAATGGACATACTGGTAAGATGGGGGGGTCTTGATCTAATACATGAGTCAGCTTTTTGGAATCCAAAATAATTTTATAGTTTTAGATCCAATCCTTATAATTTGGTTCAGCCAGTTTGTGGGTGTCCAAGATACAGGCTAGTGGGTTGGATGCAGATATTTTTCTGTAGAGAGTAAAAATTTTTAGTTAGATTTTGTAAGTAGACCTGACCAATTTATTTAGAGGTTTCATTTTTAAACAAATTAGGCTTTCCCTATTTTCTTAGATCCCTAAACTCCCTTCGCAAATATGCAAAAATCTTCACGATCATGGATTTCTAGTGGATGGTGCAGTCCCACCGACTGACTCACCATCTTACCTAACAGTTATTGGTAATGGATCAACTGATGAGTGGACAACTCTTGTCTAATGATTCTCTAATCATGGTGCATCCAAACCTAGTCTCTCATTCATGAAGCTCACCGTGCCAGAAATATTGCTCTACTCCTTAGTTAAGTCAGGCCCACCATTTGTATGAATTAAATTTTTAATTGGATCTCTCACCGTATCTAGAATATTGAGTCTAATCTATCCTCTAACCCATAGCATCCAATGCCTAATAGATATGGTTACGTCTTTTCGATGCAACTGAACCACTGTAACCAGCCGAGAATAATCAACCCCGGGAAGGGCCCATAGATCTATATCGGTGGAAGACTCATGACTTAATATTTTCTTAGAAAGATTTGATTCAGATCTTTTAGACTTGTTATGATTAACTTAGTGGCATAGGTTAGCTCGAATTATTAGCCACTTGAAAACAGAACTGGATCGACCCAAATGGCCAGATAAGTGAGACTGATGGAAGGGATATGCCATTAACTTGACAAGAACACATTCATGTTGAGTAGCTCCTAATTAAAAATCAGTCGTATCTGCCAAACTTACTTTAGACACTAAATTATCAAACCAGAATCAATCGAGTTAGCCTATAATCGAGCCTTGAACCATGCAGCCAAATTATATCTTGATTTGGTCAACCACATGTGCCGGTAAGTCGACCTTGACCCAAACTCAATCCTATTGGGTTAGTTAATTCTAAGTACTCTTGATCCCACTTAACCAATTTTTGATTCAGTTTGATCAACCGCTAAACCGAATTGAGCTACCTAAGCCCGAACCCAAATTTATGATAATATCTTAGATCTAAAAATTCATAATTTTTAGATCTAATTGATTTTATGATCTTAATTCTTAATTAAGTTTGGATTTATAAATAGAAATATGCCAAAAATCCTAGGATTTCAGAATCTAGGATTTGCAGAAAAGTAAGTTTTCGATTTTTGATTAAGGTCAAACACGCAGCACTCCTACATGCCATAAGAGCACCCCATCGAATGAAAAGAGAGAAATTTTAAATCCATCTTACTCTTATGATCGAATGGCCAAGGAGAATGCCATAATCAGAAATAATTACTATATTGCAAAACAATAAGATCTATAATATATATCATATATAAAATCATAGATCTAATTATGTATGTTCTGTATACATCTCATGTATCAATCATTAAATCAGATATATATGCTTTCAGATCTCATATATCACATATAAAAACTAAAAAATAAAATTTTAAATTGATCACATCAAATAAAATTTATTCTAGATAATTCATAGAACTATTCTACAACTAGTCTAGACATGCATCTATCATATCTCACATGAACAATTAAACATTTAATTTTCTATTTCTTAGATCTGATTATAATATTTATAACATAAAAGAATATAGAAATAAAAGATCTAAAATATATATATTTTATCATATCAGAAAGAAAAACTACACTAGACTACACATATAACAGTTCTACACCTACTCTAGACATGCATCTCTTACATCATTGATATGAATCTAATTTTTTTTATATTTTTTAATTTTAGATCTAATTATATCTGATGTGATATCTAAAATTATTTAATATTAAATTATAAAATATAATAAAAATTAAATTTAAAATAGATCTGAAGAACTGTAAACCTAGCTCTAATACCAGTTGAAGGAAAATCAACATTTTTCACCACAGGATCGTTTAGATCCGATCAGATCTGTAGGGATATTTTAAAATTTTTTTCTAACAAATACTAATCAAATTTGAGAGTTCTTAGATTTGATTCTATTAATCTAATATTAAAAATAATATTAAAATAAAATAGGAACATTAGAAGTTACCTTTAGGGTAAACTGCTTTTACCTTATTGATGATCTATCGTTGCCCAGGATTTTAGATCTAGCCATGCAAGCGTCTGGTCTCTATCAGAGTCCACTCAAGCAACATCTAGACATCATGCTCTCCTTCTAGATCTGATCTTTAAAAATTAGATCTAGATCTGATTCATAGAGCCTTCAAAATAATATTGAAGGCAACACGCTCGTCTCATGAACATGTCGTCTCTTTCTTTTGGAACCTTGCGCCAATTTCCTTGGATCTTCTTCTAGAATTTTGCCCAACTAGTCAGTTATGGAGAAGAGAGAGAGGAGGAGGAAGAAGGGGCATGGAGATAGAGGGGGCAGCAGCACCTTAGTGTGGTGGAAAAATTCTAAATTTTTTAACCTTAGGCGCAGGAGGGGCTTAAATAAACCTCCATGCACCATGCACTGCCATGCAGCCTCAACAAATCAGATTTGTTGATTTAATCAGATCTTAATTTGATTAGTTGAGTGATGTCACCTGATCCAATTAGGTTAAAGACCCTTCAAACCCTCCATAAGTTGTGCCATAGATGGATAAACACAAAAGCATCGGTGCCAGATATTTGATCCCATCAAAACCTTAAAGTCCCATGTTCATGGGATTCTCTCCTTTGTGCACACACCCCATAGGGGCTGACACTTCCTCCTTTTCTTCAAAAGAAGACCATAAGGATGTGTGCCCTAGATAAAACATAAGGGATGCATGCCTCCTTTCTTTTCTTTTCTGCATATGGGTCAATGTTTGACCCACATGTCTTGACAGGGACAGGAAATGGCAAGTGGCGACAGAAATTAGTAGGTGTTGTCTTATTTTCATTGATGGATTAAGACAATCCATTTTTAACCTTGATAAGCTCTAGTCAGACAAGCACAAATCCATATAGGGTTTTTTGGTGAGCCCAAATCAATTTGGTTTAGCCGAGATAAACCAGAAAGACTATAGAAGGAGAAAGTTAGGCTCAATCCTATACTAACATGATTTTCTTGAATCTAATTAGATCTAATCTAAATTAATCAAACTGGATTAGCTCGATTGATCACATCTAAACCCAAATCCTTATTTATATAATCCAGTTAAGTTTAGCTCCATATGGTAATGAGACATGTGATCTCCATCATCGACATCATTAAAATACTTTTCGACGGACCAGAACTTTTTTGATTTACATAATTAGAATGATCGATCATCAAGATCATTCTAATTGCTTTCGAAATCCATCAGTGACACCTAGCAGTATATGGTGGCAATCTATTAGAACTGAAAGCGAACCTCTCAGTGTAGTTACCTGTGTGATTGGATTCTTCTATTTTGAGCCCTGATAGGATTAGGATTAAGGTGAACTCATCAAATCCAACATCCATCATATGAGTTAATCATTTGATTCGAGTCTGATGTGAAATCCTAATAGAAACTCTTTCTATCATCTTCACACTGCCATGGCCATGGGCTTATGAACTCAATCTCATGATCATCATAAGGCTACTCCTCATCTATTGAGGTAGATAGTTTTCCTATTGGTGCGATCCAATTCCTACAATGAACATGCTATAGCCAACATAAAATTCAGGATTCCGAATGGCTAGAAAACTGAGTTATAGTGAAGATAAACTATAACACCCTCATGGTGAATTGTCAATGTACCTTAGATCAAAGAACCAGACACACTACTACAGCATCGAGCCAGTCATCAATGAGAAGATAGACTTTCTTATAACTGCTCGAGATGGTCATGCTCAATGTCCTCATTCTTTAATAAGTACTTGTACTCTCACTTCGATATTTTCACACCATAGACTCAAGACTCATCTATCCTAAGAAAATGATCGTACATCGATCTTTCAAATCGATCACCATTCTCATGATGATCCTATGATCGGGAGCAATTTATGAGTTAATTATGACAACACATGCCTTAAATTTTCAATACTTGAAAATATGAATTGTTATTAGCATTAACTCAAGGGATATATCACAAACACTATGTATACAATATGATAGAATAAAAATAATTTTTTATTAATTTTAAGTTAAAATTATAAAATTGCCATTAGAAGTGTATTACAAGTGTTAGCCAATCTGGCTTCTAGGGCACACATCTAATAGTTGTAGCCCAAATCTTTCCTTGATTCAAGTGCTTTACATACCGAGACCAGAGCACATGGGGCACATCTCGAGCCCATGTTTGCAATGTAGCCTGAACCTTTCCTCAGTTTGAGTGCTTTGCATGCCAAGACTAGAGCACGTAGGGTACTTCTCGAGCCCTTGTTTGCAATGAAGCTCAAACTTTCCTCGATTCGAGCACTCTACATGTCAAGATCGAAGTGCACAGGACACATCTCGACCTCATGTTTGCAGTCCTAGGCCCATGCTTACAATGCAGCTCGAACCTTCCCTCGGTTCAAGTGCTCTGCATGTTGAGATCGAAGCATGCAGGGCATGCCTCAGCCTCGTGTTTGCCGTCCAAACTTTCTCTCAGCTTGAGCACTATAAAAACCAAGACTCAAGCATGTAGGGCACATCTCAGGCTCATGTTTGCAATGCAGCCTAAACCATCCCTCAGTTCGAGTGCGCTGCATGTTAAGACTAAAGCGTGCAAGGCACATCTCGACCGCATATTTGCAGTTTGAACCTTCCCTCGGTTCGAGCACTCTCCATGTCGAGATCAGAGCATGCAGGGCATGTCTTGGGCCCGTGTTTGCAATGCAGCCCAAATCTTCTCTCGGTTCAAGTGCTCTGCATGTCAAGATCGAAGCACACAAGGCATATCTCGATAGCATGAACCTATTCTTAGTTCGAGCGCTCTATATGTTGTAACCCAAATTTTGTACAAATTAATACATAATTAAATATTTTTTAATATCTAATTAACTTAATTAATATAAGTTAAATAAAAAATAATTTATAGTGATGGTATTAAGTATCACTAATACCATCACTAATACTCACAATAGAAGAAGGCTACCGTACAAAACTGAGGCATGGGCTGGCATGCAGGAATTGAGGCATGAGGAGGCATAGGTGAGCAGGGATTGAGGCTCGAGGATGTGGCCACAAATGGGAGCTTGGGGAGGTGGGAGGCGGTCGGAGGCTCATGGAGGTAGGCTAGGTGCAACCGGGGGGAGACAGCTGGAGGTAAGCCGCTAGTAGGGGAGAGTGGGGTGGTGGGTTGGGGTTTCATGGAGGCGAGAGGAGGTCAGGGGCTCAAGGAGGTGGGCTGGGTGTAGCCAGGGGGAGATGGCGGGGGGAAGCCACCATCGAGGGAGAGATGGGGTGGTAGGCAAATTGAAGGGCCAGGGGTTTAGGGAGGTAGGAGGTGGTCAGGGGTTCAGGGAGGGAGGCAAGAGGCAGTCGAAGGAAGAGAGGGGGTGGTGGGAGAATCGAACGGCCAGGGAAGAGGAGGGTGGTGGGCTGGGGTTTCAGGAAGGTAGGAGGTCGAAAGCTTGCACCCGGGGGCTCGGGTAGGCAGGCTGGGTGTAGCTGGGGAGAGATGACTAGGTGCTCAGAGAGATGAGAGGCAGTTGGGGTTCGAGGAGGCAGGCCAGGTGCAACTCCTGAGAAGAATTATCCAACAACACTTGAGAAGAGAGAGCATATGAGTAGAATCCCATATGCTTCGATAGTGGGATCTATCATATATCTTATGACATGTACGAGATCAAATGTGGCATACTTAGTGGAGGTATTGAGTAGATACCAATTTGATCCATGGGAGAACCATTGGAAGGTGGTGAAAATCATCTTGAAGTATTTAAGAAATACTAAGGACTAATGGCTGATCTATGGTGAGTCAGATTTGAAATTAGTGAGGCTTAAAGACTCTAGCTTTCAGCCTGTCCATGATGATAGTAAGAGCATGTTAGGTTATATCTTTATCCTAAATGATGGAGCGGTCTATTGGAAGAATTTCAAGTAGCACACTGTGGTCGACATAATATACGAGGTAGAGTATGTTGCAGCATCAAATGCCATGAAGAAAGCTATGTGGCTGAGATAATTCATCATCGAGCTCGGAGTAGCACCCTTCCCAAATGGTCTGGTCTTGCTCTACTATGATAGCACTAGAGCTATTGCTCAGATGAAGGAACCATAGATACACCAGTAGATGAAGCACATACTACGCCACTACCACCTGGTCCGGGAGATTGTGGATCAAGGTGATGTCAATCTTCAAAAGAATTCGACGATCATAAATCAAAGATGGGTACTAGATACTATATCGAGTGGCTTTAGGATAAGTAAAAGTTATTAAAATATATGTCCCAAAATCAATCATCAGTCCATTACTGGTTATGTTATTTTGTAAATATAAATAATTTATAAATGAATAAAAGATTTATTCTAGTATTTTCATTATAAAATTTCATCTTCTAATGAACTCCTACATTGTGATGAAGTCCTTAGGATTATTTAGATTTGATAAAGAAAGGATTTATCGATTAGTCCTTAAAACTATTTATAACCAAATGATACGTTGTTAATCAAGATGATAATGTTTATCGAGTGTAGATCATTGTGTGCCACATAGGTTGGTTGTCCTCTTAACCAAGGAGTGTGGAGACACTAGTATGACATATAGGTAAGATGTAGGGGTACATCATCATTGAACGTGACCAACTTTAAAGTATTCTACTATCAAGAATTGCTATAATGGGATATGGGTATAAGTGTCCCTTAGATCTGAGATCACCATGATGGCTTGCATGCAACTCACCGTGCTTTGGTGCTGGACTACCTAAATTTTTAATTCAGTGATGAAAAGTTTTTAGGCATAGTCAAGTACTTGTGAAGTCGGTGAGTGATCAAGTTAGGATTAATGACTTCAAGAGTTTGGAGATAATGCATCGCTGTATTTTAATTTAGCAAAGTCTTGAGTAGGGTAATCCATAAGATGGATTTGATATTTTAAAATATAATATGGATGATCTATTCAGGGTTGACAGTTAAACCCTGAGTCCTATAAGCATTTAGATCAAGAGGATGAATTATACAAAAACTACTAACCCCAAGGATTTTTTTTGATGAGTAACAAAATATTTGAGTATATGGTTGGACTAATGAATTGGTTGAGATCATATTTCAGGATGCATTATGGAGTATAAAATGAAACATCCCTAAAAGTGTATTTGAGAATCAATAAGGAGAAGTTGGAGGCTTTTTGAGGCATGAATTACACCTAAAGCAAGGCTTGAAGGAGATATCTCAAAACCAAAATTGAAGAAAAAACTAATTGATTAAAGTAAAAATTTTCAATATGAAATTCCTAGAGTCGACCCCTGATTCAGTTTGAGTTGAAATCAAAAGAAAAAGAAGTTTGGCATGCAAATGTTTCAATTGACACGCTCTCGAGTTGACTCATGATTGAGCTCGAGTCGACTCGAGTGAATAATGGTTCAAAAATAAATTTTTAAAGTAAAAAAATATATCGGATCGAGCAGAAGGTCGAGTCAACTCGAAGTCCTCGAGTTGAAGTCTTAGGAAGATACAGAGAACATGATTTTTGAGAAAAAATTATGGTGGTCTCAAGTAGAAGGTTGAGTCGACTCGAGTTCCTTGAGTTGAGGTCTCAAAGAAATACAGAGAGTCTGATTTTTGGCATAGGTTGGTCAAGTTGACTCGAGCTCCAACGGCTAGTTTCTGCAAAATGTTCAGAACTATGCAGATTACTTCTAAATGGCTCTTTTCAATCCTCCAATGGTCAAAAATCTCTCTCCAGTCTACCAAACATGGGAAAGAAGCTGCAAAACACCTGGAGAAAGCGACTTAACTATTCAATCATTGAGTGGAATCAAGGTGAAGTGAGAAAATCCAGAAAGCCTTATAAAGAGAGCATTCAACTCTCAACTTCAAACAACATCAAATCAAGATATTTCTTTCAGCAAGAAGACAAGCTCATCTAATCAAAAGCCTCCATCAAAAAAGATTCTAAAATGCTTCATCAACTTACTTGCTCATCAAAGGAGCTTTGTGCTTGATTATTGTTGTCTTTTTGTATTTCTTATAACTTAGCTTCAATAGAATTTTAGAGCTAAGAAAAAATCCTATCCAAGCCTGAGAATTGGATTGTAAGCCAAAGGTTGGCTTAGAATTTATTATGATTGATGGTCCAATATAAAACCAACTAGATTTTAGATAGTGAGCTTAGAAAAATTATCCGACTGCAATCTTGGAGAGATTATAGTAAAATTTTCAAGTGAATCTTGGAGAGTGGACGTAGGTGCAAGAAGCACCGAACTACTATAAATTTATTTGCATTTGTGATTGCTTTGTTCTTACTTTTCATTGCATTTACTTTTCTTCACTTCTGCATACTTAGTTGCATAGAACTAAAACATACATTAATAATTCACTAGATTTTGAAAATACCACATAACTTGCTTAAATTTTGAGAAACCCAATTCACCCCCCACTCCTCTTAGGTTGTCTTATGGGCAACAAGTGGTATTAGTGTCTTGGTACTCACTCTATTTGATTTAACAATCAAGAGTTAAGATCAAATGGCAACGCAAATGAGTGCATCCCTTGCTGAAAGGCAATCGACCAACCATCCACCCTTGTTCAATGGAATAAATTACACTTATTGGAAAGCATGCATGCGCATTTATATTCAAGCACTTAATTATCAATTTTGGAGAGTGATAATCAAAGGCCCACACACTTCCACGATTAAAGTAAAGGGTAATGAAATATCTAAATCCGAAGAAGATTGAGATGAGCATGATATGGGAATGATAAAATTAAATGCTAAGACTATAAATGTTTTATATTATGTGCTAGACCCTAATGAATTCAATAGAATTTCTACATATACTTCAGCTAAGAAGATTTGAGATAGGTTAGAAGTTACCCATGAGGATACCAATCAAGTGAAGGAGTCTAAAATAAATATGCTTGTGCATAGATATGAATTGTTTAAATGAAAGCTAATGAATCAATTTTTGAAATGTTTACTAGATTTATCGATATTATTATTGGTTTGAAAAGCCTAGAATAATCTTATGCTAACAATGAGCTTATTCGAAAAATTCTTAGAACACTTTCAACAGTTTGGAAAGTGAAACTCACCATCATTCAAGAAGACAAGGACCTCAACAAACTACCATTGGAAGAACTTCTTGGGTCTCTAATGACTCATGAATTGAACATGAGGCAAAATATGAAGGAAGAAACTAAGAAGAAGAAGATAATAGCTCTCAAAACCACTACTTTTAAAGATGATCAAAGTGAAGAGTTTGATGAAGAGGAGAAACAAGAAGACTTGACCTTGATTGCAAGGAAGTTCAAGAGGTTCATGTGAAAGAAGAAGTAAGGATTCAAGAAGAAGACCTTCAAAGATGAGCCAAGTAAAGAAAAAGAGAAAAAAAAGGAGGAGCTACCAATTTGCTTTGATTGCAAGAAACTCGGTTATGATAGAATGGACTGCCCCCTTTTCAAGAAATCATCTAAAAGGTTTAAGAAAAAGATGATGATGGCCACTTAAAGTGATGGTAAGGACTCTAGCTCTAAAGAAGAATCACAAGAAGTAGCCAATCTTTGCTTAATGGCACATCAAGAGGAGGTAAATGCTGAAAACTCTTTAAATTTTACATTTGCTGAGTTATAAGATGCTTTTTTTGAACTTATGACTGAATATAGAAAAGTAATCTTGAAAAATAAAGATTTGAAAAAGCAAAATTCTAAACATATTCATGAAAAGAAAATAACTTTTGAAAAACTGAATTTGCTAACTTATGAAAATAAGAAATTAAATGGTGAATTAGCAAAAATCAAACCATTTATAGAGAGATTTACTTATAGTCTAAAAAAATTAAATATGCTATTAAATGAGCAAAGATCTATTTTTAGCAAAGCAGGATTAGGATTCAAACCTCATAAGAAGCAAAAACTACTAAAAAATTTATTTGTTAAAGCTTCATCAAATTCTACGTCAAACTTCTCATGTTATTGTTGTGGTAAAATTGGTCATAAATCCTATGCATGTATTTTTAGGAAATTAAATGAAAAAATAGTTAAAATAATTTGGATTTCAAAAGGAACCATGAGTACTAACCCCAAAGGACCCAAGATGACTTGAGTACCTAAAAACTCAACTTGATTTTCTTGTGTAGGAGTATCTTGCAGCTTGAAAGAAGAAAAGACTTTGGTATCTTGATAGTACTTGTTCAAGGCACATGACAGGTGACAAATCCCAATTTGTCACTTTTGAACCTATAGATGGAGGAGTTGTTACATTTGGGTATAATGGAAAAGGATATATCATTGGCATCGATAATATCCATATCACTCCTACTTCTATTCAAAATATATTGTTAATTGATGAACTAAAATATAATTTGCAAAGTATTAGTCAATTTTGTGATAAAAAATTTAAAGTTTCATTTGAATCTTTATTGTATATAGTTTCTAAAGGAAAATCCTGATTTTTCGGTCCAGGTTCCTCCAGATTTGATCAGATCAAGAGATATATTTCAAAAATTTTCTCTTGATCTCAATCAGATCTTGATATGTTTTAGATCTGATTCTTATTATTTTAATAAATAAAATAAAATAAGATAAATTAAATCAAATTTAATTTATCTGATTTGGATAATCCTATTACCCTGTAGATGATCCTGATTGCAGCGGAAGGTTCTGGATCTAGCCACGCAAGCGCCTGGCCTCTACCGGTATCCACTCGAATTGGATCTGGAGATCCTCTTCTTCTCTATCACACCTCCAAAAATCAGATCTGGATCTGATCTGGAGGATCTTCAAAACTCTTTTGAAGATCTACAGTCGTCCTTTTGCAGCAGCACAGCCTTCTTGCTTTTGATCGCCTTTCCTTGATCTGAATCGCACCAACCTAAGTCCAAAACTCTTTTGGATGTGGAGAGCAAGGGGAGAAGAGATTATGGCATGGAGAAGGAGGGGAGAGGTAGCCTTGGGGCGTGTCTAATTGCATTCACTTCGAATTAGGGTTGGGCGCAGGGTCTTATTTATAGACCTCTTGTGATCCAACTCCTCTTCCTGTCAACCAATCACAACCCTTTGTGAAATCAGATCTAAATCTGATTGGTTGGAATAGAGACCCCTGGATTCCTCCTTAGAGGGTGCCTAAGACCAGTCAAACTGAATTCTTAGTAGAACTCTGATTGGAATCCAAAAGGGAGGTGGAGTCCTTATCCAATAAGGACTCCTAGGCGCCTTTACTTGGGCTCACGCCACCCTTGGCGTGCGCCCTTCTCCTTGCCAGGTTCTGGCAGGGGGACAGGCCCCCACCAGCTCTCCAATAGGTGCATGACATGTGGTCAAAAGTCAAAGGATCAATGGTCAACGTTTGACCAGTCAAAGGTAGACTTTTGACCAAAGTCAAAGAACAAGAAATGGCAGATGACCAAAAATGGCAGGTAATATCTTACAAATAAGACAACCTATTCTGACTTGGACAACCTCCAGTCAGACCATATGAAGGCCTCTGATTGAGCACAAACTCCTTTGGCTCAGTCAGGACAACTTATTTGTGATAGTAAAAGAAGAACGTTAGGTTCAATCGAGTCCTAGCACGATTTCCTTGAACCTAATTGAATCTCATTCAGATCAATTGAACTAGATCAGTTCAATTGATGATCACCAGATTCAAACCCTTATTTGTGTGACCCAGTTAGGTTCAGTTCTATATGATAATGGGATATGTCATGATCTCTATCATAGACATCATCGAAACTCCTTTCGATGGATCAGAACTCTTCTAATTCGAACAGCTAGAATGATCGATCATCTAAATCATTCTAATTGCTCCCAAAATCCACCAGTGACACCTAGCAGTATATGGTGGCAACCCATCAGAGCTGAATGCTAACCTCTTGGTGCAGCTACCTGTGTGATTCAGTTCTTCTATCTTGAGCCCTGATCATATTAGGGTTAAGGTGAACTCGTCAAACCCTAGTCTCTGTCATATGATGTAATCATTCGATTCGAGTCCAATGTGAAAATCTAAATAGAAACTCTTTCTATTATTTCACTCTACCATGGCCATGGATTTCTGGACTTGATTCTCTTGATCATCATTGGGCTACTCCTCTACCACCGAGGTAGATAGATTCCATCTTGATGCAATCCAGTTCCTACAATGAACATGTCACAGCCAACATACACCTCAGGGTTCCATATGGCTAGGAGACCGAGTAATGGTGTAGTCAAACTATAACACCCTCAAGGTGAACTGCCGATGCATCTCAGGTCAAAGAACCAGACACACTACTGCAGCATCGAGTCAGTCATTGATGAGAAGGTAGACTCCCTAATGACTACTCGAGGTGGTCACGCTCAGTGCCCTCGTTCTCTAACGAGTACATGTACTCTTGCTCTGGTGTCTCCACACCATAGACTCAAGACTCATCTACTAAAGAGAAGCGATCGTACACCAACCTTCCGGATCAATCACCATCCTCGTGATGATCCTATGGTCGGGAGCTGTTTATGAGTTAATAATGATTATTCATGTCTTAAATTTTCAACTCTTGAAAATATGAATTATCATTACCATTAACTCAAAGGATGTATCACAGACACTAAATACACATGTGTGATAGAAAATAACCCATTTCATTAATTATAGTCAAAATTATAATTTTGCCCCTAGAAGTGTATTACAAGTGTCAGCCAATTCTGGCTTCTAGGGCACATATATCTAACAATCTCTCACTTGTCCTAAAGCCAATTGGCTACAAGTCTAAGTCCCATCTTCTCAAGGTGGGCTTCGATCTTCTGCTGGCCCAACAGCTTTGTAAGTGGGTCTGCCACATTATCTGCAGAGTTGACTCTCTTAACCTCAACGTAACCTTTCTCAAGATAATCGCGGATGAGATGATATCACCACTCAATGTGCTTGGACTTCTGGTGAGACCTCGGCTCCTTAGCAAGGGCTATGGCGCCATTGTTGTCGCAGTAAAGAGGAATGGCATCTGATGGCATTACTCCAATTTCTGTAGCAAACTTTTTGTACCAGAACGCTTCCTTTGCAGCCTCTGATGCAGCTATATATTCTGCTTCCATGGTGGAATCTGCTATCACAGTTTGCTTGGAACTCTTCCAGCTAATAGCTCCACCATTGCACACAAACAGACTTCCAGATGTCGACTTTTGATCATCTATATCAGACATGAAGTCCGAGTCTGTGTATCCTTGAACTTGGAGTTCTCCGTTACCAAAGACCAACATCATATCCTTAGTTCTTCTCAAGTACTTAAGGATACATTTCACAGAAGTCCAATGTTCTTCACCTGGATTTGACTGATATCTGCTTGTGACACTCACAGCATGGGCTATATCAGGTCGTGTACATAGCATGGCATACATGAGGCTCCCTATTGCAGAAGCATAAGGGATCTTGCTCATGCGTTCTATTTCCTCAGGTGTGCTGGGGCACATCTTCTTGGAAAGATGAATACCATGTCTGAAGGGTATTAATCCCCTCTTAGAGTTTTCCATACTAAACCTCTTTAGTACTTCCTCTATGTACATCTTCTGTGAGAGTCCTAGCATCCTATTCGGTCTATCCCTATAGACCTTAATTTCTAGAATAAAGGATGCTTCACCTAGGTCTTTCATGGAGAATTTCTTGGACAACCACATCTTGACTGATGTCAACATGGGAAGACAACAGCGCTCCCACTGACCCTTTTGAAAACACATGGTTCCTCTTCATTTTTGATGAAACCAAACTTTTTGATCACATCATTGAAACGAGTGTTCCAGCTCCGAGATGCTTGCTTAAGTCCATATATGGACCTTTGCAGCTTGCAAACCTTGTGATCAGTATCACTGGATGTGAAACCTAGCGGCTGTTCCATATAGATATCTTCCTCAAGATATCCATTTAGGAATGCCGTTTTCACGTCCATTTGCCATATTTCATAATCGAAATAGGCTGCAACAGCAAGCAATGTGCGTATGAATTTTAGCATAGCTACCGAGGAAAAGGTATCCTGATAGTCAATGCCTTCGCATTGACTATAACCTTTTGCCACCAGTCTAGCCTTGAATGTCTCCACATTCCCATCTGCACCAATCTTTCTCTTGAAGATCCATTTACACCCAATAGGTACTATACCTTCTGGTGGATCACCAATGTCCAGACTTGGTTTGAGTGCATCGAGTCGATCTCTGACTTCATTGCCTCAAGCCATTTCTCGAAGTCGATATCTGATATCGCCTCGTTGTAGGTTTTGGGATCATCACCATGAGCACCATTACCTATGAGGAACATTTCCTCTACGTCCTCTGAAATAATACCTAAGTATCTTTCAGGGGGATGAAAAACTCTTTTCGATCTACGAGGTGGAGGAGGTAGTATTCTTATTGGCTCAACCTGATTTGGTTCCACTTGGTCCTTAGCTCGTTCTGCTTGTGAGACTTTCTCATCAAGCTTAATCTGCTTTCCAATGCCACTATCTTGAATAAACTATTTTTCAAGAAATATGGCATGTCGACTCACAATCACATTGTGGTCTTCTGGAATGTAGAAATAGTATCCTAATGACTCTTTAGGATATCCTATGAATCGAGCTCTAAAGGACCTAAACTCTAACTTGTCCGCTTGTTGTCTTTTGACATGAGTCGGACAACCCCAAATTCTGAGATGACTCAGACTTGGTTTCTTACCATGCCATATCTCATACGGTGTGGTAGGAATGGTTTTAGAGGGAACCCTATTCAGTAAATAGATTGAAGTTAATAATGAATGTCCCCAAAGAAAATCTGGGAGGTCTGTGAAGCTCATCATGGATCGAACCATATCCAATAGAGTCCGATTTCTCCATTCTGAAACCCCGTTGAGTTGAGGTGTTCCTGGTGGAGTCCATTGAGAGACTATGCCATTTTCCTTAAGATAGTCTAGGAATTCCCGGCTAAGGTATTCACCTCCTCGATCTGATCGAAGAACCTTAATGGGTTTTCCTGTTTGTTTTTCTACTTCATGTCTGAATTCTTTGAACTTTTTTCAAAGGCTTCGACTTGTGTCTCATAAGATACACATACCCATACCTAGACAGATCATCGGTAAAGGTAATGAAGTAGACAAAATTGCCTCTAGCCGGCACATCAAATGGGCCGCACACATCAGTATGTACTAGGGCAAGGAGATCCGTGGCCCTCTCCCCATGTCCAACAAAAGGAGTTTAGTCATTTTGCCTTGAAGACAGGATTCACAAGTTGGATATGACTCGGAGTCAATGGACTCAATAGCCCATTTTTCTCCAATGTTATCTATCTTCTGCTAATGTCCTAATCTCAGGTGCCATAGATATCTGTCGTTTGGACTACCCTAGGTCGTTTGGCATTACGTTTTTGCTCGATAGTTAAAACAGGTACATCAATATGCAACTGATAAAGACCATTAACAAGGAAACCATTTGCAATTTTATTTCTTTCATAAAGAATGTTACAATGGTCCTTAAAGAAGGTGATCACATAACCTTCTTGTGCTAAGCATGAAACAGAAATCAAATTCCTGCTGGCTGCAGCACATAATAACATTTTTAAAACTAGTCTAAACCAGATGGTAATCGCAGAGGGTTTCCCATGGCTACTGCAGCAACACTTGCTCTATTACCGATGCGTAGGATCATGTCTCCATCCCTCAGCTCCTGCTATCCTCAAGACCCTGCATAGAAGTGCATAGGTGAGCACTAGAACCAGAGTCAAGCACCCAACTGGTGCCCGAGAAACCGTAAGGTTAGACTCAATAACGAGCATACCCCAAAGACCTTCCTTCGTCTCAGGTGACAAGTAAGTAGGGCAGTCCCTTTCCAATGGCCATCACTTGCAATGAAAACACTTTCCTTTGCCATCGCCTTTTTCTTCCTATATTCTAACTTATATTAGGATCGGAATATTTGTTTTTGAAGTATTCTCTTTATCGAGAATCTGACGGAACTGATCTTGGAGATCAGGATTTTCTTTGCAAGCTGGTATCAGCTAATGGTTCTAAAAAATTATTAGATCTAATTTTTATAATTTATGTTATAATTAGAAAATAGTAATTTTAATATACAACTTATGTGATCGTTGTTATGATGGGGTTTATGTTTGTATGGGTTCTATGTAAATGTATGCTTGGGTCTAAAAATCAAAAAAATTAAAATTAAAAATGGATTTGGATTTTAAGTATTAGAAAATTATGGCATGACTGAGTGTCTAAATAGTAAGAATAGTTCTATAAAATATGCTTTGTATATTTTTAATTTAAATTTGATTATCATGATTGATAAGATTAATTCTATTTAGCTACTATTTTATTTTTGATTATATGATAATTAATAATACATATCTAAAAACAAATAAAAATTATTTAATTTTTAATATCATATGAGATATTGATTAGATCAGATGCTAGACTATGTTGTAGAATAGTTTCTAGCATATTATCTAGATTAATGAATTTATTTTGAATTAATAAATTTTAAATCTAATTTTTAGATTATTATGAGATATAATTTAGATCTGAAAAAATGAGCACAATTTCGATACTATGAGATTATGCAAAATAAACCTTGAATTAGAATCTAAATTTGTATATTGAGATATAGATATAGATCTAATAACTTTTGTAGATTAGCACGTATTACTGATTAAAGGCATTTCTTGAGCCGTCGGTCATAAAGCATAACGAAGAGGGTTTTAAAAGGGCCACTTTCATTCTTCCCCATTCGAGTGGGCGTTTCTTATATACGTGTAGGGGTAGCTGCTACTTTCGTCCTTAATCAAAATCCCAAAACTTTTACTATCTGCAAAACCTGATCCTAACCCTAGGATTTATTGTGGCATAATTTTTGTTTATGAACCCACTTAATTAAGAATTAAGATTTAATGGAATATTAATTAAGATCTAAAATTGAGAACATTTCATCTAAGACATATTCATAATAACTGGGTTACAGGGCTTGGGTAGGACTCAATTAGGTCTAAGCGGTTATTCAAAACCGAATAACCAAAGAAGTTGTTAAAGATGGGAATCAACCAATACTTAATTGACACAGCCTAATAGGATTGAAGTCTGGGTCAAGATCGAGTATCAGATCAAACGCCAGACTAATTCAAGGCTCAGAGGTTAGAGTAGGATTGTGGCTAACCCATTGGATTACTGGCAACTCAAACAATTTGGTGTCTAAGGTAAGGTTTGCACAACAACCGATAACTGTTTTTTAATTGGAAGCTACTGACCTGAATGCATTCTTTATGAAGTTAATGGCATTTCTTCCAACAGGTTCTAACGAACTTACTGCCATATCTGTTGACACAGGTTCTGATTTGAGGTGGTCAATAGATCCAGCTACACATGCGACTAGTTAGTCATAAATTTTATGACTAAGCAAGTCTAGTTAATGAAGACCTGAATCAATTCTCCTAAGAAAAGATTAAGTCTCGAGTCTTCCACATTGTAAGATCGTGCGGGCCCTCCGGTTGATTGTTCTCTGTACTGAGATACAGTGGCTAGTTGCGCAAATAAGATCAACCATGTCTAATTAGGCATGGATGCTATGGGATACGGAGGTGTAGTTTGGCTCAATATATTGGATATGAGTGGGAGGACTAATTAGGAATCCAGTCTGGGCAAATGACTGGTCTGAACTTAACTAAGGAGGTGGATCAATATTTCGGATACGGTGATATTCATGAATTTAAGAGACCCAAAGTTTGGGTGCACCATGATTAGAGAATATATTTTGACACAAGAGTTGGTTCACACATTGGCTACTCCTCAACCAATAACTGTTGGTGAAGTGATAGTCATTGTTGGTGCGACCGCGACACCACATAGCACTAGAAATTAATCAAATCGACGGGAGAATTATTCGCATCTCTATAGAGGGGAGTGTAGGAATTGAGAAATAGTGGGAGTCTAAATTTTATTTTAAAAATAAAATTCCTAAATTAATAGAATTGGTCTCACGTATAATTATTGCAGTATCCTAACTAGAATCCTTTGACTCTCTACAGAAAAATTGTCTGCGTCCAGAACCCACTAGGAACTATCTGAAGACACACATGACTGACTGGACAATATTATAAAGATTAGGCTCAGGAACATAAAAATTAATTTTGGATTCTGGAAAAGTTAATCCTGAAAGAGAAATCCGGATTTTTCCGGATCCAGGTTCTGTTCCAGATTCTAGATCAAGAGATATATTTTCAAAAAATTTTCTCTTGATCTCAATCAGATCTTGAAATTGTTTTTATAGATCTGATTCTTATTATTTTAATAAAATAAATAAAATAAGATAAATTAAATCAATTTAATTTACTCTGATTTGGGTAATCCTATTACCCTGTAGATGATCCTGATTGCAGCGGAAGGTTCTGGATCTAGCACCAAGCGCCTGGCCTCTACCGGTATCCACTCGGAGTTAAGATCTGGAAGATCCTCTTCTTCTCTATCACCCTCCAAATCAGACTGGATCTGAATCTGGAGATCTTTCAAAACTCTTTTGAAGATCACAGTCGTCCTTTGCAGACAGCAGCCTTCTTTTTTTGATCGCCTTTCCTTGATCTGAATCGCACCAAACCTAAGTCCAAAACTCTTTTGACGTGGAGAGCAAGGGAGAAGAGATTATGCATGGAGAAGGAGGGGAGAGGCAGCCTTGGGGCGTGGAGCTTGATCTCACTTCTGAATTAATTGGTTGCGCAGGGTCTTATTTATAGACCTCTTGTGATCCAACTCCTCTTCTCAACCAATCACAACCCTTTGTGAAATCAGATCTAAATCTGATTGGTTGGAAATAGAGACCCCTGGATTCCTCCTTAGAGGGTGCCTAAGCACCAGCCGATTTAATAAGGCTTCTTAGAATTTGAATCCAAAAAGGAGTAGGTCTTCAATAGGTGCGCTCTTGGGCACACTAGACTGGCGTGCGCCCTGCTACCTTGCGAGCTTATGGGCGGGGACAGCCCCCACCAGCTCTCCAATAGGTGTATGACATGTGGTCAAAAGTCAAAGGTCAATGGTCAACGTTTGACCAGTCAAGGTAGACTTTTGACCAAAG
The DNA here is from genome assembly GCA_006176705.1 of Cocos nucifera. Classification (NCBI taxonomy): domain Eukaryota; kingdom Viridiplantae; phylum Streptophyta; class Magnoliopsida; order Arecales; family Arecaceae; genus Cocos; species Cocos nucifera. The sequence continues at coordinate 30,269 of QRFJ01002377.1, forward strand.
TCAAGAAAGCAAATGACAGGTGACCAAATGGTAGTATCTTACAAATAAGACAACCTATTCTGACTTGGACAACCTCCGTCAGACATATGAAGGCTCTGATTTGAGCACAAACTCCTTTGGCTCAGTCAGGAACAACTTATTTGTGATAGTAAAAGAAGAACGTTAGTTCAATCGATGTGCATAGCACGATTTTCCTTGAACTAATTGAATCTCATTCAGATCAATTGAACTAGAATAGTTCAATTGATGATCACCAGATTCAAACCCTTGTTTGTGTAGACCCAGTTAGGTTCAGTTCTGTATGTAATGGGATATGTCATGATCTCTATCATGACATCATCGAAACTCCTTTCGATGGATCAAGAACTCTTCTATTCGAACAGCTAGAATGATCGATCATCTAAATCATTTAATTGCTCCCAAAATCCACCAGTGACACCTAGCAGTATATGGTGGCAACCCATCAGAGCTGAATGCTGAACCTCTTGGTGCAGCTACCTGTGTGATTCAGTTCTTCTATCTTGAGCCCCATCAGATTAGGGTTAAGGTAGAACTCGTCAAACCCTAGTCTCTGTCATATGATGAATCTATTCGATTCGAGTCCAATGTGAAAATCTAAATAGAAACTCTTTCTATTATTTCACTCTACCATGGCCATGGATTTCTGGACTTGATTCTCATGATATCATCGGCGCTACATCCTCTACCATCCGAGGGTAGATAGATCACACTGATGCAATCCAGTTCAAATGAAACATTCATGTTAACTCACATTCCCATAGCAGCAAATCACCTCAGGTTCCATATGGCTAGGAGACCGAGTAATGGTGTAGTTAAACTATAACACCCTCAAGGTGAACTGCCGATGCATCTCAGGTCAAAGAACCAGACACACTACTGCAGCATCGATCAGTCATTGACGAGAAAGGTAGACTCCCTAATGACTACTCGAGGTGGTCACGCTCAGTGCCCTCGTTCTCTAACGAGTACATGTACTCTCGCTCGGTGTCTCAACCGTAGACTCAGACTCATCTACTAAAAGAAAGCGATCGTACACCAACCTTCCGGATCAATCACCATCCTCGTGATGATCCTATGGTCAGGAGCTATTTATGAGATTAATAATGATTATTCATGTTTTAAATTTTCAACTCTTGAAAATATGAATTATCATTACCATTAACTCAAAGGATGTATCACAGACACTAAATACACAGTGTGATAGAAAATAACCTATTATATATTAATTATAGTCAAAATAAATTTTGCCCCTAGAAGTGTATATACAAGTGTCAGCCAATTCTGGCTTCTAGGGCACATATATCTAACAATCTCCCACTTGTCTAAAGCCAATTGGCTACAAGTCTAAGTCCCATCTTCTCAAGGTGGGCTTCGATCTTCTGCTGGCCCAACGGCTTTGTAAGTGGGTCTGCCACATTTCTGCGAGTTGACTCTCTATGACTCAACGTAACCTTTCTCAAGTAATCGCGGAATGAGATATGATATCACCACTCATGTCTTGGCTTCTGGTGAGACCTCGGCTCCTTAGCAAGGGCTATGGGCCATTGTTGTCGCAGTAAAGAGAATGGCATCTGATGGCATTACCCAATTTCTGCATCAAACTTCTTGTACCAGAACGCTTCCTTTGAGCAGCCTCTGATGCAGCTATATATTCTGCTTCCATGGTGGAATCTGCATATCACAGTTTGCTTGGAACTCTTCCAGCTGACTGCTCCACCATTGCACACAAACAGACTTTCAGCAGATGTCGACTTTCGATCATCTATATCAGACATTAAGTCCGAGTCTGTTGATATCCTTGAACTTGGAGTTCTCCGTTACCAAAGATCAACATCATATCCTTAGTCTTCTCAAGTACTTAAGGATACATTTCACAGAAGTCCAGTGTTCTTCACCTGGATTTGACTGATAAATCTTGCTTGTGACACTCACAGCATGGGCTATATCAGGTCGTGTACATAGCATGGCATATCAGAGGCTCCTATTGCAGAAGCATAAGGGAATCTTGCTACATGCGTTCATATCGAAACTCCTTTCGATGGATCAGAACTCTTCTAATTCGAACAGCTAGAATGATCGATCATCTAAATCATTCTAATTGCTCCCAAAATCCACCAGTGACACCTAGCAGTATATGGTGGCAACCCATCAGAGCTGAAAATGCGAACCTCTTGGTGCAGCTACCTGTGTGATTAAGTTCTTCTATCTTGAGCCCCGATCAGATTAGGGTTAAGGTGAACTCGTCAAACCCTAGTCTCTGTCATATGATGTAATCATTCGATTCGAGTCCAATGTGAAAATCTAAATAGAAACTCTTTCTATTATTTCACTCTACCATGGCCATGGGCTTCTGGACTTGATTCTCATGATCATCATAGGGCTACTCCTCTACCACCGAGGTAGATAGATTCCATCTTGATGCAATCCAGTTCCTACAATGAACATGCTATAGCCAACATACACCTCAGGGTTCCATATGGCTAGGAGACCGAGTAATGGTGTAGTCAAACTATAACACCCTCAAGGTGAACTGCCGATGCATCTCAGGTCAAAGAACCAGACACACTACTGCAGCATCGAGTCAGTCATTGACGAGAAGGTAGACTTCCTAATGACTACTCGAGGTGGTCACGCTCAGTGCCCTCGTTCTCTAACGAGTACCTGTACTCTCGCTCCGGTGTCTCCACACCGTAGACTCAAGACTCATCTACTAAAGAGAAGCGATTCGTACACCAACCTTCCGGATCAATCACCATCCTCGTGATGATCCTATGGTCGGGAGCTGTTTATGAGTTAATAATGATTATTCATGTCTTAAATTTTCAACTCTTGAAAATATGAATTATCATTACCATTAACTCAAAGGATGTATCACAGACACTAAATACACATGTGTGATAGAAAATAACCCATTTTATTAATTATAGTCAAAATTATAATTTTGCCCCTAGAAGTGTATTACAAGTGTCAGCCAATTCTGGCTTCTAGGGCACATATATCTAACAATCTCCCACTTGTCCTAAAGCCAATTGGCTACAAGTCTAAGTCCCATCTTCTCAAGGTGGGCTTCGATCTTCTGCTGGCCCAACGGCTTTGTAAGTGGGTCTGCCACATTATCTGCGGAGTTGACTCTCTTGACCTCAACGTAACCTTTCTCAAGGTAATCGCGGATGAGATGATATCGCCGCTCAATGTGCTTGGACTTCTGGTGAGACCTCGGCTCCTTAGCAAGGGCTATGGCGCCATTGTTGTCGCAGTAAAGAGGAATGGCATCTGATGGCATTACTCCAATTTCTGCAGCAAACTTTTTGTACCAGAACGCTTCCTTTGCAGCCTCTGATGCAGCTATATATTCTGCTTCCATGGTGGAATCTGCTATCACAGTTTGCTTGGAACTCTTCCAGCTGACAGCTCCACCATTGCACACAAACAGACTTCCAGATGTCGACTTTCGATCATCTATATCGGACATGAAGTCCGAGTCTGTGTATCCCTTGAACTTGGAGTTCTCCATTACCAAAGACCAACATCATATCCTTAGTTCTTCTCAAGTACTTAAGGATACATTTCACAGAAGTCCAGTGTTCTTCACCTGGATTTGACTGATATCTGCTTGTGACACTCACAGCATGGGCTATATCAGGTCGTGTACATAGCATGGCATACATGAGGCTCCCTATTGCAGAAGCATAAGGGATCTTGCTCATGCGTTCTATTTCCTCAGGTGTGCTGGGGCACATCTTCTTGGAAAGATGAATACCATGTCTGAAGGGTATTAATCCCCTCTTAGAGTTTTCCATACTAAACCTCTTTAGTACTTCCTCTATGTACATCTTCTGTGAAAGTCCTAGCATCCTATTCGGTCTATCCCTATAGACCTTAATTCCTAGAATAAAGGATGCTTCACCTAGGTCTTTCATGGAGAATTCCTTGGACAACCACATCTTGACTGATGTCAACATGGGAATATCATTCCCAATAAGGAGGATGTCATCCACGTACAATACGAGGAAGACAACAGCGCTCCCACTGACCCTTTTGAAAACACATGGTTCCTCTTCATTTTTGATGAAACCAAACTTTTTGATCACATCATTGAAACGAGTGTTCCAGCTCCGAGATGCTTGCTTAAGTCCATATATGGACCTTTGCAGCTTGCAAACCTTGTGATCAGTATCACTGGATGTGAAACCTAGCGGCTGTTCCATATAGATATCTTCCTCAAGATATCCATTTAGGAATGCCGTTTTCACGTCCATTTGCCATATTTCATAATCGAAATAGGCTGCAACAGCAAGCAATGTGCGGATGGATTTTAGCATAGCTACCGGGGAAAAGGTATCCTGATAGTCAATGCCTTCGCGTTGACTATAACCTTTTGCCACCAGTCTAGCCTTGAATGTCTCCACATTCCCATCTGCACCAATCTTTCTCTTGAAGATCCATTTACACCCAATAGGTACTATACCTTCTGGTGGATCTACCAAGGTCCAGACTTGGTTTGAGTGCATCGAGTCAATTCTCTGACTTCATTGCCTCAAGCCATTTCTCGGAGTCGATATCTGATATCGCCTCGTTGTAGGTTTTGGGATCATCACCATGAGCACCATTACCTATGAGGAACATTTCCTCTACATCCTCTGAAATAATACCTAAGTATCTTTCAGGGGGACGGGAAAACTCTTTCCGATCTACGAGGTGGAGGAGGTAGTGTTCTTATTGGCTCAACCTGATTTGGTTCCACTTGGTCCTTAGCTCGTTCTGCTTGTGAGACTTTCTCATCAAGCTTAATCTGCTTTCCAATGCCACTATCTTGAATAAACTATTTTTCAAGAAATATGGCATGTCGACTCACAATCACATTGTGGTCTTCTGGAATGTAGAAATAGTATCCTAATGACTCTTTAGGATATCCTATGAATCGAGCTCTAAAGGACCTAAACTCTAACTTGTCCGCTTGTTGTCTTTTGACATGAGCCGGACAACCCCAAATTCTGAGATGACTCAGACTTGGTTTCTTACCGTGCCATATCTCATACGGTGTGGTAGGAACGGTTTTAGAGGGAACCCTATTCAGTAAATAGATTGAAGTTAATAATGAATGTCCCCAAAGAAAATCTGGGAGGTCTGTGAAGCTCATCATGGATCGAACCATATCCAATAGAGTCCGATTTCTCCATTCTGAAACCCCGTTGAGTTGAGGTGTTCCTGGTGGAGTCCATTGAGAGACTATGCCATTTTCCTTAAGATAGTCTAGGAATTCCCGGCTAAGGTATTCACCTCCTCGATCTGATCGAAGAACCTTAATGGGTTTTCCAGTTTGTTTTTCTACTTCATGTCTGAATTCTTTGAACTTTTCAAAAGCTTCAGACTTGTGTCTCATAAGATACACATACCCATACCTAGACAGATCATCGGTAAAGGTAATGAAGTAGACAAAATTGCCTCTAGCCGGCACATCAAATGGGCCGCACACATCAGTATGTACTAGGGCAAGGAGATCTGTGGCCCTCTCCCCATGTCCAACAAAAGGGAGTTTAGTCATTTTGCCTTGAAGACAAGATTCACAAGTTGGATATGACTCAAAAGTCAATGGACTCAATAGCCCATTTTTCTCCAATTTGTTAATCCTATCTTCTGCTATATGACCTAATCTCAGGTGCCATAGATATCTGTCGTTTGGACTATCCCTAGGTCGTTTGGCATTCACGTTTTGCTCGATAGTTAAAACAGGTACATCAATATGCAACTGATAAAGACCATTAACAAGGAAACCATTTGCAATTTTATTTCTTTCATAAAGAATGTTACAATGGTCCTTAAAGAAGGTGATCACATAACCTTCTTGTGCTAAGCATGAAACAGAAATCAAATTCCTGCTAGCTGCAGGCACATAATAACAGTCTTTTAAAACTAAGTCTAAACCAGATGGTAATCGAAGAGGGTATGTTCCCACGGCTACTGCAGCAACTCTTGCTCCATTACCGATGCGTAGGATCATGTCTCCATCCCTCAGCCTCCTGCTATCCTCAAGACCCTGCATAGAAGTGCACAGATGAGCACTAGAACCAGAGTCAAGCACCCAACTGGATGCAGAAGAAACCGTAAGGTTAGACTCAATAACGAGCATACCTCCAGAAGGACCTTCCTTCTTGTTCTTCAGGGTGGCCAGGTAAGTAGGGCAGTTCCGCTTCCAATGGCCGTCGCTGTTGCAATGGAAACACTTTCCTTTGCCATCGGCCTTCTTCTTCGGTTCTGCCTTCTTCTTCTTTGATCCTTCCACCTTTTGCTTTTTCACAGACTTCTTTTTCTTTCCATAAGACTTTCTTTTGGAAGAAGTCCGTTCCATAGCAAGAACTGAGCCTTTAGAACCTTTCATAGAAAGCTCAGCGGTAACCAGCATATTCATTCAACTCGGCCAAGGAATTTTGAAGTTTATGCATGTGGTAATTCATGATGAATTGCCCATATGCATCAGTCAAGGATTGCAGAATAATATCGTTCTGCAAGTCCAAGTCCAACTTCACACCGAGCTTCTCAAGCTCTTCCATGTCCTTGATCATTGTCAGACAGTGATCTTGGACTGACTGCCCATCACGCATCTTAGCCTTAAAAAGTCATTTCGTGACTTGATATTTGGCTGCGCGACTCTGTTCACCAAACATCTCCTGCAGGTGAGCCAACATTTGGCGAGCAGTCCCGATATCTTCATGTTGGCGCTGGAGCTCATCAGACATCGAGCCCAACATGTAAGTATCTGGCCTTATTATCTTCGTCAATCCATTTTTCCAGAGACGCTCTCTGTTCAAGTGGATGGACGGAGCTGGTAAGGTGGGAGGGTCCTGGTCCAAAACATGGTGTTAACTTCTCTGAACCCAAAATAATTTTGTAGTTCCTGAGCCAATCTTTATAATTGGGTCCAGTCAGTCTATGTGTGTCCTAGGATACGTGCCAAGTGGGTTGGACGCAGACATTTTCCTGTAGAGAGTCAAAGATTCTAGTTAGATACTGTAATTTTGACTTGACCAATTTGTTTAGGGAATTTTATTTTTAAACAAATTAGCTCCCACTATTTTCTCGGATCCCTACACTCCCTCTGTAGAGATGCGAAAATCTCCACGATTAATGATTTCTAGTGGGTGGTGCGGTCTCACCAACTGACTCATCACCTCACCTAACAGTTATTGGTGATGGGTTAGCCAATGAGTGAACAACTCTTGTTCAATGATTCTCTAATCATGGTGCACCCAAACTTGGTCTCTAATTCATGAATCTCACCGTATCCGGAATATTGATCCACTCCTTAGTTAAGTCAGACCCACCATTTGCATAGACTGGGTTCCTAATTGAGTCTCTCACCGTATCCGAAATATTGAGCCCAACTCATCCTCCAGCCCATAGCATCCAATGCCTAATAGACATGGTTGCATCTTCCCGGTGCAACTGAGCCACTGTATCCAGCCGAGAACAATCAACCCCGGGAAGGGCCCGCACATCTACAATGGTGGAAGACCTCAGACTTAATCTTTTCTTAGGGAGAATTGATTCAGGTCTCATTAAACTAGACTTGGCTTAGTCATAACAATTATGACTAACCTAGTGGCATGGGTTAGCTCGGATTATTGACCACCTCAGATCAGAACTGTGTCAACAGATATGGCCAGGTAAGTGAGACCGGTGGAAGGAATATGCCATTAACTCGTACAAGAACGCATTCAGGTCGAGTAGCTTCCAATTAAAAACCAGTCGGTCGTATGTGCCAAACTTACCTTAGACACCAAATTGTTGAGTCAGAACCAATTGGGTTAGCCTACAATCCAGACTCTAACCTCTGAGCCTAATTAGGTCTTGCTTGATCGTGACTCGATCTTGACCCAGACTTAATCCTATTAGGCTGGTCAATTTAAGCATTGTTGATCCCATCTAACCAACTCTTGATTCGGTTTGATCAACCGCTTAGACCTAATTGAGCTACCCAAGCCCGAACCCAGTATTATGAATATGTCTTAGATCTGAAATTCTCAATTTTAGACCTAATTAATATTCCATAAACTTAATTCTTAATTAAGTAGGGTTCATAAACAAAATATGCACAATAAATCCTAGGGTTTCAGGATCTAGGGTTTTGCAGAAAGTAAGTTTTGGGTTTCTGATTAAGGACGAACACGCAGCACCCCTACACATCATAAGAACACCCCATCGAATGGGAAGAGAGGGCCTTTAAACCCTTCTTCGTTCTTATGACCGGACGGCCAAGAGGAACGCCTTAATCAGGAACATGTAAATACTACAAAACAGTTATAGATCTATATCATATATCTCATATACAAATTTAGATCTAATCAAGGCATATTTTGCATACATCTCATGTATCATAATCATGCATGTTTTCAGATCTAAATTATCTCATAATAATCTAAAAAATTAGATTTAAATTGATCTAATCAAAATAAATTCTAATCTAGACAATTATGTAGAACTATTCTACAACTAGTCTAGACATGCATCAATCATATCTCATATGATATTTAAAATTAAATAATTTTTATTTGCTATTTTATCAGATGTTATTATAACACTTATAATATCAAAAAATAGTAAATAAGAAGATCTAAAATATGATTTAATCAGATTAAATCAAAGACATGCAAAACTATTCTATAGAACTATTCTATTCTAGAACTAGTCATGCATATCTTCATGTTCTTAGATCCAAATCATTTAATTTTAATTTTTTCTGATTTCAGATCTGATCACATCTCATGTGACATCTGAAATCACTTTATTTTTCTAATTAAAATAAAATTAAAATCAGATCTAAATAATTTAGAACCATGGCTCTGATACCAGTTGAAGGGAAATCCTGATTTCCCGGTCCAGGTTCGTCCAGATCTGATTAGATCAAGAGATATATTTCAAAAATTTTCTCTTGATCTCAATCAGATCTTGATATGTTTCAGATCTGATTCTTATTATTTTAATAAATAAAATAAAATAAGATAAATTAAATCAAATTTAATTTACCTGATTTGGGTAATCCTATTACCCTGTAGATGATCCTGATTGCAGCGGAAGGTTCTGGATCTTAGCCACGCAAGCGCCTGGCCTCTACCGGTATCCACTCGGGTTGGATCTGGAGATCCTCTTCTTCTCTATCACACCTCCAAAAATTAGATCTGGATCTGATCTGGAGGATCTTCAAAACTCTTTTGAAGATCTGCAGTCGTCCTTTTGCAGCAGCGCAGCCTTCTTGCTTTTGATCGCCTTTCCTTGATCTGAATCGCACCAAACCTAAGTCCAAAACCCTTTTGGACGTGGAGAGCAAGGGGAGAAGAGACTATGGCATGGAGAAGGAGGGGAGAGGCAGCCTTGGGGCGTGTCTAATTGCATTCACTTGGAATTAGGGTTGGGCGCAGGGTCTTATTTATAGACCTCTTGTGATCCAACTCCTCTTCCTCTCAACCAATCACAACCCTTTGTGAAATCAGATCTAAATCTGATTGGTTGGAATAGAGACCCCTGGATTCCTCCTTAGAGGGTGCCTAAGACCAGTCAAACTGGATTCTTAGTAGAACTCTGATTGGAATCCAAAAGGGAGGTGGAGTCCTTGTCCAACAAGGACTCCTAGGCGCCTCCTACTTGGGCTCACGCCACCCTTGGCGTGCGCCCTTCTCCTTGCCAGGTTCTGGCAGGGGGACAGGCCCCCACCAGCTCTCCAATAGGTGCATGACATGTGGTCAAAAGTCAAAGGGTCAATGGTCAACGTTTGACCAGTCAAAGGTAGACTTTTGACCAAAGTCAAAGAACAAGAAATGGCAGGTGACCAAAAATGGCAGGTAATGTCTTACAAATAAGACAACCTATTCTGACTTGGACAACCTCCAGTCAGACCATATGAAGGCCTCTGATTGAGCACAAACTCCTTTGGCTCAGTCAGGACAACTTATTTATGATAGTAAAAGAAGAACGTTAGGTTCAATCGAGTGCTAGCACGATTTCCTTGAACCTAATTGAATCTCATTCAGATCAATTGAACTAGATCAGTTCAATTGATGATCACCAGATTCAAACCCTTGTTTGTGTGACCCAGTTAGGTTCAGTTCTGTATGGTAATGGGATATGTCATGATCTCTATCATAGACATCATCGAAACTCCTTTCGATGGATCAGAACTCTTCTGATTCGAACAGCTAGAATGATCGATCATCTAAATCATTCTAATTGCTCCCAAAATCCACCAGTGACACCTAGCAGTATATGGTGGCAACCCATCAGAGCTGAATGCGAACCTCTTGGTGCAGCTACCTGTGTGATTCAGTTCTTCTATCTTGAGCCCCGATCAGATTAGGGTTAAGGTGAACTCGTCAAACCCTAGTCTCTGTCATATGATGTAATCATTCGATTCGAGTCCAATGTGAAAATCTAAATAGAAACTCTTTCTATTATTTCACTCTACCATGGCCATGGGATTTCTGGACTTGATTCTCATGATCATCATAGGGCTACTCCTCTACCACCGAGGTAGATAGATTCCATCTTGATGCAATCCAGTTCCTACAATGAACATGTCATAGCCAACATACACCTCAGGGTTCCATATGGCTAGGAGACCGAGTAATGGTGTAGTCAAACTATAACACCCTCAAGGTGAACTGCCGATGCATCTCAGGTCAAAGAACCAGACACACTACTGCAGCATCGAGTCAGTCATTGACGAGAAGGTAGACTTCCCTAATGACTACTCGAGGTGGTCACGCTCAGTGCCCTCATTCTCTAACGAGTACCTGTACTCTCGCTCCGGTGTCTCCACACCGTAGACTCAAGACTCATCTACTAAAGAGAAGCGATCGTACACCAACCTTCCGGATCAATCACCATCCTCGTGATGATCCTATGGTCGGGAGCTGTTTATGAGTTAATAATGATTATTCATGTCTTAAATTTTCAACTCTTGAAAATATGAATTATCATTACCATTAACTCAAAGGATGTATCATAGACACTAAATACACATGTGTGATAGAAAATAACCCATTTCATTAATTATAGTCAAAATTACAATTTTGCTCCTAGAAGTGTATTACAAGTGTCAGCCAATTTTGGCTTCTAGGGCACATATATCTAACAGTTTCTAGTCTCAATGACAATGGCATCATGTTCATTGGACATAGACATGACAATGTCTACATGGTGGAACTAGATGATCTACACATGAAGAATGGTCAATGTCCTATCGCAATGGATGCGAATGTTAATGAAACTAGTTGGTTGTGGCATCGTAGATTAGGTCATGCAAGCATGGACTTACTTTCAAAATTAATTAAGAAAGACCTTCTAAGAGGATTACCAAAACTAAAGTTCAAAAAGAATCGTACTTGTGATGCATGCCAATTTAAAAAATAAACTAGGAACTTCTTTAAACCAAAAGACATGATTTCAACCTCAAGACCCTTAGAGTTGCTACACATTGACTTATTTGGACCCACAAGGACCACTAGTCTAGGAGGTAAGAAGTATGGTCTTGTAATTACAAATGATTTTTCAAGATTCACTTAGATGATGTTCTTGGCATAAAAGGATGAACCTTTTAGTGCATTTTTTAAATTTTATCAAAAAATTTTAAATGAAAAGAACACATCAGTTGTTTGCATACGTAGTAATCATGGTACCGAATTTGAAAATCAGTACTTTAAAAATTTTTATAATGAAAAAAATTAATCATAATTTTTTTGCACCTAGAACTCAGCAATAAAATATAGTAGAAAAAAAATCGCACATTAGAAGAAATAGCATGAACTATGTTGTGTGAAAATAATTTACCTTGATATTTTTGAGCTGAGATGATACATGTTACATATTAAATCATATTTTAATAAGGTCTATTTTAAAGAAAACTCTATATGAGCTTTGGAAAGATAGAAAACCAAATATCAACTAATTTCATATTTTTTACTATAAGTATTTTATACTTATTAATAATAGAAAAGATAATTTGAAAAAATTTGATTCAAGTTAGATGAGGGTATCTTCTTAGGATACTCCTCATCAAACAAGGCATATAGAGTCTTCAATAAGAGAACTCTCATTGTTGAAAAATCAATTCATGTTATCTTTGATGAATCTAATGATAAGTCTTCTAGAAAAAAAGATGCTTTAGATGATAAAGTAAGTGATCTTGATAACAAAATGGACAATCTCATACTAAAAGATGCTCCTATTCAAAATAATGAAGAAAAAGAGAAGAATGAAGGGCCCCTTTCTAGTCTAAGAGAAGAATTATCAAAAGAGTGGAGGTATGCACATGAACATCCTAAAGACCTAATCATTGGTGATCTATTACAAGGGATAAGAACCCGATCCCATCTTAGAAATATTAATAATTATTTAGCAATTGTATCATAAATTGAACCTAAAATAATAGAAAAAGCTGAAAATGATCCATGTTGGATAAATGCTATGCAAGAAGAATTAAATCAATGCGAAAGAAATAAGATTTGGACTTTAGTTAATAGACCTCATGACTATCTAATAATTGAAACTAAATGGGTATATAGAAATAAACTAGATGAGCATGGCACTATTGTTAGGAACAAAAATAGATTAGTGGCAAAAGGATATAACCAAGAGGAAGACATTGATTTAGTTGAAACTTTTGCTCCAGTAGCTAGATTAGAAATAGTTAGACTATTACTTGCATTTGCATATTTTATGAACTTTAAATTACATCAAATGAATGTAAAAAGTATATTTCTTAATGATTATATGGCTGAAGAAGTGTATATTAAACAACTACCTAGTTTTGAAAATCATACCTTTTCAAATCATGTATTTAAATTACATAAGACTTTTTATGGGTTAAAACAAGCTTCACGTGCATGGTATGAGAAATTAAGTAAATTTTTGCTAGATAATGAATTTACTTGATGAAATATTGATAAAACTTTATTCTTAAAAAGAAAAGATGATAATTTATTGGCTGTGCAAATCTATGTGGATGGTATCATTTTTGGTGCTACTAATAAATCTCTTTGTCAAGAATTTGCTAAGCTTATACAGGGTGAGTTTAAGATGAGCATGATGGGAGAGCTGAATTTTTTTCTCGAACTCTAAATCAAGTAAAGTGAAGAGAAAATCTCCATCAACCAAATGAAATATGTAAGGGAGATACTTAAAAAATTTGGTATGGAGACCTCAAGATCAATTGGCAGACCAATGAGCACATCTTGCAAACTTGACAAAGATGAAAAGGATAAGAAAGTAAATACTAAATTATATAGAGGTATGATAGGCTTACTTCTTTATCTTACTGCAAGTAAACCAAATATAGTATTTAGTGTACGTATGTATACTAAATATCAATCAGATCCTAAAGAATCTCATATGCTTACTGTTAAAATAATCTTTAGATACCTATCTAGAATAATTAATGTAGAATTATGGTATGATAGATCTTCACAATTAGAATTAATAGGATACACTAATGCTGATTTTGGTGGACGTAAACTTGATCGAAAAAGCACTAGTGGTACATGTCAATTTATTAGAGTTAAATTGATTTCATGGTTTAGCAAGAAACAAAAATCAGTAGCATTATCTACGGCTGAGGCTGAATATATTGCTGATGTGCTTAAATCATATGGATCAAATAGCAACTTGAAGACTTTGATTTCAAACTTAAAAAAATTTCAATAAGATGTGATAACACAAGTATAACTAACTTAACCAAAAATCCAATTCAACATTTAAGATCTAAACATATTGAAATAAGACATCATTTCATAAGAGTTCATGTACAAAATAATGATATGGTACTTGAATTTATCTGTACTGATAAACAATTAGCTGATATATTCACAAAACCTTTTAATGAAGAAAGATTTAACATCATTAGAAGAGAATTAGGACTTTGCTATCAACAAGAATAAATCTGATTTGTATAACTCAAAATAAGCCAAATTAAATTCAAAGAATCAATTTTGAATGCATAATCAACGATCAATATTAAGGAAAACATCTAGATATTGTTTGAATGCCAAATTTCCTTTGAAACTTTAAAACTTTCAGAACTTATGCTCGAGTCGACTCGAGCAACTCATTGAAAAATACAAGTCAACTCGAGGGTCAGGTCCACAAGTGATTAAAACCAACCCATGGCTATTGGCGATGCCCAAGAACCCCTTCGAAATGTCGAGCAAAGGGTCCCTCATCCCCACAAACTCTCTCAAATAGTGTCATCTTGAATCTTTAGACTTTATCTCCCTAGATTTGTTGGATTAAGGTTAGATTTAAATCAAAATGGTGGGGCAAAGGCGGGGAGTGTGGAAGATCGGTGCAACCCAAACCACAGAGGAATGGGAAATAAGAAGAAAAGCCTGGATGGAACAAGCGGCATCCCAGGCTTTCGAACCTTCTCATCCACTCGAGCAACCTAGTCACAGTGAACCCGAATAGGATCAAGGTATTTTGGGGTCACCTCCTCCATCACCATCTCTTGTAGGTAGAATGGCCACTAGGGCAATAGCAATGTGGAGAAGGATTGACTTGGATTTCTTTGAGAGTTATAATTTTTCTATTAGAACTTGGATTGATAGAATAGGATTGAAGGATTGACTTGGATTTCTTTGAGAGTTATAATTTTTCTATTAGAACTTGGATTGATAGAATAGGATTGAAGGATTTTTGCAAAATGAACATTCCCATGTACCCTAAACTAGTTAGGTTAAAAGAGAATGATATGGCATTGTATTGACTGTGAAAGGAGTTCAAGTTTAGGTTTTAGAAGACAACCTAGCACAGATTTTTGGAGTTACTAGAGAGGGATTCATACCTGACAGATTATCCGACAAAAAGGATGGACCGAAGTTGATTGTGGCTAGGGATGACATTATAGGAGATGTCCTAGCACCCACCTTGTTCGTAGAGATGAGAGTATTGCATCACATTATTAGTGGGATCTTTATTCCAAAACTAGGAAGATATGATTTTGTCTCTAAAAGGGAATTGTGTACGATGTACCATATGGTTCAGGGTATTTTTTTAAACCTAGCAAGCATTATGATGCATTAGATCAGAGAAGCAGCTACTAGAAACAAGGTATGCTTACCTTATGGTATGGCTTTGACTCGAGTATTTGAGACCATGGGAGTTTCATTGGAAAATGAAGGATATAAAAGATTGTCTCAATTTGATGCATGAGAGCTTTGACTAGGATGCAATACCATGTAGAAGCTGGTAGATGGGTGAAAAACATCTCTAGTCAAGAAAGAAAAAACTCAAGAGTAGAGGAGACTAGAGAGCCTTCTACTCCTATGCACACGTAAAGTCATACCTGACCCTAGTATCGTAGTGACTCCTTAAGCTCCACCCATAGGTAGTTTTCCTCAACCACCACTTATTGACTTTGCATCCACGGAGAGATAGGCAAATATGATTTCTACGAGAATCAGTAGAGAGAAATAGGACTTATTTGAGCGAGTAGAGAGTGTGCAGACTAAGATGAGATCTATCTCTCAAAGGCTCACTATCCTAGAGCAGAGAGAGTAGACACGTGATACACCTACTGACCTCTCCAATTTTATTGAAGAGATTGCTCGTCTTAGGGGGAGGATTGAGTCAGGTGGGATTAAGATGATGGTAGCTATCAGTGGACTAGGATAGGCACAACAATAGGGCATTATTTTAGTACCTGGAGCCATGGACAGTCTGATTGAAAAGATTAAAAGACTTGCTCCAGGTGCGATATCAGCAGTAGTAGTAGACATAGCTGCCAAAGCGGCTATGCCACGTCCTCCACCTCCTCCACCCATATCTCCTGTTCTGTCCACTCAAGTATCCATTGGTGAGAGTAGACCACCACTCAGAGTCTACACTCATGTAGGGCCTACTCCTTCATAGATGACTGGACCATTAGCTTGGACCAGGAGCAGGAAAGCTAGGCCTTCCTCATCTCATGCCTCATCTCCCCAGACACTAGAGATCCCTTCAGATGATGAGTAGCATCATAGGGAGCTGATATCTTGTCACCTGATGTTTTAGGCTTATGTATTAGGAGTATTTGCTTGTATTTGTCTTTATGTTAAGTGCTTCTTGGACACTAATATATGTAGTTGCTTGACTTTGTCTTGGTTTGAATTTCATGTTTCATTGTATCTTGGTGTGTTGAGATCAATATTAGTCCAATACACTCATTTTGTAAATACAATGAAAATCATATATATGATTAGTTACCTTTACATTGTTTCAATCTCTTGCTATGATCTTGTGTGATGTTTATTTATGAGTCAACCTTTTTGATTGATGACAAAAAGGAGTAAGATGTATATGAGCTAAGTATATACTCCTTCACTTTGGATGTACTTTTGATATGTTAAGTTGTTTCCAGTCATTAAGCATTTATGATACGCACTTTGGCCCTTTGAGACTTTGAGCATAATTAACCATGTATGATGTGTATTTTGATCTTGATATACATGACCACTCTTAGATTTTTATGTTGTGCACCTTAGTGTAAATATCCATAAGCATTACATATATTACTTATTAACATTGAATATCTATAATGAAGAAAACAATAACATTGGCATAGGTATTGTAAGTTCTCATGCAATTTCAAAATGTAATAAGCATTATGAGCTTGTGCCATGATACATACTCTATGTACCAAATGTGAGCTTGGCACGTGTAATATGACTATTCAATGAAAAGTATTCATACTTGGAACATATAATGACATATGTCGATAAATTACCATTCATGTGAGCACATGTAGCAACTTAAATCTGAATTGATAAAATACATTAAAGACATAGGCACGAACTAAGGGGAAGCTCAGTATGAAATTATGAAAAAGTTGCACCTTCATATCTCCAATATAGTCACCTTATATTTCTTGCTCGTATACTCAAAGTTCTGTCATCATCAAAAAAGAAGAAATTGTTAACCCCAAGAATTGATTTTGATGAGTAACAAAATATTTGAGTATATGGTTGGACTAATAAATTAGTTGAGATCATGTTTCAGGATGCATTATGGAGTATAAAATAAAACATCCCTAAAAGTGCATTTGAAAATCAATCAGGAAAAGTTGGAGGCTTTTTGAGGCATGAATTACACCTAAAGTAAGGCTTGAAGAAGATATCTCAAAACTAAAATTGAAGAGAAAATCAATTGAACAAAGTAAAAATTTTCAGTATGAAATCTCTCGAGTTGACCCCTGATTCAGCTTGAGCTAAAATGAGAAGAAAAAGAAGTTTGGCATGCAAATATTTTAGCTGGCACACTCTTGAGTCAACTCATAGTTGAGCTCGAGTCAACTCAAGTGAACAATGGCACAAAAATAATTTTCAAAGTAGAAAAATGTATCGGATTGAGCAGAAGGTCAAGTCAACTCGATGTCCTCGAGTAGAAGTCTTAAGAAGATACAAAGAACATGATTTTTGGGACAAAGTTTAGAGTAGTCTCGAGCAGAAGGCTGAGATGACTCGAGTTCCTTAAGTCAAGATCTCAAAGAAATATAGAGAGTCTGATTTTCGACACAAGTCGATTGAGTCGACTCGAGAAAAATGATGAGCCAACTCGAGCTCCAACGGCTAGTTTCTGTAGAATATTTAGAACTATGCAGATTGCTTCCAAACGACTTTTTTTGGTCCTCCAATGGTCAAAAATCTCTCTCCAGCCTACCAAATGTATGGAATGAGCTACAAAACATCTGGAGGAAGTAACTTGACTATTCAATCATTCAATGAAATCAAAGTAATGTGAGAAAGTCAAAAAAACCTTGAAAAGAGAACATTCAATTCTAAACTTCAAGAAACATCAAATCAAGAGATTCCTTTTAGCAAGAAGACAAGCTCATTTGATCAAAAGCCTCCATCAAAGAAGATTCCAAAATGCCTCATCAACTTACTTGCTCATTAAAGGAGCTTTGTGCTTGATTATTGTTGTTATTTTGTATAACTTAGCTTCAATAGGATTTTGGAGCTAAGGAAAAGGCCTATCCAAGCTTGAGAATTAGATTGTAAGTCAAGGGTTGGCTTAGGATTTGGTTGTGGTTGGTGATCTGATGTAAAAATAACTAGATTTTGGATAGTGAGCCTAGAAAAACTATCCAACTATAATCTTGGAGAGATTATAGTGAAATTCATAAGTGTGATTGCTTTGTTTCTTGCTTTCCATTGCATTTATTTTTCTGCACTTCTGAATACTTAGTTGCATAGAACTAAAATATACTTCAACACTTCACTAGATTTTGAAAATACCGCATAACTTGCTTAGATTTTGAAAAATCTAATTCACCCCCACCTGGATTGCTTGCTAGGCAACAGAAATCATATCTATATTTTCTAAGAATGCTGCTTTAAACATTTGATCTATCCGACCATCGGATACCATTACCGGATGATCACTTTGATTGGTAAAAAATTTTATTCTTGTACTATCAGGTTAGATTTGAACCTATTGGATCACACCCATTAAAAATCTAGATCTGATCAGATTGTTGATCAATGATTAAGAATTGTATAAGGGTCAAACAATAAATATGATTGATGTTTGACCTAGTGCAAGTATTGTAGGAGGATCGAAAAGCAACTAGATTGCTAATTAGCTTAATCTGATTGAGCGAATGAGATAAAATTGAGTCTAACTGAATGTGATTCAATTAGATTTAGCTTGGGCTTGATTAGATCAAGTCTAATTAGTTTATAGGATAAGCTAGTTGTATGGAAGAACAATTCCCAATTGAATTGGGACTTGAATGTCCCTAATTTCTAATTTGATTAGAAATTTGACTCAAAATTAAATTAGATTTAATCTAATTTAATTGGATTTCTAATTAGATTAGGAAGACCATTAATTAGGTTGCATCAAGATCTATTTTAATTGGGCTTAAGAATAGCTTTGACTAGTCAAAGCATGAAGTCCTAGTGTGACTCGAACTCCTCCCTTACGCCACCTATCCTTTCTCCATGCCCCACCCTTGGCTTTGGCATGTTATATTTGACTCCTAGATAGGCTCCATGCCAATCCCCATGCCCCCTATCCATTTGGATGGTTTGTGGTTTTGGAACAAATCAAAACTAGCAAGTAGTTTTGATTCTAGGCTCTATTTGATAGCGTTTGGATAAACCAAAACTCTTATCCGAGCATGGTGCCAATTATCTTTATTTCTTCTTGAAATTTTTGTGGAAATTAGGAGACTTATTATGCACCAAAATCTGAGTCTCCATGCTGAAAATATTGTGGAGGTGCCCAAGAGTTGGGTGCCCCAATCCTAGTCTCTTTTGGACTCTCTATCTAGGTATTTGATGTAGACAGGGACTCTTCTTTAACTCTCTACATAAAGAAAGTTAAGCTGCAAAATTTTTAGAGATTTTAGACTTGAGGGAGAGGGCTTGGGCATGGAAGACTTAGGCACATCAGAGCTTCGGGTGTGGGATTTTGTAAAGGCAAAATTTGTTGTGCCTAGGTAAGAGGAAAGGCCTAGAGAAGAAGGATCTTCTCTAGGGTTTGTATTTTCAGTCTTCTTCCACTAATTTTCTAAGAGAAAAATTTGAGAAAGAATATTCTTTCAGATCCATCCTTCTCCTTCTTTGACTCTTGAAGAGTTTAAGTCATTTGAAGAAGGAGTTTTGGCATCAACCATCGAAGAAGGATCAGCACAGTGCTAGCACATTGTACCGATTTCTAGATTGATGGACTTCGGAATGTGATTGAGGCTTCATGTGGATTTCTCATAGAGGTCGGATGTATGTGCAGCTCGAAGTGACAACCTCAACCTTAGATCAGTAAGTGGAGATCAAAATTCATGAATAAGGTATTAAGATTCGATCTCAATTCTAGACAAGATCAGATCTAGTTTTTTCTATTTGATGTTGATATGATTAATATTCTTATTTTTATTCTTTATTTAATTTTTATATTTATATACATTCATGAATCATATCATTAGATGCTAGTTATAGGGTTTATCTATATATTTTATAGATTAATTAGATTAATCTTCTACTTTTGTTGTTAGAATTTTGAAAAACTTTCAAAATACATGCTAGAAATCCTAGACTTTTCCTTCAATTGATCCTTAAAAATAAAATAATTATGGTGATAATTAGATCATAGCCTTCCATTAAGTTTGAGTGATAATAGATCCATTAGCTTGATAATCATTGGAGGCCCAAAGGCCTTGTGCTTATCGACTATTGAAATTATCATTCATAATTTGATTACTTGGCCATGTCTCTCTAAATCGTGGTTAGGTTGACCAATCAAAGTTAGGCTTAATCATTCATTGGTTAGATACACCAAGTTTGATCATGTTAATGGTTGGATCTAACCAGATCTTTTCAATTAAGGCCAAAGCCTACTGATTAAGCTTCTAGGGTAAAATTCAATTGCTAGAAGTTTAGAGAAATAATTAGTTGATAACCTATCCATAAATGCACATGGATTGACCAACTAAAGTCGGGCTTATGTGCAGTCTGTGTGGATTCTAGTATCCACTAAGAAATTAGGTTAATTCCTCGAATCGAAGGTATGGCTACCAATTCATATAAAATAGTAGGAGAACCTTTAAACTAAAGTCTAAGTCTTTTGGCTTAATAAATCATATACTAATTAGATTTTTGGTTTTCCTTTTGTGTAGTTATGGCCACTACCTTGTCGCTCCAATCATTATTGGATAATGACAAGTTAATGGGACCTAACTTCAATAGCTAGTATCGAAAGTTAAAGATTGTCCTATAGCATGAATGGATTTTGTATATTTTGATAGATCCGACACTTGAGGAGCCAGCTCTGAATGCAAATGGGATGGTTTGAGATACTTACCAAAAGTGGCTTAATGATCGAACTATGGTTTGTTGCATCTTGCTAGTAGCTATGAGCAATGAATTTAGTCACAAGTTCAAGAATGCTCAGTCAAAAGACATGCTTCAAATGTTAAATGAGTCTTTTAGCACTCCTGACGACATTGAGAGGCATAAGACTAGTTGTGCTATCTTCAACACCTGGATGAGAGATGGGGTGTCAGTCACTGATCATGAATTGTACATAATCGAGATGATTGAGCACCTGAGCAAGCTCGGCTTTTCCTTCCATGAGCAACATATGAAAGATGCCATACTGACCTCCTTGCCCAAGTCCTTCCATTTCTTACTCATTTTAGAATGAGAAAGCTTGTAATCAACTACCATGGTTTGCTGGGGTTGTTGCATATCTTTGAGAAGGTTCACTAGCTCCACAAAGAGTCGATGAATGTAGTGGGAGGGTCCTCTTCTAGTCATCGATCCTTTAAAAAAGAAAAGAAGAACAAGAACAAGAAGAATAAGAAAGTGCAGGAACATGTTGGGACTTCTATATAGGGTCAGACCAAGAAATCCAAGCCTGATAAGAGTCAGACGAAATGCTTGTATTGTAAGAAGTAGGGGCACTGGAAGAGAAACAATCTTTAGTACATTACCTCCCTAGACCCAAACAGGTCGAGGAAGAAGCAATCTATTATTGAGCAAGGTAATTATATGACAACTCCTTGCAATTTCTTAATTTGTGATACTACATACTAGGTCTTAGATACCAGAAATTTTTATCATATTTGCAATTTGTTGCAGGATTTACAAGTTAGCAGGAGATTTGAAGAAGTTGAGAGATTTCTAAACATTGTAGATGGAAGACCAGTTTCAGTTCTAGCTTTAGAAATTATAAAGCTTGTATTCAATTTTCATACTGTTGTTCTTAATGAATGTCACTTTTGTTCAAACTTTTCATTGAATATCATCTCTATAGGCCTTCTGGCCAAAAATGATTATAAAATTTTAATAAAGAAAAAAATTTTGTAATGTCATTTTGAATGGTGTTACTTACTGAGAAATGGGATTCATTTTTTAGCACAACCTGTTAATATGGTTTATTCCACCAGTAAATACTCTGGAATAGATGATGTTTTTGAAATCTATCTTTGGCACTGTAAGCTATGTCACATTAACAAGACCAAAATAAATCGGTTGACTCAAGAGAGAATCTTTGAAATTGGTGATTGTAAATTACTTCTGACTTGTTAGTCCTGTCTTCTTGAAAAAATGGCTAAGTTCACCTTTTATTGAAAAAGGTGAGAGAGCTAGTAAGCTTCTAGTTCTAGTATATACTGCCGTAATGTGGACCTATGAGCACAATTGTTAGACGTGGATATTTCTACTTTATTACTTTTATTGATTACCTATTTAGGTATGGGCATGTCTACTTGATGAAACACAAGTCAAAATTATTTGAAATATTTAAACGATTCCATAATGAGGTAAAAAAAAAACTAGAAAGAATATTAAAACTTTTTGATCTGATCGAAGGGGTGAATACCTTTCTAATGAGTTTCTGATATATCTAGGAGAGAACAGGATTCTCTTCTAATGGACTCCTTCAAGAACACTATAATATAATGGTGTGTTTGAAAGGAGGAATCGAATCATATTAGATATGGACCGTTCCATGATGAATTTTGCCAGTCTGCTAATCTTCTTTTAGGAATATATGCTCGAATCAGCTTGTTATCTTCTTAATAGGGTTTCGAGTAAGTTTGTAGCTAAAATCCCACATGAAATATGGATAAGGCATTAGCCAGTACTCTCACACCTTAAGGTTTGGGGGTGTCTAGCTATATCAAATGTTTAATGACAAACAAGCTTGGATCTAAGTCTGACAAGTGTATTTTTATAGGATATCCAAAAGAAATCAAAGGATATTATTTCTATCTTGTTGATGAACAAAACATGTTTGTCAGTCTTAAGATAATTTTTTTAGAAAAGAAATTTCTTGGTGAAGGAATTATTGCTTCTAAGATCGAACTTAAGAAAGTTCGATAGGTAGAAAAATTGATACAATTAGCTGAACCTAAATCGGAATTGATTAGATCAAATTTGTAGCCCATTGTATCTATACCACTAAGCCGATCTGGTAGAGTACCATGTCAGCCGCATAGATACTATGGACTTTTGGTCCAAGATAGTGATCCTATCAAGCCCGATAAGAATGATGAGGATCCAATCACCTACATGGATTTAATGCAGAGACCCAATTATGAGAAATGGCTTGAAGCTATGAAATCAGAAATGGAGTCCATGAAGATCAAAATGTATGGATATTAGTTGACCCACCTAAAGGGGTTAAATCCATAGGATGTAAGTGGGTCTTCAAAAGGAAGCGGGATGGAGATGGAAAAGAGGAGACCTATAAAATCCATCAGATTGTCAAGGGGTATCATCAATGTTATAGTATAGACTATAATGAAACATTTTCTTGTATAGTAATGCTCAAATCCATTCGGATTATGCTTGCAATATTTGCCCATTTGGACTATAAAATTTAGTAGATGGATGTGAAAATAGCTTTTCTAAATAGAGAGCTGGATGAAGAGATGTATATGATATAGCTTGAAGAGTTCATATCCATAGATGAGTCTAAGGTGTGCAAGCTGTAGAGATCTATTTATGGATTGAAGGCATCTCGAAGTTGGAACATGCATATTGATAAGATAATCAAAACATATGGTTTCATTAAGAAGAAAAATGAGTTATGCATATACAAGTGGGCAAATAATTCAGTGGTGGTATTTCTTGTATTGTACATGAATGACATTCTCTTAATTGAGAATGTATCACTGCATTATAGAGAATAAAAGTTTGGCTATCATCTCAATCCTCCATAAAGGACTTGGGAGAAGCATCCTACATCCTAGGAATGAAGATCTATAGGGATAGACCTAAGAGATTGCTTGGGTTGTCTAGTTCATATACATAGATACTGTGTTGAAGCAGTTTAGTATGGAGAATTCCAAAAAGAACTATCTTTCGATAGGCCATGAAATTTCTCTCTTGAAGAGGGATTGTCCGACAATACCTCAAGAGAGAGTATATATGCTATGACATGTATATATGCTATGACATGTATGAGATCAGATGTGGCATACTTACTAGACGTAGTGAGTAGATACCAATTTGATCTAGGGAAGTATCACTGGAAGGTTGTAAAAACCATCATTATGTATTTGAAAAATACTAAGAACTAGTGGCTAGTTTATGGTGAGTCAGATTTGAAACTTATGGAGTTTACAGATTTTAGTTTTTAATCTGATCATGATGATAGCAAAAGTATATCGGAGTATGTATTTATCCTTAATGGGGGAGCTATCTACTAGAAAAGTTTCAAGCAGCACAATATGGCTAACTCAGTTTGTGAGGCAGAGTATAATGCAGCAATCGATGATATCAAGACCACTATGTGGCTGAGAAAATTCATCATCGAGCATAGAATGGCACCCTCCCTTAATGGTCCAGTCCTACTCTACTGCGACAGCACTGGAGCCATTTCTTAGATGAAGGAACTGAAAATACATCAACGAACGAAGTTTATTCTATTGTAAAACCTGTAGGGTTTCATGCTTGTATTTCAAAACATTTTCAAAATAAATCATAGCGAAAGATGTAGATTAAATTATTTAATCTACTAAAGCATATGATCTAATTACTAAACCCTACATCCAGAATCTATAACATGTCATGATATAAATATAAATCTAAAAAATAAAACATGAAAGGTTGGTATTGGTCAAATCAATACTTAGATCTAGAACTATTTTAGAAAAACCCTAGATCAAATCCAGGTTAGTAAAGAGATCAGATCTCTCACCTTTGTGCATATCGTGAACACCATGGTTGAGTCTCATTTTTGTCCTTATTGCTTGGAGCTGCACATGCATCCAGCCTCTACAGGTAGTCCATACGAAGCTGCAATATAGATCGGAGGTTTGTCGAACAAAGATCCGTCTGAAGTGCTAGCTTCTCATGGATCCCTCCGATGGTTAATCAAAATAATATTCTTCAGATCTCTTGGACCCTCCAAGAGATGAAGAATATAAGGAAGATTAAGGAAATGATACAATCCTTGGATCTCTCAAAAATCAAAAAATAGAAACAAAAAGAAAAGTGCCTAAGAGAAGACATATCTTCTCTTTCAGCACATCAACTTTTGATATCCTGAATGCATCTCCATAACAGATCAAGAGGAGACCTTCTCCTCTATAGTTTTTCACACTTAATAGCCTTCTCACTCTCTGATTTTTTTATGGCAAAAAACTTCATAAAAGATGGAGAAGAAGATTTCTCAAAGAAACCTTAAGAGAAGACTTTATTTTCTTCTTCTTCTCACATCAGGATATGATCAGATTGAAGAAAAAAATCAAATTTTTCCGTGTCAGGTCGTTCAAATCTGATTGGATCAAGAGGTATATTTTAAAAAAAAAAATTTAGATCCAAATCAGATATGACAATTTTTAGATATGATTTTATGATCTAATAAATAAAAAATTAAATTAAAGTAAATCTAAATTAGTTTTACCTTGATATGGATAATCCGATTATCCATTGATAATCTACTGATGGCCTGAGGTTCTGGATCTAGCCACGCAAGCACCTGACCTCTACCGATATCTACTTAGGCTAGATCTAAAGATCTTCTCCTTCTTTATTATGTCTTCAAAAATCAGATCTGGATCTAATTTGGAGGATCTTTGAAACTTCTTTCGAAGATCTACTGCCATCTCTACAGCAGTTCTGCCTTCTTCCTTTCTTGTTAGCTTTTTCTTCCTTGAATCGCACTAATTTGAAGCCCAACTATCCTTGGGCATGGAGAGGAGAGAGAGGATTAGAAAGATGGCATGGAGGAGGGAGAGGGGCAGCCTTGGGGCATGGCTAGGAGAAAGTTCTTTTAAAGTTGGGTGCAGATAGGTCTTTATATAGATCCTGCTGCACCACGCAGTGCCACATCACCCCAGCCAATCACGTTGCTTCGTACAATCAGATTTAAATCTAATTGGTGGGATGACATCACTTGATTCAATCAAATGAGAGACCCATAGATTCATCCTTAGATGGCACCTAAGACTGCTCAAAGTCTATAGGTGAGGATCACCTAGTTTGAATCCAAGAAGCAACCTGGAGTCCCATCCTTATGGGACTCCAGGCATCCCTATCCATGGGCTGATGCCATCCTAGGCGTGCGCCCCTTCCTTTCCAAAATTCAGTAAGGGGACAAGCCCCTATCTGCTCTCCAATAAGTGCATGACACATGGGCAGATGTTCAAGGGTCAAAGGTCAATGTTTGACCAAAGTCAAAGGATAAGAATTAGCAGGTGACGGAAAATGGTAGGTGTTATCTCAAATTTATCTCATAAATTAAGACAACCCCTTTTATGACCTGGACAAGCTCCAATCAGATCAGATAAAGATACCTGAGTGAGCACAAACTCATTTAGCTCGGTTGAGATAACTTTTAATGATAGCAAAAGGAGAATGTTAGGTTCAATCGTGTGCTAGCATGATTTCCTTGAACTTAATTGAATCTAATTCAAATCAATTGAACTAGGTTAGTTCAATTGATGATATCCAGATCCAAACCCTTATTTGTGTGACCTAGTTAGATTTAGTTCTATATGATAATGAGATATGTCATGATCTCTATCATCGACATCATCGAAACTCCTTTCAATGAATTAGAACTCTTCTAATTCAAACAACTAGAATGATCGATCATCTAAATCATTCTAATTGCACCCAAAATCCACCAGTGACACCTAGCAGTATATGGTGGCAACCCATCAAAATAGAAAATAAACCTCTCGGTGTAGCTACTTGTGTGATTAAGTTCTTCTATCTTGAGCTCCGATCAGATTAGGGTTAAGGTGAACTTGTTAAACCCTAATTTCTATCATATAATTTAATCATTCGATTCAAGTCTGATATGAAAATCTTAATAGAAACTCTTTCTATTATTTCACTCTCTGCCATGGCCATGGGCTTATGAACTTGATTCTCATGATCATCATAGGGCTGCTCCTCATCCACCAAGGTAGATAGATTTCATCTTGGTGCGATCCAATTCCTATAATGAACATGCTATAGCCAACATACACCTTAGGGTTCCAAATGGCTAGGAGATCGAGTCATGCTGTAGTCAAACATAGCACCCTCAAGGTGAACTGTCAATGCACCTCAGGTCAAAGAACTGGATACACTACTGTAGCTTCGAGTCAGTCATCGATGAGAAGGTAGACTTTCTTATAATTACTCGAGGTGGTCATGCTCAGTGCCCTTGTTCTCTAACAAGTACCTGTACTCTCACTCTGATGTCTCTACATCGTAGAATCAAGACTCACCTACTATATGTTAGATATATGTGCCCTAGAAGCCAGAATTGGCTGACACTTGTAATACACTTCTAGGGGCAAAATTATAATTTTGACTATAATTAATGAAATGGGTTATTTTCTATCACACCTGTGTATTTAGTGTCTGTGATACATCCTTTGAGTTAATGGTAATGATAATTCATATTTTCAAGAGTTGAAAATTTAAGACATGAATAATCATTATTAACTCATAAACAGCTCCCGACCATAGGATCATCACGAGGATGGTGATTGATCCGGAAGGTTGGTGTACGATCGCTTCTCTTTAGTAGATGAGTCTTGAGTCTACGGTGTGGAGACACCGGAGCGAGAGTACAGGTACTCGTTAGAGAACGAGGGCACTGAGCGTGACCACCTCGAGTAGTCATTAGGGAGTCTACCTTCTCGTCAATGACTGACTCGATGCTGCAGTAGTGTGTCTGGTTCTTTGACCTGAGATGCATCGGCAGTTCACCTTGAGGGTGTTATAGTTTGACTACACCATTACTCGGTCTCCTAGCCATATGGAACCCTGAGGTGTATGTTGGCTATAGCATGTTCATTGTAGGAACTGGATTGCATCAAGATGGGATCTATCTACCTCGGTGGTAGAGGAGTAGCCCTATGATGATCATGAGAATCAAGTCCAGAAATCCATGGCCATGGTAGAGTGAAATAATAGAAAGAGTTTCTATTTAGATTTTCACATTGGACTCGAATCGAATGATTACATCATATGACAGAGACTAGGGTTTGACGAGTTCACCTTAACCCTAATCTGATCGGGGCTCAAGATAGAAGAACTTGAATCACACAGGTAGCTGCACCAAGAGGTTCGCATTCAGCTCTGATGGGTTGCCACCATATACTGCTAGGTGTCACTGGTGGATTTTGGGAGCAATTAGAATGATTTAGATGATCGATCATTCTAGCTGTTCGAATCAGAAGAGTTCTGATCCATCGAAAGGAGTTTCGATGATGTCTATGATAGAGATCATGACATATCCCATTACCATACAGAACTGAACCTAACTGGGTCACACAAACAAGGGTTTGAATCTGGTGATCATCAATTGAACTGATCTAGTTCAATTGATCTGAATGAGATTCAATTAGGTTCAAGGAAATCGTGCTAGCACTCGATTGAACCTAACGTTCTTCTTTTACTATCATAAATAAGTTGTCCTGACTGAGCCAAAGGAGTTTGTGCTCAATCAGAGGCCTTCATATGGTCTGACTGGAGGTTGTCCAAGTCAGAATAGGTTGTCTTATTTGTAAGACATTACCTGCCATTTTTGGTCACCTGCCATTTCTTGTTCTTTGACTTTGGTCAAAAGTCTACCTTTGACTGGTCAAACGTTGACCATTGACCCTTTGACTTTTGACCACATGTCATGCACCTATTGGAGAGCTGGTGGGGGCCTTGTCCCCCTGCCAGAACCTGGCAAGGAGAAGGGCGCACGCCAAGGGTGGCGTGAGCCCAAGTAGGAGGCGCCTAGGAGTCCTTGTTGGACAAGGACTCCACCTCCCTTTTGGATTCCAATCAGAGTTCTACTAAGAATCCAGTTTGACTGGTCTTAGGCGCCCTCTAAGGAGGAATCCAGGGGTCTCTATTCCAACCAATCAGATTTAGATCTGATTTCACAAAGGGTTGTGATTGGTTGAGAGGAAGAGGAGTTGGATCACAAGAGGTCTATAAATAAGACCCTGCGCCCAACCCTAATTCCAATGCTATTAGATACGCCCCAAGGCTGCCTCTCCCCTCCTTCTCCATGCCATAGTCTCTTCTCCCCTTGCTCTCCACGTCCAAAAGGTGTTTTGGACTTTGGTTGGTGCGATTCAGATCAAGGAAAGGCGATCAAAAGCAAGAAGGCTGCGCTGCTGCAAAAGGACGACTGCAGATCTTCAAAAGAGTTTTGAAGATCCTCCAGATCAGATCCAGATCTGATTTTTGGAGGTGTGATAGAGAAGAAGAGGATCTCCAGATCCAACCCGAGTGGATACCGGTAGAGGCCAGGCGCTTGCGTGGCTAAGATCCAGAACCTTCCGCTGCAATCAGGATCATCTACAGGGTAATAGGATTACCCAAATCAGGTAAATTGAATTTGATTTAATTTATCTTATTTTATTTTATTTATTAAAATAATAAGAATCAGATCTGAAATATATCAAGATCTGATTGAGATCAAGAGAAAATTTTTGAAATATATCTCTTGATCTAATCAGATCTGGACGAACCTGGACCGGGAAATCAGGATTTCCCTTCAACTGGTATCAGAGCCATGGTTCTAAAATTGTTTAGATCTGATTTTAATTTTATTTTAATTAGAAAATAAAGTGATTTCAGATGTCACATGAGATGTGATCAGATCTGAAATCAGAAAAATTAAAATTAAATGATTTGGATCTAAGAACATGAAGATATGCATGACTAGTTCTAGAATAGAATAGTTCTATAGAATAGTT
The DNA here is from genome assembly GCA_006176705.1 of Cocos nucifera. Taxonomy (NCBI): domain Eukaryota; kingdom Viridiplantae; phylum Streptophyta; class Magnoliopsida; order Arecales; family Arecaceae; genus Cocos; species Cocos nucifera. The sequence goes on from QRFJ01002377.1 coordinate 59,961, forward strand.
TTGCATGTCTTTGATTTAATCTGATTAAATCATATTTTAGATCTTCTTATTTACTATTTTCTGATATTATAAGTGTTATAATAACATCTGATAAACAGCAAATAAAAATTATTTAATTTTAAATATCATATGAGATATGATAGATGCATGACTAGACTAGTTGTAGAATAGTTCTACATAATTGTCTAGATTAGAATTTATTTTGATTAGATCAATTTAAATCTAATTTTTTAGATTATTATGTGATAATTTAGATCTGAAAACATGCATGATTTGATACATGAGATGTATGCAAAATATGCCTTGATTAGATCTAAATTTGTATATGAGATATATGATATAGATCTATAACTGTTTTGTAGATTTACATGTTCCTGATTAAGGCGTTCCTCTTGGCCGTCCGGTCATAAGAACGAAGAAGGGTTTAAAGGCCCTCTCTTCCCATTCGATGGGGTGTTCTTATGACGTGTAGGGGTGCTGCGTGTTCGTCCTTAATCAGAAACCCAAAACTTACTTTCTGCAAAACCCTAGATCCTGAAACCCTAGGATTTATTGTGCATATTTTGTTTATGAACCCAACTTAATTAAGAATTAAGTTTATGGAATATTAATTAGGTCTAAAATTGAGAATTTCAGATCTAAGACATATTCATAATACTGGGTTCGGGCTTGGGTAGCTCAATTAGGTCTAAGCGGTTGATCAAACCGAATCAAGAGTTGGTTAGATGGGATCAACAATGCTTAAATTGACCAGCCTAATAGGATTAAGTCTGGGTCAAGATCGAGTCACGATCAAGCAAGACCTAATTAGGCTCAGAGGTTAGAGTCTGGATTGTAGGCTAACCCAATTGGTTCTGACTCAACAATTTGGTGTCTAAGGTAAGTTTGGCACAGACGACCGACTGGTTTTTAATTGGAAGCTACTCGACCTGAATGCGTTCTTGTGCGAGTTAACGGCATATTCCTTCCACCGGTCTCACTTACCTGGCCATATCTGTTGACACAGTTCTGATCTGAGGTGGTCAATAATCCGAGCTGACCCATGCCACTAGGTTAGTCATAATTGTTATGACTAAGCCAAGTCTAGTTTAATGAGACCTGAATCAATTCTCCCTAAGAAAAGATTAAGTCCGAGGTCTTCCACCATTGTAGACGTGCGGGCCCTTCCCGGGGTTGATTGTTCTCGGCTGGATACAGTGGCTCAGTTGCACCGGGAAGACGCAACCATGTCTATTAGGCATTGGATGCTATGGGCTGGAGGATGAGTTGGGCTCAATATTCCGGATACGGTGAGAGACCCAATTAGGAACCCAGTCTATGCAAATGGTGGGTCTGACTTAACTAAGGAGTGGATCAATATTCCGGATACGGTGAGATTCATGAATTAGAGACCAAGTTTGGGTGCACCATGATTAGAGAATCATTGAACAAGAGTTGTTCACTCATTGGCTAACCCATCACCAATAACTGTTAGGTGAGGTGATGAGTCAGTTGGTGAGACCGCACCACCCACTAGAAATCATCAATCGCGGAGATTTTCGCATCTCTACAGAGGGAGTGTAGGGATCCGAGAAAATAGTGGGAGCTAATTTGTTTAAAAATAAAATCCCTAAACAAATTGGTCAAGTCAAAATTACAGTATCTAACTAGAATCTTTGACTCTCTACAGGAAAATGTCTGCGTCCAACCCACTGGCACGTATCCTAGACACACATAGACTGACTGGACCCAATTATAAAGATTGGCTCAGGAACTACAAAATTATTTTGGGTTCAGAGAAGTTAACACATGTTTTGGACCAGGACCCTCCCACCTTACCAGCTCGTCCATCCACTGAACAGAGAGCGTCTCTGGAAAAATGGATTGACGAAGACAATAAGGCCAGATACTACATGTTGGGCTCGATGTCTGATGAGCTCCAGCGCCAACATGAAGATATCGGGACTGCTCGCCAAATGTTGGCTCACCTGCAGGAGATGTTTGGTGAACAGAGTCGCGCAGCCAAATATCAAGTCACGAAATGACTTTTTAAGGCTAAGATGCGTGATGGGCAGTCAGTCCAAGATCACTGTCTGACAATGATCAAGGACATGGAAGAGCTTGAGAAGCTCGGTGTGAAGTTGGACTTGGACTTGCAGAACGATATTATTCTGCAATCCTTGACTGATGCATATGGGCAATTCATCATGAATTACCACATGCATAAACTTCAAAATTCCTTGGCCGAGTTGATGAATATGCTGGTTACCGCTGAGCTTTCTATGAAAGGTTCTAAAGGCTCAGTTCTTGCTATGGAACGGACTTCTTCCAAAAGAAAGTCTTATGGAAAGAAAAAGAAGTCTGTGAAAAAGCAAAAGGTAGAAGGATCAAAGAAGAAGAAGGCAGAACCGAAGAAGAAGGTCGATGGCAAAGGAAAGTGTTTCCATTGCAACAGCGACGGCCATTGGAAGCGGAACTGCCCTACTTACCTGGCCACCCTGAAGAACAAGAAGGAAGGTCCTTCTGGAGGTATGCTCGTTATTGAGTCTAACCTTACGGTTTCTTCTGCATCCAGTTGGGTGCTTGACTCTGGTTCTAGTGCTCATCTGTGCACTTCTATGCAGGGTCTTGAGGATAGCAGGAGGCTGAGGGATGGAGACATGATCCTACGCGTCGGTAATGGAGCAAGAGTTGCTGCAGTAGCCGTGGGAACATACCCTCTGCGATTACCATCTGGTTTAGACTTAGTTTTAAAAGACTGTTATTATGTGCCTGCAGCTAGCAGGAATTTGATTTCTGTTTCATGCTTAGCACAAGAAGGTTATGTGATCACCTTCTTTAAGGACCATTGTAACATTCTTTATGAAAGAAATAAAATTGCAAATGGTTTCCTTGTTAATGGTCTTTATCAGTTGCATATTGATGTACCTATTTTAACTATCGAGCAAAACGTGAATGCCAAACGACCTAGGGATAGTCCAAACGACAGATATCTATGGCACCTGAGATTAGGTCATATAGCAGAAGATAGGATTAACAAATTGGAGAAAAATGGGCTATTGAGTCCATTGACTTTTGAGTCATATCCAACTTGTGAATCTTGTCTTCAAGGCAAAATGACTAAACTCCCTTTTGTTGGACATGGGGAGAGGGCCACAGATCTCCTTGCCCTAGTACATACTGATGTGTGCGGCCCATTCGATGTGCCGGCTAGAGGCAATTTTGTCTACTTCATTACCTTTACCGATGATCTGTCTAGGTATGGGTATGTGTATCTTATGAGACATAAGTCTGAAGCCTTTGAAAAGTTCAAAGAATTCAGACATGAAGTAGAAAAACAAACTGGAAAACCCATTAAGGTTCTTCGATCAGATCGAGGAGGTGAATACCTTAGCCGGGAATTCCTAGACTATCTTAAGGAAAATGGCATAGTCTCTCAATGGACTCCACCAGGAACACCTCAACTCAACGGGGTTTCAGAACGGAGAAATCGGACTCTATTGGATATGGTTCGATCCATGATGAGCTTCACAGACCTCCCAGATTTTCTTTGGGGACATTCATTATTAACTTCAATCTATTTACTGAATAGGGTTCCCTCTAAAACCGTTCCTACCACACCGTATGAGATATGGCACGGTAAGAAACCAAGTCTGAGTCATCTCAGAATTTGGGGTTGTCCGGCTTATGTCAAAAGACAACAAGCGGACAAGTTAGAGTTTAGGTCCTTTAGAGCTCGATTCATAGGATATCCTAAAGAGTCATTAGGATACTATTTCTACATTCCAGAAGACCACAATGTGATTGTGAGTCGACATGCCATATTTCTTGAAAAATAGTTTATTCAAGATAGTGGCATTGGAAAGCAGATTAAGCTTGATGAGAAAGTCTCACAAGCAGAAACGAGCTAAGGACCAAGTGGAACCAAATCAGGTTGAGCCAATAAGAACACTACCTCCTCCACCTCGTAGATCGGAAAGAGTTTCCCGTCCCCCTGAAAGATACTTAGGTATTATTTCAGAGGACGTAGAGGAAATGTTCCTCATAGGTAATGGTGCTCATGGTGATGATCCCAAAACCTACAACGAGGCGATATCAGATATCGACTCCGAGAAATGGCTTGAGGCAATGAAGTCAGAGATCGACTCGATGCACTCAAACCAAGTCTGGACCTTGGTAGATCCACCAGAAGGTATAGTACCTATTGGGTGTAAATGGATCTTCAAGAGAAAGATTGGTGCAGATGGGAATGTGGAGACATTCAAGGCTAGACTGGTGGCAAAAGGTTATAGTCAACGTGAAGGCATTGACTATCAGGATACCTTTTCCCCGGTAGCTATGCTAAAATCCATCCGCACATTGCTTGCTGTTGCAGCCTATTTCGATTATGAAATATGGCAAATGGACGTGAAAACGGCATTCCTAAATGGATATCTTGAGGAAGATATCTATATGGAACAGCCGCTAGGTTTCACATCCAGTGATACTGATCACAAGGTTTGCAAGCTGCAAAGGTCCATATATGGACTTAAGCAAGCATCTCGGAGCTGGAACACTCGTTTCAATGATGTGATCAAAAAGTTTGGTTTCATCAAAAATGAAGAGGAACCATGTGTTTTCAAAAGGGTCAGTGGGAGCGCTGTTGTCTTCCTCGTATTGTACGTGGATGACATCCTCCTTATTGGGAATGATATTCCCATGTTGACATCAGTCAAGATGTGGTTGTCCTAAGGAATTCTCCATGAAAGACCTAGGTGAAGCATCCTTTATTCTAGGAATTAAGGTCTATAGGGATAGACCGAATAGGATGCTAGGACTTTCACAGAAGATGTACATAGAGGAAGTACTAAAGAGGTTTAGTATGGAAAACTCTAAGAGGGGATTAATACCCTTCAGACATGGTATTCATCTTTCCAAGAAGATGTGCCCCAGCACACCTGAGGAAATAGAACGCATGAGCAAGATCCCTTATGCTTCTGCAATAGGGAGCCTCATGTATGCCATGCTATGTACACGACCTGATATAGCCCATGCTGTGAGTGTCACAAGCAGATATCAGTCAAATCCAGGTGAAGAACACTGGACTTCTGTGAAATGTATCCTTAAGTACTTGAGAAGAACTAAGGATATGATGTTGGTCTTTGGTAATGGAGAACTCCAAGTTCAGGGATACACAGACTCGGACTTCATGTCCGATATAGATGATCGAAAGTCGACATCTGGAAGTCTGTTTGTGTGCAATGGTGGAGCTGTCAGCTGGAAGAGTTCCAAGCAAACTGTGATAGCAGATTCCACCATGGAAGCAGAATATATAGCTGCATCAGAGGCTGCAAAGGAAGCGTTCTGGTACAAAAAGTTTGCTGCAGAAATTGGAGTAATGCCATCAGATGCCATTCCTCTTTACTGCGACAACAATGGCGCCATAGCCCTTGCTAAGGAGCCGAGGTCTCACCAGAAGTCCAAGCACATTGAGCGGCGATATCATCTCATCCGCGATTACCTTGAGAAAGGTTACGTTGAGGTCAAGAGAGTCAACTCCGCAGATAATGTGGCAGACCCACTTACAAAGCCGTTGGGCCAGCAGAAGATCGAAGCCCACCTTGAGAAGATGGGACTTAGACTTGTAGCCAATTGGCTTTAGGACAAGTGGGAGATTGTTAGATATATGTGCCCTAGAAGCCAGAATTGGCTGACACTTGTAATACACTTCTAGGGGCAAAATTGTAATTTTGACTATAATTAATGAAATGGGTTATTTTCTATCACACATGTGTATTTAGTGTCTGTGATACATCCTTTGAGTTAATGGTAATGATAATTCATATTTTCAAGAGTTGAAAATTTAAGACATGAATAATCATTATTAACTCATAAACAGCTCCCGACCATAGGATCATCACGAGGATGGTGATTGATCCGGAAGGTTGGTGTACGATCGCTTCTCTTTAGTAGATGAGTCTTGAGTCTACGGTGTGGAGACACCGGAGCGAGAGTACAGGTACTCGTTAGAGAACGAGGGCACTGAGCGTGACCACCTCGAGTAGTCATTAGGAAGTCTACCTTCTCGTCAATGACTGACTCGATGCTGCAGTAGTGTGTCTGGTTCTTTGACCTGAGATGCATCGGCAGTTCACCTTGAGGGTGTTATAGTTTGACTACACCATTACTCGGTCTCCTAGCCATATGGAACCCTGAGGTGTATGTTGGCTATAGCATGTTCATTGTAGGAACTGGATTGCATCAAGATGGGATCTATCTACCTCGGTGGTAGAGGAGTAGCCCTATGATGATCATGAGAATCAAGTCCAGAAATCCATGGCCATGGTAGAGTGAAATAATAGAAAGAGTTTCTATTTAGATTTTCACATTGGACTCGAATCGAATGATTACATCATATGACAGAGACTAGGGTTTGACGAGTTCACCTTAACCCTAATCTGATCGGGGCTCAAGATAGAAGAACTTGAATCACACAGGTAGCTGCACCAAGAGGTTCGCATTCAGCTCTGATGGGTTGCCACCATATACTGCTAGGTGTCACTGGTGGATTTTGGGAGCAATTAGAATGATTTAGATGATCGATCATTCTAGCTGTTCGAATCAGAAGAGTTCTGATCCATCGAAAGGAGTTTCGATGATGTCTATGATAGAGATCATGACATATCCCATTACCATACAGAACTGAACCTAACTGGGTCACACAAACAAGGGTTTGAATCTGGTGATCATCAATTGAACTGATCTAGTTCAATTGATCTGAATGAGATTCAATTAGGTTCAAGGAAATCGTGCTAGCACTCGATTGAACCTAACGTTCTTCTTTTACTATCATAAATAAGTTGTCCTGACTGAGCCAAAGGAGTTTGTGCTCAATCAGAGGCCTTCATATGGTCTGACTGGAGGTTGTCCAAGTCAGAATAGGTTGTCTTATTTGTAAGACATTACCTGCCATTTTTGGTCACCTGCCATTTCTTGTTCTTTGACTTTGGTCAAAAGTCTACCTTTGACTGGTCAAACGTTGACCATTGACCCTTTGACTTTTGACCACATGTCATGCACCTATTGGAGAGCTGGTGGGGGCCTGTCCCCCTGCCAGAACCTGGCAAGGAGAAGGGCGCACGCCAAGGGTGGCGTGAGCCCAAGTAGGAGGCGCCTAGGAGTCCTTGTTGGACAAGGACTCCACCTCCCTTTTGGATTCCAATCAGAGTTCTACTAAGAATCCAGTTTGACTGGTCTTAGGCGCCCTCTAAGGAGGAATCCAGGGGTCTCTATTCCAACCAATCAGATTTAGATCTGATTTCACAAAGGGTTGTGATTGGTTGAGAGGAAGAGGAGTTGGATCACAAGAGGTCTATAAATAAGACCCTGCGCCCAACCCTAATTCCAATGCTATTAGACACGCCCCAAGGCTGCCTCTCCCCTCCTTCTCCATGCCATAGTCTCTTCTCCCCTTGCTCTCCACGTCCAAAAGGTGTTTTGGACTTAGGTTGGTGCGATTCAGATCAAGGAAAGGCGATCAAAAGCAAGAAGGCTGCGCTGCTGCAAAAGGACGACTGCAGATCTTCAAAAGAGTTTTGAAGATCCTCCAGATCAGATCCAGATCTGATTTTTGGAGGTGTGATAGAGAAGAAGAGGATCTCCAGATCCAACCCGAGTGGATACCGGTAGAGGCCAGGCGCTTGCGTGGCTAAGATCCAGAACCTTCCGCTGCAATCAGGATCATCTACAGGGTAATAGGATTACCCAAATCAGGTAAATTAAATTTGATTTAATTTATCTTATTTTATTTTATTTATTAAAATAATAAGAATCAGATCTGAAACATATCAAGATCTGATTGAGATCAAGAGAAAATTTTTGAAATATATCTCTTGATCTAATCAGATCTGGACGAACCTGGACCGGAGAGACTTTCGGATCTATATCTCTAATCAGATCTGGTGGGCTTCGATCTTCTACTGGCCCAACGGCTTTGTAAGTGGGTCTGCCACATTATCTGCGGAGTTGACTCTCTTGACCTCGACGTAACCTTCTCAAGGTAATCGGATGAGGTGGTATCACTGCTCGATGTGCTTGGATTTCTGATGAGACCTCGGCTCCTTAGCAAGGGCTATGGCACCATTGTTGTCGCAGTACAGAGGAATGGCATCTGATGGCATTCACTCTGATCTTTCTGTGGCAAACTTTTTGTACCAGAATGCCTCCTTTGCAGCTTCTGATGCAGCGATATATTCTGCTTCCATGGTGAAATCTGCTATCACATATCTGCTTGGAAACTCTTCCAACTGACAGCTCCACCATTGCACACAAATAGACTCCCAGATGTTGACTTTCGATCATCTATATCAGACATGAAATCCGAGTCTGTATATCCCTTGGACTTGGAGTTCTCCATTACCAAAGACCAACAACATATCCTTAGTTCTTCTCAAGTACTTAAGGATACATTTCACAGAAGTCCAGTGTTCTTCACCTGGATTTGACTGATATCTGCTTCGTGACACTCACAGCATGGGCTATATCAGGTCGTGTACATAAGCATGGCATACATGAGGCTCCCTATTGCTGAAGCATAAGGGATCTTGCTCATGCATTCTATTTCCTCAGGTGTGCTGGGGCACATCTTCTTTGGAAAGATGAATGCCATGTCTGAAGGGATATTAATCCCTCTCTTAGAGTTTTCCATACTAAACCTCTTTAGTACTTCCTCTATGTACATCTTCTGTGAAAGTCCTAGCATCCTATTCGGTCTATCTCTATAGACCTTAATTCCTAGAATAAAGGATGCTTCACCTAGGTCTTTCATGGAGAATTCTTTGGACAACCATATTTTAACTGATGGTCAACATGGGAATATCATTTCCAATAAGGAGGATGTCATCCACATACAATACGAGGAAGACAACAGCGCTCCCACTGACCTTTTTGAAACACATGGCTCCTCCTCATTTTTGATGAAACCAAATAATTTGATCACATCATTAAAATGAGTGTTCCTAAGCTCCGAGATGCTTGCTTAAGTCCATATATGGACCTTTGCAGCTTGCAATACCTTGTGATCAGTCATCACTGGATATGAAACCTAGCGGCTGTTCCATATAGATATCTTCCTCAAGATATCCATTTAAGAATGCCAGTTTTTACGTCCATTTGCCATATTTCATAATCGAAATAGGCTGCAATAGCAAGCAATGTGCGGATGGAATTTTAGCATAGCTACTAGGAAAAAGGTATCCTGATAGTCAATGCCTTCGCATTGACTATAACCTTTTGCCACTAATCTAGCTTTGAATGTCTCCACATTTCCATCTGCACCAATCTTTCTCTTGAAGATCCATTTACACCCAATAGGTACTATACCTTCTGGTGGATCTACCAAGGTCCAGACTTGGTTTGAGTGCATCGAGTCAATTTCTGACTTCATTGCCTCTAACCATTTCTCGGAGTCGATATCTGATATCGCCTTGTTATAGTTTTGGGATCATCACCATGAGCACCTCATTACCTACGAGGAACATTTTCTCTACATCCTCTGAAATAGTACCTAAGTACCTCTCAAGGGGATGGGAAACTCTTTTCGATCTACGAGGTGGAGGTAGTGTATGGATTGGCTCAATCTGATTTGGTTCCATTTGGTCCTTAGCTCGTTGCTCTTGTGAGACTTTCTCATCGAGCTTAATCTGCTTTCCAATGCCGCTATCTTGAATAAACTATTTTTCAAGAAAGATGGCATGTCGACTCACAATCACATTATGATCTTCTAGAATGTAGAAATAATATCCTAATGACTCTTTAGGATATCCTATAAATCGAGCTCTAAAGGACCTAAAGTCTAACTTATCCGCTTGTTGTCTTTTGACATGAGCCGGACAACCCCAAATTCTGAGATGACTCAGACTTGGTTTCTTACCATGCCATATCTCATACGGTGTGGTAGGAATGATTTTAGAAGAAATCCTATTCAGTAAGTATATTGCAGTTAATAAATAGTATCCCCAAAGAAAATTAGGAAAGGTCTGTGAAGCTCATCATGGATCGGACCATATCTAATAGAGTCCAGTTCCTCCATTCTAAAACTCCGTTGAGTTGAGGTGTTCCTGGTGGAGTCCATTGAGAGACTATGCCATTTTCTTGAGATAGTCCAGAAATTTCCGACTAAGGTATTCACCTCCTCGATCTAATTGAAGAACCTTAATGGATTTTTCAATTTGCTTTTCTACTTCATGTCTGAATTCTTTGAACTTTTCAAAGGCTTCAGACTTCTGTCTTATAAGATACACATACCCATACCTAGATAAATCATCGGTAAAGATTATGAAGTAGACAAAGTTGCCTCTAGCCGGCACATCAAATGGGCTGCACACATCAGTATGTACTAGGGCAAGAAGATCCATGGCCCTTTCCCCATGTCCTACAAAAGGGAGCTTAGTCATTTTGCCATGAAGACAGGATTCACAAATTGGATATGACTCAGAAGTCAATGGACTCAATAGCTCGATTTTCTCTAATTTGTTAATCCTATCTTCTGCTATATGACCTAAGTCTTAGGTGCCATAGATACCTATCATTTGGACTATCCCTAGATCATTTTGATTTTATGGCATTCACATTTTGCTCAAAATTAAAAATAGATACATCAACATGTAATTGATAAAGATCGTTAATAAGAAAATCACTTGCAATTTTATTTCTTTCATAAAGAATGTTACAATGGTCCTTAAGAAAACTAATTACATAACTTTCTAACGCAAGGCAAGAAATAGAAATCAAATTCCTACTTACTGCAGGCACATAATAATAGTCTTTTAATACTAAGTCTAAACCAGATGGTAGTCGAAGAGGGTATATTCCCATGGCCACGATAGCAACTCTTGCTCCATTTTTGATGTGCAGGATCATCTCACCATCCCTCAGCCTCCTGCTATCCTCAAGACCCTGCATAGAAGTGCACAAGTGAGCACTAAAATCAGAGTCAAGCACCCAATTGGATGCAGAAGAAATCGTAAGGTTAGACTCAATAACGAGCATACCTCCAAAGGACCTGCCTCCTTCTTCTTTAGGGTGGCCAAGTAAGTAGGGCAGTTCCGCTTCCAATGGCCGTCATTTGTTGCAATGAAAATACTTTCCTTTATTCAACGGCCTTCTTCTTCAGCTCTGCCTTTTTCTTCTTTCCTCCTTTCATCTTCTTTTTCATAGACTTCTTCTTCTTTCCAAAAGATTTTCTCTTGGAAGAAGTTCATTTCATAGCAAGTACTGAGCCTTTAGAACCTTTCATGAAAGCTCAGCGGTAACCAGCATGTTCATAAGTTCGGCCAAGAAGTTTTGAAGTTTATGCATATGGTAGTTCATGATGAATTGCCCATCGCATCAGGACTAGGGATTGACGAGTTCACCTTACCCTACTAAATCGGGCTCAAGATAGAGAGACTGAATCACACAGTAAGCTGCACCAGAGTTCCATTCGCTCTGATGGTGCCAAACCATATACTGCAGGTGTCACTGGTGGATTTTGGGAGCAATTAGAATGATTTAGATGAATCGATCCATTCTAGCTGTTCGAATCAGAAAGTTTGACCATCGAAAGGAGTTTCGATGATGTCGATGATAGAGATCAATACATATCCCCATTACATAACAGAACTGAACCTAACTGGGTCCAACCAACAAGGGTTTGAATCTGGTGATCATCAATTGACTGTATCTAGTTCAATTATCTAATGAGAATTCAATTAGGTTCAGGACAACGTGCTAGCACTCGATGCACCTAACGTTCTTCTTTTACTATCACAAATAGTTATTCCTGACTGAGCCAAGTATTTGTGCTCAATTAAGGCCTTCATATGTCCTAACTGGAGGTTGTCCAAGTCAGAATAGGTTGGTCTATATTTGTAAGACATTACCTGCCATTTTGTCACCTGCCATTTCTTGTTCTTTGACTTGGTCAAAGTTACCTTGACTGGTCAAAACTGTGACCATCACGCCTTTGAATTTACCATATGTCATGGCACCTATTGGAGAGCTGGTGGGGCTTGTCCCCTGCAAACTGCAAGGAGGAAGGCGGCACGCCAAGTGGCTGAGCCAGTAAGGAGGCGTCTAGGAGTCCTTGTTGGACAAGGATCCACCTCCCTTTTGGATTCCAATCAGAGAGTCTACTAAGAGATCCAGTTTGACCTGGTCTTAGGCACCCTCTAGGAGAATCCAGGTTATCTATTCCTAAGCATCAGATATTAATCTATTTCACAAAGGGTTCGTGATTGGATTGAGAGGAAAGAGGAGTTGGGATCACAAGAGGTCTATAAATAAGACCTGTGCCCAACCCTAATTCCAATGCTATTAGCATACGGCCAGGATGCTCTTCCCCTCATTCTCCACGCCAATAGTCTCTTCTCCTTCTTGACTCTCAACGTCCAAAAGGTGTTTTGGATTTGGTTGGTGCGATTTCAAGATCAAGGAAAGGCCGATCAAAAACCAGAAGGCTGCCACTGCTGCATAAGGACGACTGTAGATCTTCAAAGAGTATTTGAACCTCCAGATCAGATCCAGATTCTGATTTTTGGAGTGTATATAGAAGAAGGAGGATCTCAGAATCCAACCTGAGTAGAGTACCGGTAAGGCCAGGCGCTTGCGTGGCTACAGAATCTAGAACCTTCGCTGCAATCAGGATCATCGATAGGGTAATAGGATTACCCAAATCAGGTATTGAATTTGTTTATTATCTTGGTTTTATTTTATTTATCTAAAATAATAAGAATTAGATCTGAAAATATCAAAGATCTGATTGAGATAGAGAAATTTTTGAAATAATATCTCTTGGATCTAATCAGATCCTGGACGACCTGGACCGGGAATCAGGAATTTTCATTCACTATAAAAGAAGTGAATTGTACACTAAACCTTCCAGATCATCACCATCCTCATGATTATTCCTACAGTCAGGAGCATTATAAAGTAATAATGAAAATTCTTGGTCATTAAATTTTTAACTCTTGAAAAATAAAGAAATTATCATTACAATTAAACTCAAGAATGTTATCACAGACACTAAAATACAATATATGATAGAAATAATTTATTTATTATTATAGTAAAATTATCATTTTGCCCTTAGAAGTATATTAAGGTGTCAGCCAAGTTCGGCTTCGTAAGGCACACATATCTAAACAACTTCACTTGACCTAAAACCAAATTGGCTAACAATCTAAAATCCCATCTTCTCAAAGATGGGCTCGATCTCTAACAAGCCAATGGCTTTGTAGCGGGTCCGCCGCGATTATCTCAGCAGTCGACTTCTTGACCTCAACGTAATCCTTCTCAAGTAATCTGGATGATGTATCACTTGCTCGATGTGCTTGGAATTCTGATGAGACCTCCGGCTCCTTAGCAGGCTATGGCACCATTGTGTCGCAGCTACTAGTGGAATGGCATTTGATGGCATCGCTTGATCTTTGGGCAAACTTTTTGTGTACCCAGATGCCTCCTTGCAGCTTCATGCACGCGATATATTCTGCTTCATGGGAAAATCTGACTTCCCACTATTGCTGAACTTTTCAACTACAGCTCCCACCATTGCATAAGAATAGACTCCCAGATGTTACTTTTGATCATCTACATCAACACTGAAATCGTCTTGAATATCCATTGACTTGGAGTTCTCCATTACCAAAGGCCAACAATTATCCTTTAGTTCTTCTCAAGATTAAGGATACATTCATAGAATCTAGTTTCTTGCAACTTGAATTTGACTGATAATCTACTCGTGACACTCACAGCCATGGGTATATCAGGTTGTGTACTAACATGGCATACATGAGCTCCTATTGCTGAAGCATAAGATCTTGGCTCATGCATTCTATTTTCTCAGTGTTGCTTAGGGGCAACATCTTCTTAGGAATGATGAATGCCATGTCTGAAGGATCTAACCTCTCTTAGAGTTTTCCATTACTAAACCCTTTAGCGACTTCCTCTAATGTACATTTCTGTGACAGTCCAGCCATCTTATTCGCTCATTCTCTATAGAACCTTAAATTGTAGAATAAAGGATGCTTCTTCTAGTCTTTATGGAGAAGTCTTTAGATAACTATATTTTAACTGTGGTCAACATGGGAATATATTTCCAATAAGGAGGATGTCATCTACATACAAAGCTAAGGACCAAGTGGAACCAAATCAGGTTGAGCCAATAAGAACACTACCTCCTCCACCTCGTAGATCGGAAAGAGTTTCCGTCCCCCTGAAAGATACTTAGGTATTATTTCAGAGGATATAGAGGAAATGTTCCTCATAGGTAATGGTGCTCATGGTGATGATCCCAAAACCTACAACGAGGCGATATCAGATATCGACTCCAAGAAATGGCTTGAGGCAATGAAGTCAGAGATTGACTCGATGCACTCAAACCAAGTCTGGACCTTGGTAGATCCACCAGAAGGTATAGTACCTATTGGGTGTAAATGGATCTTCAAGAGAAAGATTGGTGCAGATGGGAATGTGGAGACATTCAAGGCTAGACTGGTGGCAAAAGGTTATAGTCAACGCGAAGGCATTGACTATCAGGATACCTTTTCCCCGGTAGCTATGCTAAAATCCATCCGCACATTGCTTGCTGTTGCAGCCTATTTCGATTATGAAATATGGCAAATGGATGTGAAAACGGCATTCCTAAATGGATATCTTGAGGAAGATATCTATATGGAACAGCCGCTAGGTTTCACATCCAGTGATACTGATCACAAGGTTTGCAAGCTGCAAAGGTCCATATATGGACTTAAGCAAGCATCTCGGAGCTGGAACACTCATTTCAATGATGTGATCAAAAAGTTTGGTTTCATCAAAAATGAAGAGGAACCATGTGTTTTCAAAAGGGTCAGTGGGAGCGCTGTTGTCTTCCTCGTATTGTACGTGGATGACATCCTCCTTATTGGGAATGATATTCCCATGTTGACATCAGTCAAGATGTGGTTGTCCTAAGGAATTCTCCATGAAAGACCTAGGTGAAGCATCCTTTATTCTAGGAATTAAGGTCTATAGGGATAGACCGAATAGGATGCTAGGACTTTCACAGAAGATGTACATAGAGGAAGTACTAAAGAGGTTTAGTATGGAAAACTCTAAGAGGGGATTAATACCCTTCAGACATGGTATTCATCTTTCCAAGAAGATGTGCCCCAGCACACCTGAGGAAATAGAACGCATGAGCAAGATCCCTTATGCTTCTGCAATAGGGAGCCTCATGTATGCCATGCTATGTACACGACCTGATATAGCCCATGCTGTGAGTGTCACAAGCAGATATCAGTCAAATCCAGGTGAAGAACACTGGACTTCTGTGAAATGTATCCTTAAGTACTTGAGAAGAACTAAGGATATGATGTTGGTCTTTGGTAATGGAGAACTCCAAGTTCAGGGATACACAGACTCGGACTTCATGTCCGATATAGATGATCGAAAGTCGACATCTGAAAGTCTGTTTGTGTGCAATGGTGGAGCTGTCAGCTGGAAGAGTTCCAAGCAAACTGTGATAGCAGATTCCACCATGGAAGCAGAATATATAGCTGCATCAGAGGCTGCAAAGGAAGCATTCTGGTACAAGAAGTTTGCTGCAGAAATTGGAGTAATGCCATCAGATGCCATTCCTCTTTACTGCGACAACAATGGCGCCATAGCCCTTGCTAAGGAGCCGAGGTCTCACCAGAAGTCCAAGCACATTGAGCGGCGATATCATCTCATCCGCGATTACCTTGAGAAAGGTTACGTTGAGGTCAAGAGAGTCAACTCCACAGATAATGTGGCAGACCCACTTACAAAGCCGTTGGGCCAGCAGAAGATCGAAGCCCACCTTGAGAAGATGGGACTTAGACTTGTAGCCAATTGGCTTTAGGACAAGTGGGAGATTGTTAGATATATGTGCCCTAGAAGCCAGAATTGGCTGACACTTGTAATACACTTCTAGGGGCAAAATTGTAATTTTGACTATAATTAATGAAATGGGTTATTTTCTATCACACATGTGTATTTAGTGTCTGTGATACATCCTTTGAGTTAATGGTAATGATAATTCATATTTTCAAGAGTTGAAAATTTAAGACATGAATAATCATTATTAACTCATAAACAGCTCCCGACCATAGGATCATCACGAGGATGGTGATTGATCCGGAAGGTTGGTGTACGATCGCTTCTCTTTAGTAGATGAGTCTTGAGTCTACGGTGTGGAGACACCGGAGCGAGAGTACAGGTACTCGTTAGAGAACGAGGGCACTGAGCGTGACCACCTCGAGTAGTCATTAGGGAGTCTACCTTCTCGTCAATGACTGACTCGATGCTGCAGTAGTGTGTCTGGTTCTTTGACCTGAGATGCATCGGCAGTTCACCTTGAGGGTGTTATAGTTTGACTACACCATTACTCGGTCTCCTAGCCATATGGAACCCTGAGGTGTATGTTGGCTATAGCATGTTCATTGTAGGAACTGGATTGCATCAAGATGGGATCTATCTACCTCGGTGGTAGAGGAGTAGCCCTATGATGATCATGAGAATCAAGTCCAGAAATCCATGGCCATGGTAGAGTGAAATAATAGAAAGAGTTTCTATTTAGATTTTCACATTGGACTCGAATCGAATGATTACATCATATGACAGAGACTAGGGTTTGACGAGTTCACCTTAACCCTAATCTGATCGGGGCTCAAGATAGAAGAACTGAATCACACAGGTAGCTGCACCAAGAGGTTCGCATTCAGCTCTGATGGGTTGCCACCATATACTGCTAGGTGTCACTGGTGGATTTTGGGAGCAATTAGAATGATTTAGATGATCGATCATTCTAGCTGTTCGAATCAGAAGAGTTCTGATCCATCGAAAGGAGTTTCGATGATGTCTATGATAGAGATCATGACATATCCCATTACCATACAGAACTGAACCTAACTGGGTCACACAAACAAGGGTTTGAATCTGGTGATCATCAATTGAACTGATCTAGTTCAATTGATCTGAATGAGATTCAATTAGGTTCAAGGAAATCGTGCTAGCACTCGATTGAACCTAACGTTCTTCTTTTACTATCATAAATAAGTTGTCCTGACTGAGCCAAAGGAGTTTGTGCTCAATCAGAGGCCTTCATATGGTCTGACTGGAGGTTGTCCAAGTCAGAATAGGTTGTCTTATTTGTAAGACATTACCTGCCATTTTTGGTCACCTGCCATTTCTTGTTCTTTGACTTTGGTCAAAAGTCTACCTTTGACTGGTCAAACGTTGACCATTCACCCTTTGACTTTTGACCACATGTCATGCACCTATTGGAGAGCTGGTGGGGGCTTGTCCCCCTGCCAGAACCTGGCAAGGAGAAGGGCGCACGCCAAGGGTGGCGTGAGCCCAAGTAGGAGGCGCCTAGGAGTCCTTGTTGGACAAGGACTCCACCTCCCTTTTGGATTCCAATCAGAGTTCTACTAAGAATCCAGTTTGACTGGTCTTAGGCACCCTCTAAGGAGGAATCCAGGGGTCTCTATTCCAACCAATCAGATTTAGATCTGATTTCACAAAGGGTTGTGATTGGTTGAGAGGAAGAGGAGTTGGATCACAAGAGGTCTATAAATAAGACCCTGCGCCCAACCCTAATTCCAATGCTATTAGATCCCACGCCCCAAGGCTGCCTCTCCCCTCCTTCTCCATGCCATAGTCTCTTCTCCCCTTGCTCTCCACGTCCAAAAGGTGTTTTGGACTTTGGTTGGTGCGATTCAGATCAAGGAAAGGCGATCAAAAGCAAGAAGGCTGCGCTGCTGCAAAAGGACGACTGCAGATCTTCAAAAGAGTTTTGAAGATCCTCCAGATCAGATCCAGATCTGATTTTTGGAGGTGTGATATAGAAGAAGAGGATCTCCAGATCCAACCTGAGTAGATACCGGTAGAGGCCAGGCGCTTGCGTGGCTAAGATCTAGAACCTTCTGCTGCAATCAGGATCATCTATAGGGTAATAGGATTACCCAAATCAGGTAAATTGAATTTGGTTTAATTTATCTTGTTTTATTTTATTTATTAAAATAATAAGAATTAGATCTGAAACATATCAAGATCTGATTGAGATCAAGAGAAAATTTTTGAAATATATCTCTTGATCTAATCAGATCTGGACGAACCTGGACCGGGAAATCAGGATTTTCCTTCACTATAAAGAAGTGATTGTACACTAACCTTCCAGATCAATCACCATCCTCATGATGATCCTACAGTCAGGAGCATTTTATAAGTTAATAATGAAAATTCTTGTCTTAAATTTTTAACTCTTGAAAATAAGAATTATCATTACCATTAACTCAAGGAATGTATCACAGACACTAAATACACATATATGATAGAAAATAATTTATTTTATTATTTATAGTTAAAATTATAATTTTGCCCTTAGAAGTATATTACAGGTGTCAGCCAATTCTGGCTTCTAAGGCACACATATCTAAAAAACTTTCACTTGACCTAAAGCCAATTGGCTACAAATCTAAATCCCATCTTCTCAAGATGGGCTTCGATCTTCTACAAGCCCAATGGCTTTGTAAGCGGGTCCGCCGCATTATCTGCAGAGTCGACTCTCTTGACCTCAACGTAATCCTTCTCAAGGTAATCGTGGATGAGGTGGTATCACTGCTCGATGTGCTTGGATTTCTGATGAGACCTCGGCTCCTTAGCAAGGGCTATGGCACCATTGTTGTCGCAGTACAGTGGAATGGCATTTGATGGCATCGCTCTGATCTTTGTGGCAAACTTTTTGTACCAGAATGCCTCCTTTGCAGCTTCGATGCAGCGATATATTCTGCTTCCATGGTGAAATCTGCTATCACTATCTGCTTGAAACTTTTCTAACTGACAGCTCCACCATTGCATAAGAATAGACTCCCAGATGTTGACTTTTGATCATCTACATCAGACATGAAATCCGGTCTGTATATCCTTGGACTTGGAGTTCTCCATTACCAAAGGCCAACAACTTATCCTTAGTTCTTCTCAAGTACTTAAGGATACATTTCATAGAATTCTAGTGTTCTGCACTTGAATTTGACTGATATCTACTCGTGACACTCACAGCATGGGTTATATCAGGTTGTGTACATAACATGGCATACATGAGGCTCCCTATTGCTGAAGCATAAGGGATCTTGCTCATGCATTCTATTTTCTCAGGTGTGCTAGGGCACATCTTCTTAGAATGATGAATGCCATGTCTGAAGGATACTAAACCTCTCTTAGAGTTTTCCATACTAAACCTCTTTAGCACTTCCTCTATGTACATTTTCTGTGAAAGTCCTAGCATCTTATTCGGTCTATCTCTATAGACCTTAATTGCTAGAATAAAGGATGCTTCTTCTAGGTCTTTCATGGAGAATTCTTTAGATAACTATATTTTAACTGTGGTCAACATGGGAATATCATTTCCAATAAGGAGGATGTCATCTACATACAATACGAGGAAGACCACAGTGCTCCCACTGACCTTTTTGAAGACATATGGCTCCTCCTCATTTTTGATGAAACCAAATAATTTACACATCATTAAAATGAGTGTTCTAACTTCGAGATGCTTGCTTATGTCCATATATGGACCTCTGCAGCTTGCATACCTTGTGATCATCATCATTGGATATGAAATCTAGCGACTATTTCACATAGATATCTTCCTCAAGATATCCATTTAAGAATGCAGTTTTTATGTCCATTTGCCATATTTCATAATCGAAATAGGCTACAATAGCAAGCAATGTAAGAATGAATTTTAGCATAGCTACTAGTGAAAAAGTATCCTGATAGTCAATGCCTTCGCATTGACTATAACCTTTTGCCACTAATCTAGCTTTGAATGTCTCCACATTCTCAACTGCACCAATATTTCTCTTGTAGATCCATTTACACCCAATAGATACTATACCTTCTGGTGGATCTACCAAGGTTTAGACTTGGTTTGAGTGCATCGAGTCAATTTCTGACTTCATTGCCTCTAACCATTTCTCGGAGTCAATATCTGATATCGCCTTGTTATAGATTTTGGGATCATCACCATGAACCTCATTACCTACGAGGAACATTTTCTCTACATCCTTTGACATAGTACCTAAGTACCTCTCAAGGGGATGGGAAACTCTTTTCGATGTACGAGGTGGAGGTAGTGTATGGATTGGCTCAATCTGATTTGGTTCCATTTGGTCCTTAGCTCGTTGCTCTCGTGAGACTTTCTCTTCGAGCTTAATCTGCTTTCCAATGCCGCTATCTTGAATAAACTATTTTTCAAGAAAAATGGCATGTCGACTCACAATCACATTATGATCTTCTAGAATATAGAAATAATATTCTAATGACTCTTTAGGATATCCTATAAATCGAGCTCTAAAGGACCTAAAGTCTAACTTATCCGCTGTTGTCTTTTGACATGAGCGGGACAACCCCAAATTCTGAGATGACTCAGACTTGGTTTCTTACCATGCTATATCTCATACGGTGTGGTAGGAATGATTTTAGAAGAAATCCTATTCAGTAAGTATATTGCAGTTAATAAATAGTATCCCCAAAGAAAATTAGAAAGGTCTGTAAAGCTCATCATGGATCAGACCATATCTAATAGAGTCCAGTTCCTCCATTCTAAAACTCCAATGAGTTGAGGTATTCCTGGTGGAGTCCATTGAGAGACTATGCCATTTTTCTTGAGATAGTCCAAGAATTTCCGACTAAGGTATTCACCTCCTCGATCTAATTAAAGAACCTTAATGGATTTTCCAATTTGCTTTTCTACTTTATGTCTGAAGCCTTTGAACTTTTCAAAGGCTTCAGACTTCTGTCTTATAAGATACACATACCCATACCTAGATAAATCATCAGTAAAGATTATGAAGTAGACAAAGTTGCCTCTACCTGGCATATCAAATGGGCTGCACACATCAGTATGTACTAGGGCAAGGAGATCCATGGCCCTTTCCCCATGTCCTACAAAAGGGAGCTTAGTCATTTTGCCATGAAGACAGGATTCACAAATTTGATATGACTCAGAAGTCAATGGACTCAATAGCTCGATTTTCTCTAATTTGTTAATCTTATCTTCTGCTATATGACCTAGTCTTAGGTGCTATAGATACCTATCATTTGGACTATCCCTAGATCATTTTGATTTTATGGCATTCACATTTTGCTCAAAATTAAAAATAGATACATCAACATGTAATTGATAAAGATCGTTAATAAAAAAATCACTTGCAATTTTATTTCTTTCATAAAGAATGTTATAATGGTCCGTAAGAAAACTAATTACATAACCTTCTAACGCAAGGCAAGAAATAGAAATCAAATTCCTACTTACTGCAGGCACATAATAATAGTCTTTTAATACTAAGTCTAAACCAGATGGTAGTCGAAGAGGGTATATTCCCATGGCCACGATAGCAACTCTTGCTCCATTTTTGATGTGCAGGATCATCTCACCATCCCTCAGCCTCCTGCTATCCTCAAGACCCTGCATAGAAGTGCACAAGTGAGCACTAAAATCAGAGTCAAGCACCCAATTGGATGCAGAAGAAATCGTAAGGTTAGACTCAATAACGAGCGTACCTCCAGAAGGACCTGCCTCCTTCTTCTTTAGGGTGGCCAAGTAAGTAGGGCAGTTCCGCTTCCAATGGCCGTCATTGTTGCAATGAAAATACTTTCCTTTATCAACGGCCTTCTTCTTCAGCTCTGCCTTTTTCTTCTTTCCTCCTTTCATCTTCTACTTTTTCATAGACTTCTTCTTCTTTCCAAAAGATTTTCTCTTGGAAGAAGTTCATTTCATAGCAAGTACTGAGCCTTTAGAACCTTTCATGGAAAGCTCAGCGGTAACCAGCATGTTCATAAGTTCGGCCAAGAAGTTTTGAAGTTTATGCATATGGTAGTTCATGATGAATTGCCCATACGCATCAGTCAAAGATTGTAGAATTATATCATTCTGCAGATCTAAGTCCAACCTCACTCCGAGCTTCTCAAGCTCTTCCATGTCCTTGATCATCAAATAGATAATGATCTTGGACTGACTGCCCATCACGCATCTTAGCCTTGAATAGTCGTTTAGTGACTTGGTACTTGGTTGTACGACTCTGTTCACCAAACATCTCCTGTAGGTGAGCCAACATTTGGCAAGCAGTCCTAATATCTTCATGTTGGCACTGAAGTTCATCAGACATCAAGCCCAACATGTAGTATCTAGCCTTGTTATCATCATCTATCCACTTATCCAGAGATCTCTTTGCTCAGTGGATGGACGAGTTGGTAAGGTGGGAGGATCCTGGTTCAATACATGAGTTAACTTCTCAGATCCTAAAATGATTTTGATGTTTCGGAGCCAATCCTTGTAATTTGGTCCGATCAGTCTATGGGTGTCCAGGATTCATGCTAGTGGTTTGGATGCAGATATTTTTTTGTAGAGAGTCAAAGTTTCTAGTTAGATATTATAATTAAGACTTAACCAATTTGCTTAGAAATTTTATTTTTAAACAAATTAGCTCCCACTATTTTCTTGGATCCCTACACTCCCTCTATAGAGTTGCAAAAATCTCTATGATTACTGATTTCTAGTGGGAGGTGTGGTCCCACCGACTTACTCATCATCTCACCAAACAATTATTGGTGATGGGTTAGCCAATGAGTGAACAACTCTTGTTTAATGATTCTCTAATCATGGTACACCCCAACTTGGTTTGATTGGATCAAAAGGTATATTTCAAAATTTTTTTTTAGATCCAAATCAGATCTAATTTTATAATCTGATAAATAAAAAAATTAAATTAAATTAAATCTAAATTAGTTTCATCTTGATATGGGTAATTCGATTACCTATTGATGATCTACTGATGGCCTGAGGTTCTGGATCTAGCCACGCAAGCGCCTAGCCTCTATCGGTATCTACTCAGGTTGGATCTGGAGATCTTCTCTTTCTTTATCACATCTCCAAAAATTAAATCTGGATCTGATTTAGAGGATCTTTGAAACTCCTTTCGAAGATCTGCTGTCGTGTCTGCAGTAGTGCTGCCCTTTTCCTTTCTCGTCAGCTTTTTCTTGCTTGAATCGCACTAATCTGAAGCCCAATTATCCTTAGGCATGGAGAAGAGAGAGAGGATTAGAAAGGTGGCATGGAGGAGGGAGAGGGATAGCCTTGGGGAATGGCTAGGAGAAAGTTCTTTTAAAGTTGGGCGTAGATAGGTCTTTATATAGACCCTGCTGCGCCACGCAGTGCCATATCACCCCGGTCAATCACGTTGCTTCATGCAATTAGATCTAAATCTGATTAATGGGATGACATCACCTGATTCAATCAGATGAGAGACCCATAGATTCATCCTTAGATGGTGCCTAAGACTGGTCAAAGTCTATAGGTGAGGGTCACCTAGTTTGAATCCAAGAAGCAACCTAGAGTCCCATCCTTATGGGACTCCAGGCATCCCTATCCATGGGCACACGCCATCCTAGGTGAATGCCCCTTCCTTTCCAAAATCCAGTAAGGGGACAAGCCCCTATCTACTCTTCAATAAGTACATGACACATGGGCAGATGTCTAAGGGTCAAAGGTCAATGTTTGACCAAAGTCAAAGGACAAGAATTAGCAGGTGATGGAAAATGGCAGGTGTTATCTCAAATTTATCTCATAAATTAAGATAATCCTTTTCTAATCTGGATAAGCTCCAGTTAGACCAGAAAAAGGAACCTGAGTGAGCACAAACTTATTTGGCTCGGTCGAGATAACTTTTAATGATAGAAAAAGGAGAATGTTAAGTTCAATCATGTGCTAGCACGATTTTCTTGAACCTAATTGAATCTAATTCAAATCAATTGAACTGGGTTAGTCCAATTGATGATATTCAGATCCAAATTCTTATTTGTGTAACCCAGTTAGGTTCAGTTCTATATGATAATGGGATATGTCATGATCTCTATCATCGACATCATCATAACTTCTTTCGATGGATCAGAACTCTTTTGATTCAGACAACTAGAATGATCGATCATCTAAATCATTCTAATTGCTCCCAAAATCCACCAATGATACCTAGCAGTATATGATGGTAATCCATCAAAATTGAAAATGAACCTCTCGGTGCAGCTACTTGTGCGATTAAGTTCTTCTATCTTGAGCCCCGATCAGATTAGGGTTAAGGTAAACTCGTCAAATCCTAATTTCTATCATATGATTTAATCATTCGATTCAAGTTCGATGTAAAAATCTTAATAAAAACTCTTTCTATTATTTCACTCTCTACCATGGCCATGGGCTTATGGACTTGATTCTCATGATCATCATAGGGCTGCTCCTCATCCACCGAGGTAGATAGATTCCATCTTGGTGCAATCCAATTCCTACAATGAAAATGCTATAGCCAACATACACCTCAGGGTTCCGAATGGCTAGGAGATCGAGTCATGGTGCAGTCAAACTATAACACCCTCAAGATGAACTATCGATGCACCTTAGGTCAAAGAACCAGACACACCACTGCAGCTTCGAGTCAGTCATCGACGAGAAGGTAGACTTCCTTATGACTACTCAAGGTGGTCACACTCAGTACCCTTGTTCTCTAACGAGTACCTATATTCTCACTCCGGTGTCTCTACACCGTAGACTCAAGACTCATCTGCTATAAAGAAGTGATTGTATAATAACCTTTTGAATCAATTACCATCCTCATGATGATCCTATGGTCGGGAGCATTTTATGAGTTAATAATGAAAATTCTTGTCTTAAATTTTTAACTCTTAAAAATAAGAATTATTATTATCATTAACTCAAGAAATGTATCATAGATACTAAATACACATATATGATAGAAAATAATCTATTTTATTATTTATAATCAAAATTATAATTTTTTCCTTAGAAGTGTATTACAAGTATCAGCCATTTCTGGCTTCTAGAGCAGACATATCTAACACAGATCATGTCCAAAAATTAAACTATGATTTCCCAACTCCTTGGAGCATTCATCCTCATGCCCTCTCCCTCTATCTTTTAGATTTTTCTCTTAAAAAAATTATAGAAAAAATAAGAAGGACAAACTAGAAAGAAAAAGCATAAGAGAAGACAATCTTCTCTTGCCTTTTCTCTTCAAGACTTCAACCTTTGATGTCAAGATGAAGGCCTTATCTCCAAGGATCTTGGCATCCAAAGCTTCCCACGCCTCCTCCTTCTTTTTTTCTATTTTTTCATAATTTTTCTAGAGTTTTTTGTGTTCTAAACCGGAAAGGAGGCATCCTCCCTTTTATGTATGGAAGACTAGGTCAAAACCTAGTCTTAATGGGAGTCCAAGGAGGAGTTTGGGGGGTGTCCAACACTTGGATGCCTCCCCCTAACTTTTGTGCATGGAGAACATAAAAGCAACACCAAAAATATAGGAGAGAAGGCACACAAACCTGGGTGGGCATGGGAAAGAAAAGTCAAAGAGAAGGAAAGAGTTTTAACAAATTATTAACAAATTAAAACTCTTCAAAGTCTGATCCATTCAAACATCCATATTTGACTAAGTCAAATTTGAATCAGTACAACAAGATATTGGGCATGGGAATCCTCTCTTAAGTGTGGAATAATTCATAAAAAATTCTGAAATTAAATGTGGGGGTGGGCTTTTAGGTGGTGCAAGAAAAGGAGGAGTCGTAGTCTAACTAGGACTCTCCAATTTTGACTAGGTCAAAACCTTATGAACCCAAATCAAAATAGTTTCAAGTCAACCTAATTAATAGATAATTTTAATATAATTATGAATCTAATTAAATTATATTAAAATATATTTAATTTTAATTTAAATTCTAACTTAATAAGGAATTAGATGCACTCAAGTCCTAGTCTAATAAGGACTTATTTTTTCTTGCAATTGGCTTATCCAATAAATCAATTGGACTTAATCTAATTAAGTCCAAACCAATTCAAAATGAATCTAATTTAATTAGACTTAATCTTAGCCTAATTGCTTAATTAAATTGACCCAATTAGCAATCTAATTGCTAATCGATCCTCCTGCAACACTTGCATTAGGTTAAACATTAATTGTATTGATTATCTGACCTTAGAATGATTCTCAATCGTCGATCAACCAGCTAATCAGGTTATAACTTCTTATGTATCTGACCCCATAGGTTCTAACATAAGCCAGTAGCATAGAAATCATTTTCTATACCAATCAAAATGACCATCTAGTAATGGTACCTGACATCTAGATTGGTCGAATATATGCAAAGCAACATTCTTAAAACCCTGGCCTATGGTTTGCATGTAATTTATCCCTTTAACCAATAATGCTTAAGACAACTTCAAGTTAGCTATTGACATTCATACAAGTCATCCATATTATGTTTCAAAATTTGCAAATCCCATGACTCCTCACGAGAATTTTTCAAGCCTAAGTTTTGCTAAATTGAAATACAGTGAGACATTCACTTTCTAAAATTAATCAGAAGTGGTCAATCTCATCTTGACTCACACACTAGTACTTGACTGTACCTAAAAATCTTTCGAACCTGTATTAGAAATACAAGCAATCCAGTACCAAAGTACAGTGAGTTGTTTGTAAGTCACTGTGGTGGTCTGAAGTTGAAGGGATACTTATACTCTTAGCTAGCTACTCTTAACAGAAGAGTGTCACATTGGTCATGTTCAGTACAAATGTACTCCTACATCCCACCTAAATGCCATACCAGTATCTCCACATCTCTTGGTTATGAGGACAATCAATGTATATGACATACAGTGACCTACTCTCGATAAGTTATCGTCCTTATTAATAACTTATCATTTGGTCATGAATAATTTAAGAACCATCTGATAAATCCTACTTTATTGATTGAGTGTGATTCTAAGAACATCATAATTTAGGAGTTTATTTAAGAAAGACAAAACTTTGATGATGAATTAGCTAAATAACTATTTTTATTAGATAATTCATATATAAGTTTCAATCATCTACAACTTAGATGATTGGCTTTATGACACATTTTCCAACAACTTCCACTTGAACTAAAATCAATCAGAATGATATCAAATATCCTATCTTCCACTTGAGTTTGTAGATCTCCTTAGTTTTGAGGCCTTAGCAAATGGGTCAGTCAAGTTCTTCTTTTCCATCGATCTTCTAAAGGTCGACGTGACCCTAATCTAATATCTGAAGTGAAAGCGATATAGAGTATGCTAGTTTTATGGTGTATCTTAAGTTCTATAACCTGAGCTATGGTTCCAGTGCTACATTAAGACTGGATCATTGATGGAGGGTGCCTCTCCTAGCTTGCTGATGAACTTATGCAACCATACAGCCTACAAAGCATCATCAAATGCCATAATGTACTCTACATTACTAATAGAATAGGCTATAGTATTCTACTTAGAATTTTTTTAGTAGATTGCTCCTTGCTCTAGGATAAATTCATGACTCGACACTCTCCTGCTATCATCTTTATCTAACTAAAAAATGGAATCAAGACATTCACAAGTTTTAAGTCAGTATCTCCATATATGAATCACTGGACCTTAGTATTTTTTAAATACTTAAGGATTGTCCCTACATTCTTCCAATGGTTCTCATCCAAATCAGACTGGTATCTGCTCACTACCTCTAGTGAGTATACCATGTCTGATCTTGTACATGGAGAAATAAGATGATAACTAAACCTTTATTTTGTATAATCCTGGAATGTCAATCTCGATTAAAAGAATGACATCCATAGACAGTACAAGAAATAACACTATAGAACCATTCGCCCACTTACAAATGCAAGATTTCTTTTTGTTCATAATAAAGATATACATTCAAAATGTATGTTCCAACATTGAGATAATAGCCAAATGGGCTTTATATTTCTCTACCTTCCCATCTGCACTACTCTTATCCTTTTGAAAATCCATTCATACCCAATGGATTATATCCCTTAAGGTGAATCAACTAATGTCCACACACTATTGATTTCCATAGACTCCAACTTAGATTTTATAGCTCCAAGCCATTTCTCAAAGTCAGACCTCTGCATTGCTTCCATATAGGTGATCGGATCCTCATTGTTCTTGTTGGGGATAAATCCCGCTCCTGCCGAAGCCTGGCCCGACGCTCGGCCCAATGTACCTAGTAGCCGCTGAAGAGCTTCAGCGCCGGGCGCCAGGCCGAGCCCCTACCACGGCCGAACTGCCTAGAGGCCGAACTCCCCTTCGCCAAGGTCCGGGCCGAGCTACCTAGCTGCCGAACTCCCCAGCGCAGGCTCCGGGCCGAACTCCCACCGCCAGCCGAACTTCCCCTTCGGCCGAACTCCTTCGGACTCCCCACGGCCGAACTCCTTCGAACCGACCCTCCAGCCAGCCGAGCTCCTCCCTCCCCTTCGGCCGAACTCCTTCGGACTCCCCAGCGCCGAACTCCTTCGGACTTCCCACGGCCGAACTCCTTCGGACCGACTCCAAGCGGCCGAGCTTCAATGAAGGCCGAACTCCTCGGACCGCGGACTCCCGAACTCCTTCGGACCGACTCCAAGCGGCCGAGCTTCAATGAAGTCCTCTCAGCGGCCGAACTCCTCAGCGGACGGGCTTTAGTAGAATCCCCAAGCGGTCGTCACTCAGGAGCCCGAACTCCTCAGCAGTCGTCACTTACGAGCCCGAACTCCTCAGCAGTCGTCACTGGGCCGAACTCCTCAGCGGTCGCCCTCATCAAACTTCGGCCGACCGAGCTCCTACCGAACTCTCAAGTGTCCAAGCCTCAGCCCAAGTCCAACAGCCGGCCGAACCCCAGACGGCCGGAGCCGCGGCTTCTCAGCAGCCGAACTCTTCTGCGGACGGGCCTTAGCTGCATACCTCTCGCCAGACGCCTATGGGAGCCGAACTCCCTCCTATCTTCCTCTTCAGGAGCCCGAACTCCTCCGAAATGGGCACACGACGAAGGCCTTCATCCCTTCATTCGGCAAGCTCTGCAACCATCACCATCAGTCAGTCCGCCGCACCATCAGTCAGTCCGCCGCGGGCGATAGCGACCCACTGTCAGGCGGCGATGGCTGACTCCACCAGTGAGACTGACTGCCGAACCTCACCCAAGCTCCGCTATATCAAGGACCCTCCCGACACACGGGCTAAGCTCTCTTGACTCTCTAAGCTCTCCTCCACATCTCTAAGCTCCGGAACTCATTCCGAGCACTCCATTACTGTTGGTCGGAAACTAACTTGACCGTCGGAGGGTCCTGCCGGAGCCACCACCCCACCGGTTCCGGACGGGACTTCGTTTTGCAGGTCCCCGGCGGCGCCCAGCGGCCTCGATTGCGGCGACCTCCGGCGGCGACGGATTTCTGCACCAACAGAGTCTGTGGGAACTGAACCTTCGAGGTTCCCTTGTTCTTAAAGGAGTGCTCGGCGACGATTTCCCTCCCCTGCTCCGGATCTCTCTCCTCCCTCTTCAGTATTCCTTTTCTGAAAAGAAAAATGCCTCCCAGAAGAACCTCGACCCGGAGGTCGGCAGCCTCCGCGGCCCGATCCCGTTCGGGTCCGTCCGCTCCCACTCCGGCCCCGGCGACGCGGGCCCGCTCCGTACTCGCGGTAGATGCGGAGCGGTTCGACCTGCTTGCCCAGCAGGTCCGCGATCTTACGGAGGCGGTGCAGGCAGTGCAAGCCACGCATTCGCGAGGTCCAGCGCCCACTCGACCGGCGCGGGGTTCCCCGGAGCCCGGGAATCCAGTCCAGGAGCGACCGATGTGGGCTACCCAACCTCCGGCCCTCGGGAGAGAAGGGCAGCCGGCAAAGAGCCCCTGCTCGGACCGCGGCTCAACCCAGGGAGAAGCTTCGCACCCCTTCCGCGAGAAGACCTTGGGGATTAAGGATCGCGAAGATTTCCTGGACCAAAGGCTCATGGAGATGGGACGGCGCATAGAAGAACTTCGTCATACTCCTTCCTCCCGCGGTAACGATATTTGCACTGATCCTCCCTTCTCACAGAAAATTATGCAGGAACAGGTACCACCGAACTTCAAGCTCCCGCATTTTGAAAGCTACGATGGGACCACTGACCCGGTCGACCATTTGGAGGCCTTCAGGACGACGATGTTACTCCATGGCGCGCCTGATGCCATTTTGTGTCGGGCTTTCCCTTCTACCCTCAAGGGAGCGGCTAGGAATTGGTACTCGGCGCTTAAGCCGGGCACCATCCTGTCGTTTGACCAAATGAGTCAACAATTCGCGGCCCACTTCGTCAGCAGCAAACGGCCGCGCAGAGGCTCGGATTCCTTGTTGGCCATCAGGCAAAAAGAGGGGGAACCCATCCGGGCTTACGTCACCCGGTTCAACACTGCCGCGCTGGAAGTCCGGAACCTGGACCAATCAGTTGCTATGGCCGCCCTCAAGGGCGGCCTTCAGAAGAACGAACGACCTTCTGTTTTCCCTGGAGAAGAAATATCCCAGGGACTTCGCTGACATGCTAGCTCGGGCCGAAAGCTATGCCCGGGCAGAAGAGGCTTTCGAGGCCAAGGATGGTGAAGCTCGCGACAAGCGACGAGTAGGCAGAGCGGGAAGGCCTGCCGAGGAAAGAAAGCGCACCGAAGCCTGGCCGCGTTCCCGAACTCCCCCTGGTCGCGGGCGTGCCCGGACTCCACCTCAGGCTCGGGGGCGGGAAGCCACCGACGGAAGGGCGCGCCGAAGTTCTCCTCGGCACCGAAGTCCCACCCGACGCCGAAGTTCCCCCCGGCGCCGAGGTTCTCCCTCGCGCGACGAGGTTCTCCCCTCCGACGGCGTTTTCACAGCTACGCCCCCCTCAACGCCCCGAAGGCTCAAGTGCTGCTGGAGATCAAGGGACGACTTCCGGAGCCGGAGAGGATGCGTTCCCATACGCCCCTCCCTTTACCACCGTGACCACGGTCACGATACCGAGCTCCAGGACGAAATCGAGGAAGCGATCTAAAGAGCGATCGAGAATGTTGCCGCCGATCGGCAGGAGGATGGCGTCATTCATCTGACCCGAGGGATAGAGGACCTCGGAGCCCGTGACCTTAGACGCCCAGGGGACCGATTTCATAACGACGCGGTTGTAATCTCTTTAAACGTCGCGCCGCCTTACGATGTTTACCTTTCCTGTAAAGGAACATGGTCGAAGGCGGTGAGTGAGGCCAACGGCCAAGGCGCGGATCGAGAGGAGCCCTTGGGCGACCAGGCCAACGGGCGGTAGTGTCAACCTACTACTTAAAGATGAAATTCCCGACGAGCCATGGAGTCGGCGAAGTCAGAGGAGACCAAGCCCTGGCAAAGTACTGCTACTCAATCGCCCTTGATGGACTGGACGTCCGCGACGACCTCACTGAAGAACGGGGCGAACCTGCGGAAGACCTCGTCCCTGTGTCCTTACGCGATGGAGACCCGGGGCATGAGGTGCGGATCGGCTCCAACCTTAGCGGCCGAGGTCAAGGGACAGCTCGTCGCTTTCCTCAGAAGGAATGCAGACGTCTTCGCCTGGGCCCCAGCGGATGTACCAGGGATCGACGCCGATGTCATAGAACATCGGCTGGCCATCGACCCAAGGCACCGACCCGTCAGAGAAAAATTACGCCGCCAAGCCCCAGAAAGACAGAAGGCGGTAGCCGAAGAAGTGGATAAGCTCCTTGAAGCTGGACTCATCCGGGAGGTCAACTATCCGACCTGGGTCTCGAACGTGGTCCTCGTCAAAAAAGCAAACAACAAATGGAGGATGTGCGTCGACTTCAAGAAGCTGAACAAAGCCTGCCCAAAGGACAGCTACCCCCTGCCGAGGATCGATCAGCTGGTGGACGCAACCTCGGGCCACGAGCTCCTCACTTTTATGGACGCATTTTCTGGTTATAACCAGATACGCATGGCGCCCGAGGATGAAGAAAAGACCACCTTTATTACTGACCGAGGTCTCTATTGTTACAGGGTCATGCCTTTCGGACTCAAGAATGCAGGAGCCACCTACCAGCGCTTGGTCAACAAGGTCTTCAAGGGGCAGATCGGCCGCAACATGGAGGTGTACGTGGACGACATGCTGGTCAAAAGCCGAGCCTCGACAGACCACCTCGCCGACCTTGAAGAAACTTTCGGTGCGCTTAGGAGGCACAAGATGAAGTTGAACCCGACCAAATGCGCCTTCGGCGTGACCTCCGGAAAATTTTTAGGATTCATGGTGTCGAGACGCGGAATCGAGGCAAATCCCGAGAAAATCCGAGCCATCCAGGAGATGACTGCCCCGAAAACAATTAAGGAAGTTCAGCGCCTGGCTGGGAAGGTGGCGTCCCTGAACCGCTTTGTCTCGAGGTCGGCCGAGCGGTGCCTGCCTTTCTTCCAGGTCCTCAGGCGACCGAAAGATTTTTGCTGGACAGCGGAGTGCAAACAGGCATTCGAAGGAGCTTAAAAACTACCTCGGCGCGCCCCCACTGCTGGCAAAGCCCGAACCTGGAGAAGGGCTGCTCCTATACCTAGCTGTCTCTCCAATGGCCCTGGCGGCTGTCCTGGTCAGGGAAGATGCGAAGGCGCAACAACCAGTCTACTACGTGAGCCGAGCCTTGAGGGACGCGGAGACCAGGTACTCCAAGTTAGAAAAACTAATTTACTGTCTTCTGATCGCAGCCAGGAAGGCTCCGACCTTACTTTCAGGAGCATACCATCACGGTCCTCACGGACCAACCAATAAGAGCCGTCCTCCACCGAGCAGACGCTTCAGGAAGAATCGCCAAATGGGCGATCGAGCTCACGGAGTTCGACATCAATTACCGGCCCAGGCCATCGATCAAGGCTCAGATACTGGCGGACTTCGTGCTGGAATGCACCGCACCAGTTGAAGCCGAGCTTGAATCAAGCGAGACTATCATCGGAGGGAGACCAGGCCCCAACGAAGCCGAGCTGTGGCGGTCGAGCTTCCCTGAAGAAAGGGCCGACCTTCTTGAAGGCGCCTGGGTTCTGCATGTGGATGGCTCATCCAACTCTAGCGGGGCCGGCGCAGGGCTGGTCCTGGTTAGCCCCGAGGGGATCGTCACCGAGTACGCATTGCGCTTCGAGTTTCCCACAACCAACAATGGGGCCGAGTATGAAGCGCTGATAGCCGGGCTGCAGATAGCCAGGGAATTGAAGGTGGGTCGGCTTCAAGTCTATAGCGATTCCCAGTTGGTGGTCGGTCAGGTCGGCGGCAGCTACGAGGCGCGGGAGGAAAGCATGGTGATGTACCTCGGGAAGGTGAAGAACTTAATACCAGCCTTCGACAGCTTCGACATTCGGCACATCCCAAGGACCGGGAATACAAGGGCCGACCTCCTCTCCAAGTTGGCCACCTCTGCCCCGGCCGAACTACCAAAAGAGGTGTTTCTGGAAACTCTGAAGTGCCCGACCACCGAGGAACCTCAGGCCGTCCTGCGGACGGACTTCGAGCCCAGCTGGATCGATCCGCTGATCGCCTACCTCGAAGAAGGGGTCCTCCTCCCCACGACCGGAGAGAAGCTCGGAAGCTCAGGAGTCAAGCCTCCCGCTACGTCTTGTACGAGGGCAGGTTATATAAAAGGTCGTACTCCCTCCCGTTGCTGAGGTGCCTCCGACCCTCTGAGGCCTGCATCGCGCTACAGGATGTCCACGAAGGACTCTGCGGAAGTCACGCGGGAGCCAGATCCCTATCGCAAAGACTACTTCGGCAAGGGTACTACTGGCCAACCCTACTTCGTGATTCCACGGAATACGTGAAGAGGTGTGACCGCTGCCAGAAGAACGCCAGCGTGCAAAGGCAGCCGGCATCCGAACTCACTCCGCTCACTGCACCCTGGCCCTTCGCGCAGTGGGGGATGGACATCCTCGGCCCCTTCCCAACAGCGTCCGGACAACGGAAGTTCCTCCTGGTCGCGATCGACTACTTTACCAAGTGGGTCGAGGCGGAACCACTAGCGAAGATCACCGAGGCCAAGGTGCAGGACTTCGTCTGGAAGACGCTGATCTGCCGGTTCGGTCTGCCCCGAGCCCTCATAACCGATAATGGGCGACAGTTCGCTGGAGCCCGGTTTGCCGAGTTCTGCGAAGGACTAAACGTCTCCCACCACTTCACATCGGTGGCTCATCCGCAAGCCAATGGGGAAGCCGAAGTGACCAATCGGACCCTGCTGCAAGGCCTCAAGACGAGGCTCGACAGGGCAAAAGGGGCCTGGGGGCAGACGAACTCTACCACGTTCCTCTGGGCATACCGAACAACGCAGAGGGTACCGACCGGCGAGACACCCTTCGCCTTGGCCTTCGGCACCGAGGCAGTCATCCCGATCGAGCTCAAACTCCCGTCTGCTCGAATCGTGGGCTTCAACGAGCAACTCAACTCCCAGGACCTCAGAACCAACCTCGACCTTCTGGAAGAAAAGAGGGAGGCAGCCCGCATCCGAATGGCCGCCTACCAAGCGGAAGGTGGCTCGGTATTACAATTCCAGAGTCAAAAGCAAGGCGTTCAGAGTTGGGGACTTAGTGCTCCGACGAGCAGCCGTCTCCTCAGCCCCAGAAGTCAAGGGAAGCTCGTCCCAAATTGGGAAGGTCCGTACGAAGTGGTAGAGGTCATCCGACCTGGTACCTATCGCCTAAAGGAGCTCGGAGGACTAGCGCTTCCCCGACCTTGGAACTCAGAAAACCTGAGAATGTACTACCAGTAGTTTCCCTCAATAAAACCTTGTTGCTCGACACTATCGTTTCAGGGTCACTGGGAAAAAAGCGAGCGGAAATGCCCCCACAGCCGGCTAGGAACAGGAGGAGAACCTCGTCCTAGCGTGAGCAAAGTCAAAGGCCCCGTTCGCAAAGGACGGGATGGGGGGAGAAGCGAGGACGACGGTCCTCATGTGCCCCCACAGCCGGCTAGGAACAGGAGGAGAACCTCGTCCTAGCGTGAGCAAAGTCAAAGGCCCCGTCCACAAAGGACGGGATGGGGGGAGAAGCGAGGACGACGGTCCTCATGTGCCCCCACAGCCGGCTAGGAACAGGAGGAGAACCTCGTCCTAGCGTGAGCAAAGTCGAAGGCCCCGTCCACAAAGGACGGGATGGGGGGAGAAGCGAGGACGACGGTCCTCATGTGCCCCCACAGCCGGCTAGGAACAGGAGGAGAACCTCGTCCTAGCGTGAGCAAAGTCGAAGGCCCCGTCCACAAAGGACGGGATGGGGGGAGAAGCGAGGACGACGGTCCTCATGTGCCCCCACAGCCGGCTAGGAACAGGAGGAGAACCTCGTCCTAGCGTGAGCAAAGTCGAAGGCCCCGTCCACAAAGGACGGGATGGGGGGAGAAGCGAGGACGACGGTCCTCATGTGCCCCCACAGCCGGCTAGGAACAGGAGGAGAACCTCGTCCTAGCGTGAGCAAAGTCGAAGGCCCCGTCCACAAGGACGGGATGGGGGGAGAAGGCGAGGACGACGGTCCCCATGTGCCCCCACAGCCCGCTAGGAACAGGAGGAGAACCTCGTCCTAGCGTGAGCAAAGTCGAAGGCCCCGTCCACAAGGACGGGATGGGGGAGAGCGAGGACGACGGTCCCCATGTGCCCCCACAGCCCGCTAGGAACAGGAGGAGAACCTCGTCCTAACGTGAGCAAAGTCGAAGACCCCGTCCACCAAGGACGGGATGGGGGGAGAAGCTCGGACGACGGTCCCGGATGTGCCCCCACAGCCCGTTAGGAACAAGAGGAGAACCTCGTCCTGACGTGAGCAAGGTCCAAGGCCGTCTCCTTCCCAAGCCCCAGAGTCTCCGAACGGACTTCAAGCTTCGACTGCACTCCGGAAGACGAGGTCTTCAACTTCGACGAGACCTCCCCCAAGCCTCAGCTTCAACTTCAGCGTCAATATTGGCTGGAGATGAGACCTCCCCCGAGCTTCAGCTGCAACAAATGCGGAGCCTGGAAGAAGACTTCGGCAGTCGCCTGTTTTGGTACTCCCTTCCTTCAATTTTTGAACTCGGGAGTGGGGGGGCTACTGTTGGGGATAAATCCCGCTCCTGCCGAAGCCCGGCCCGACGCTCAGCCCAATGTAACCAGTAGCCGCTGAAGAGCTTCAGCGCCAGGCGCCAGGCCGAGCCCCTAACCACGGCCGAACTGCCTAGAGGCCGAACTCCCCTGCGCCAAGGTCCGGGCCGAACTACCTAGCTGCCGAACTCCCCCAGCCAGGCTCCGGGCCGAACTTCCTTCGGACTCCCCGGCCGAACTCCTTCGGACCGACCCTCCAGGCCGAGCTCCTCCCGGGCCCTTCGGCCGAACTCCTTCGGACTCCCCAGCGGCCGAACTCCTTCGGACCGACTCCAGCGGCCGAACTCCTTCGGACTTCCCACGGCCGAACTCCTTCGGACCGACTCCAAGCGGCCGAGCTTCAATGAAGTCCTCCCAGCGGCCGAACTCCTTCGGACCGACCTCCAGCGGCCGAACTCCTTCGGACTTCCCACGGCCGAACTCCTTCGGACCGACTCCAAGCGGCCGAGCTTCAATGAAGTCCTCTCAGCGGCCGAACTCCTCAGCGGACGGGCTTTAGTAGAATCCCCAAGCGGTCGTCACTCAGGAGCCCGAACTCCTCAGCAGTCGTCACTCAGGAGCCCGAACTCCTCAGCAGTCGTCACTGGGCCGAACTCCTCAGCGGTCGCCCTCATCAAACTTCGGCCGACCGAGCTCCTACCGAACTCTCAAGTGTCCAAGCCTCAGCCCAAGTCCAACAGCCGGCCGAACCCCAGACGGCCGGAGCCGCGGCTTCTCAGCAGCCGAACTCTTCTGCGGACGGGCCTTAGCTGCATACCTCTCGCCAGACGCCTATGGGAGCCGAACTCCCTCCTATCTTCCTCTTCAGGAGCCCGAACTCCTCCGAAATGGGCACACGACGAAGGCCTTCATCCCTTCATTCGGCAAGCTCTGCAACCATCACCATCAGTCAGTCCGCCGCACCATCAGTCAGTCAGTCGTCCCACCGCGGGCGATAGCGACCCACTGTCAGGCGGCGATGGCTGTCACCCTCCATCCGCCGCACGCGGCGCCAGTGAGACTGACTCCACCGAACCTCGAGCGGCCCGCCAGCACGCGGCTGCAGTTGTCACCATCAAGCTCCACTATATAAAGGACCCTCCCGACACACTAAGGCTAAGCTCTCTGAACTCTCGACTCTCTAAGCTCTCCTCCACATCTCTAAGCTCCGGAACTCATTCCGAGCACTCCATTACTGTTGGTCGGAAACTAACTTGACCGTCGGAGGGTCCTGCCGGAGCCACCACCCCACCGGTTCCGGACGGGACTTCGTTTTGCAGGTCCCCGGCGGCGCCCAGCGGCCTCGATTGCGGCGACCTCCGCGATTTTTGCACCAATTATCTCCCCTGGTTTTTTAGGTTGTTTATGTAAGGGCTTGCCCTACAGTTAAGAACAACTTTTGTTCTTAAGCATGATAGAATTAATAACCCTTAAATACTTATTAGACCGGGATCCAAGTTTATCTGTGTGCAAACTTTTGATGTAGGCCTGACAACCCTAATCCCAAAAGTGAGAGAGTCTAAATCTACACCTGATCCATATCTCATATAAAGTCTTCATTATAGATTTACTTAGAATAATTTTCATAGTAAAATAGTAGTCTCAAGAGCTTAATCCTGAAACAGGCAGACTAGTAAACCCCATCACGGATTAGACCATATCTAATAAAGTTTGATTTCTCCATTTTGATACACTATGTTCTGAAAAGAGTCTACTGAGAGAGAATCCCATTTTTTCTTAGATATGTCAAAAATTCACTAGATAATTATTCACCTCCTCGATCTAATTGAAGAATTATAATATCTTTTTCAGTTCATTTTTCTATTTAATTATTGAATCATTTGAACATTTCAAATGATTCAGATTAGACGCACTCATACCTAGATAGGTTGTCTATAAATATCATGAAATATAGATATCCTTCTTTGGTACTTAAGTTCATAGGTCCACATACATCATTATGTATGAGACTTAGAACCTCATCAGCTCTTTCACCTTTTCCAGTAAAAGATGACTTTGTCATCTTTCCAAGAAAGTAAGACTCACAAGTTATTTATGATTCATAATCACTAACATATTTATCCTATTCTTATTAACATAACTAAGGCCAAATACCAAGGTAGATTTGTGTGATATTATCTAACTTGGGTGTTTATTAGATGTGTATATTACACTAACAGGCTGTGATTAAAATGTATGCCATTTCAATATTGTCCATGCATTATTATAACATCATTTATAATGATATCATAATAATCTTTCTTTACAAATAAATGATGATCATCTTTGGCCAAAAGGCCAACAAAGATCACATTCATCATAAACAATGGATAATAGTGACAGTCACTCTAAATAACAACATTTGAAAATAAGCTCGATAATTCCTAAAGTTAGGAATGGAATAAAACTTCCATCCCCAACGTTCAGATATTTCTCACCATTTTCAAAAATTTTACTTACTTATAATCCTTCAGTAATTTGCATAGGACTATCTGTATGCAATACCTAGGTAATAGAATCTAAAACAGAGAAATTTCAAGGTGTTATCATATAACATCCTTAGTGAGCAACTTTTTGCTTCTTTCTCTTGTTTAGCCCGTTAGAGTCAAGGGAAGTAAGACAATTCTTCTTTCTATGATACTGTTGTTAAGATTAATGATGCTCCTAAGCCTTGGAAGGCCATTGGAGGAGTCAGGGTATTGAATCCAGAAGACTAGGATATGTATGGTCCTAGGGCTAGGATCGATTTTGATTCTAGGATGGAGGCTTAGCCCTCCACAGTCATGAGGCCCTAATTTGGATCTCACAGGGGCTACTTAGATTTTGGACCAGGTTTGAGTCCATAGGATTAAGTGTATGATCAGATCATGGATGTACATAGATTTGGCCAAGTGCATTCAGACTGGGTTAGCCCAAAAAATTTTTTATGGATTAAAATTTTGATCCATATATAGATATATATATATATATATATATATATATATATATATATTATAAATTTTAAATAGTAAGAAATTAGTAGAACCATTTTCTTCAATATCTCTTTCTTTTTTTGGTTTATTTACGTAAGAGGCGTGCCTCCAAGTTTGCCCCATCTTCTTTTAGCATAAGAATTAATATTAGAGCCATCTTGACGAGGAGGGAAAGTGAGATCCAGCAGTACGATTCAATGGAAGAACACAAAAAAAATTATTTTGGGGGTCGGTAGGCCCCCTTTCTTCCTTCCAGATCCGACGGCGGTCGATGATTGGCCGCCGATCATGGGCTTAGCAACCACGAACCGGCGCGGGGAGGTGGTTTTCGATGATCAGGTGGCCGATCGCGGCATGCGGAGGTGGATCTTGTAAGCAGTCGGCGGTGGTGCTCATGGGCAGAACGCACGAGATTCGGAAGCAGGCAGCCGCGGGAGATCCGGAGAGGGGGCGGCATGGCAATTTTCTTCTCCGGGGGGAGTAACGTTGCAGGCGGTGGCGTCGACTCCAGTGGTGGCGTCGGATATGGCAGCGACGACATGCAGTAGAGGCATCGAATCCAGCAGTGATGAGGCGTGCGTGCAGTAGAGAGCCAAGTCGAGGCACACGGATCCGGTGATGGAGCACTGATTCGACGATGGCCGTGCCCAAATCTAGCGGTGGCGCGCGGATCCGAGCCGACGAAGTGGCGCAGGGCCTCCGTTCTTCCTCCCCAGATGCATGGACCCAGATCCGGTGGTGGTGGCGCGTCCAGATCCAGTGGTGGCACGTGGATCCGAGCCGGCGGTGGCAGCGTGCGAACATTCGACGGTGAACGCATCTGGATCTGGTTGTTGCATGGGCGAAAGAAGTCGGCATTCCACTGCGATAGGTGATCTGGTTCGATTTTGGATGGGAGGAAGATAGGAGCTACAGCGATGATCCAATAGTGGCGGCGCTCGGATCCGCGGTCGCACGGGCAGGAGATGGTCGGCAATGTTCCACGGAGGCGATCGAGTGTTCTGGTTTTGGATGGGAGGAGGAAGGAGCCAAAATAGCCTGGAAGCTTCCAGCAGGAGGGAAAAAGAGGAAAAGAAGGCTTCCAGCAAAAAAAAAAAAAAAAAAACTTTGGAGTTTTTATTTTTGCTTTCTCTCTATTATTTGTGCTGTCCTCTTGGATGCAGGTTTGGACGCTGTCCTCTAGGTATTTGGCATGTTAGAAGAGATATTACTCAAAAACTCAAAGTTGAGGTGGAGCTGAAGAAGAAGCAACCATTCAGTCTGGTGGCTGTGAAAAATAGTCGGGGTGTATTCAGCGGTACGATCGATTAGAGCTTTGAAGATGATGGAGATGAATGATCCATGGAGGTCTAATAGATTAGGACTGGATAGCTGTAAAGTGACATAGAGATCGTGTAAGGAGTCCTGGAGTATTGCAGTAGTGCTACTTTAAAGGCACAGGGGCTGACAGAGGCTCGGCAGTACAACAGTCAAGGAGGATATCTCAGTAGAGAGTATCAGGAGCTTCTCAGAAAGACCGGGAGTAGATCTCAAGGAGAGTCAAGAGATCTTAGGAAGTGCTAGGAGGTCTCAAATAGCCGGGAGTATCTTGGATCAGATTTCTTCTGCAGGAGCACCAGGGAAAGTCGTGATTTAGTGAAGGGGGTGGTTTGTGTAAAGTAAGAGAAAACCTAGATACCTATGAGGAGGTGTCGAGATGAGGCAGAGAGTGCTATAGTGCTGCAATAGTATTTTCCTAGAGGTACGGGGTTGAGAGAGGCTCGATGGTATAGCAGCTGAGGAAAGTATCTCAGCGGAGAGTGTCAGGAGGCTTCTCAAGAAGACTTGGAGAATGTCTTAAGGAGAGCCAGAGAGTCTCAGGAGCCTCGGGATGTGATAGGTGGGTCTGAGCCCAGGACAAGATTTGATCTGTAGTTTCTCCGGGCGCAACTAAAGTGATGGTTGGTGTAGAGGTAGAAGAGGAAAATTGCTAGGGTGGAATTTCCTAGAATTCAATCACTGGATTCAGAGGAGTTGGATGGGCTCTTGTATTTCAAAGGTGCCCACGGATTGTGAAGGTATCCGAGATGGCTTTGATGGGATCAGCAGAGTGTTGATAGTCCGAAGGAGTAGTGACGATGTACGAGGTGCCACGGCAGGCCCAGCAGTATAGTATTGGGTGGTTGGCCTCGGATGAGTCGGTGATAGAGTCAAATTCTTCTGCAGCATCAGATGGACTTCGGATCAGGTGGAGCTCTGGAGTGGTGGCTTCGTAGGTGGAGCTCCAAAGAGGTGGCTTCACAAGTGGTAGTGGTAGCTTCACAGGTGAAGAGAAAATTTGGCATGAGTTCAAAATGGAGGGGTGCTGAAGGATCGATATCCTAGCACCAGTGCCAATGATGCACAGTTCCAGATAGAGCAGCATGTGTAGGTGGATAGGCATAGTTTTGAAGAGATTATGTCAGATGGTACAGCATGTGCTGGTGCAGGAATGCTATAGGTTCTTTAGGAAAGTCTAGGAAATGTATTACAACTGCTAAGCAGAAGGGATCCTACAATTCTAGGGTGGTGAGAAGGAGCAAGCCAAGATTTTAGCTGTGGAGACAATCATCCCAAAGGTCTCCAAGGGTGTACAACAGCTGAAGAGGATTGGTAGAGGCATTAGAGTTTGTACAGTGAGATGTCTGGGTGTGCTACGGAACGTAGGTTGGTGTTGCAGCCATAGGGTCAGAGCAGGAGGACATCAATTTGAAGCCAAGGAGTATGGTGGAGCATGAGTCTCAGGGGCTACGGAGTACAGATCGGT
Source organism: Cocos nucifera (assembly GCA_006176705.1). NCBI lineage: Eukaryota > Viridiplantae > Streptophyta > Magnoliopsida > Arecales > Arecaceae > Cocos > Cocos nucifera. The sequence continues at coordinate 101,643 of QRFJ01002377.1, forward strand.
GTTGTAGCTAAGGAGGTGAGGTGGCTTCGACGGAATAGTGTTAGCTTTGGAGGTAGCAAGATGGTGCAGATGATTCATGCAGGATTTGCCAAGGCTTGGGACACCAAGATGGAGATTGTTAGGATTAGTGGTGCTCCTGAGTCTTGGAAGGCCACTAGAGGAGTCAGGATGTTGACTTTGGGAGACTAGGACATGTGTGGTCCTAGGGCTAGGAGAGTCCAGTTGTTGTCCTTATTGCTTAGAGTTGCACATGTGTCCGACCTCTACAGATAGTCTACATGAAGTTTAATACAGATCCAAGGTTCATCGAACGAAGATCCACTTGAAGTGCTAGCTTCTCGCGGATCCTTTCTAATGGTTAATCAAAATAATATTTTTTTGATCTCTTGGACTCTCTAAGAGATAAAGAACATAAGAAGGATTCAGAAAAGATCAAATCCTTGGATCTCCCATAAATTAGAAAATAGAAACTAAACGAAAAGAGCCCAAGAGAAGACATATCTTCTCTTTCAACACATCAACCTTTGATGTCCTGAATGCATCTTCATGCCAGGTCAAGGGGAGACCTTCTCCTCCAGAGTTTTCCACACTTATTAGCCTTCTCACTCTTTAATTTTCTGATGGTAAAAGACTTCATAAAAGATTGAGAAGAAGGTTTCTCAAAGAAACCCTAATAGAAGACTTTCTTCTCTTCTTCTCCTTACTTCAGGATATGATCAGATTATATCCCAAAATTAAACCACCATGCCCCAACTCCTTGGAGCATTCATCCTCATGCCCTCTCCCTCTATCTTTAAGATTTTTTTCTTAAAAAAATTATAGAAAAAATAAGAAGAAAAAACTAGAAAGAAAAATCACAAGAGAAGACAATCTTCTCTTACCATTTCTCTTCGAGACTTCAAACTTTGATGTCAAGATGAAGGCCTCTTCTCCAAGGATCTTGGTGTCAAAAGCCTCCAATGCCTCCTTTTTTTCTTCTATTTTTTCATGATTTTTATAGAGTTTTTCACATTCTAAACTTGAAAGGAGGCATCCTCCCTTTTATGTATGGAAGACTAGGTCAAGACCTAGTCTTAATAGGAGATCAAGGAGTTTGGGGTCGTCTAACTCTTGGATGCCTCTCCCTGATTTTTATGCATGGAGAACATAAAAGAAATGCCAAAAATATTGGAGATAAGGTGCACAAAGCTGGGTGGGCATGGGAAAGAAAAGTCAAAGGGAAGGGAAGAGTTTTAACAAATTAAAACTCTTCAAAGTTTGACTCATTCAAATATCCGAATTTGATCAAGTCAAATTTGAATCAATACAATCAAATATTGGGCATGGAAATCATCTCTTAGGTGTGGAATAATTCACAAAAAAATTTGAAATTAAATGTGGGCGTGGGCTTTTAGGTGGTGCAAGGAAAGGAGGAGTCCTAGTCTAACTAGGACTCCCCTATTTTCACTAGGTCAAAACCTTTTAAATCCAAATCAAAATAGTTTGAGTTAACCTAATTAATAGGCAATTTTAATCTAATTAGAAGCCTAATTAAATTAAATTATATTATATTTAATTTTAATTTAAATCCTAACTTAATTAGGAATTAGGTGCCCTCAAGTCCTAGTCTAATAAGGACTTGTTTTCCCTTGCAATTGGCTTATCCAATAAACTAATTGGACTTAATTTAATTAAATTTAAATTAATTATAATTAAATTTAATTTAATTAGACTTGATCTTAGTCTAATTGCTTAACTAAATTAACTTAATTAGCAATTTAATTTCTAATCGATCCTCCTATAATACTTGCATTAGGTCAAACATCAATTGTATTGATTATTTGACCTTAGAATGCTTCTCAATCGTCAATCAACCATCTGATTAAATTATAACTTCTTATGTGTATGATCCTATAGGTTCAAACCTAAGCTGGTAGGATAGAAACTAATTTTTATATCAATCAAAATAACTATCTAGCAATGGTACCCGATGTCTGGATAGGTCGAATGTATGCAAAGCAACATTTTTAGAACCCTGATCTATGGTTATCGTATAATTCATCCCTTTGATCAATAATGCTCAAGATGGCTTCAAGATAGTTGTCGACACTCATACAGGTCATCTATATCATGTTTCGAAGTTTGCAAATCCCGTGACTCCTTGTAAGGATTATCCAAGCTTAGGTTTTGCTAAATTGAAATATAGCAAGATATTCACTTTCTAAAGTTAATCAGGAGTGGTCAATCCTATCTTGACTCACACACTAACTCTATAAGTATTTGACTATATCTAGAAATCTTTCAAACCTATATTAAAAAATAAAGATAGCCCGACATCAAGGTACTGTGAGTTGCTTGCAAGTCACCATGGTGGTCTCAGATCATAGGGACACTTATACCCATTGGCCTTACCCAGCTATTCTTAATAAAAGAGTACTACATTGGTCACATTTAGTGTAGATGTACTCCAACATCCCATTTAGATGCCATACCAATGTCTCCACACCTCTTGGTTATGAGGACAACCAATGCATATGACATGCAGCGACCTACTCTCGATAAGTTATCATCCTTGTTAATAACTTATCATTTGATCATAAACAATTAAAGAACCATCTGATAAATTCTTCTTTATCGATTGAGTTTGGTTTTAAGGACTCCATCATAATTTAGGAGTTCATTTATGAAAGATAGAACTTTAATGATGAATTACTTAAATAACTATTATTATTAAATAATTCATATTCAGGTTTCAATCATCTATAACTTAGATAATTGACTTTAGAATATATTTTTAAATATATTCTACATTGCTACCATCTTATCCAAAAAATCATGGATTAAGGTGATGTTGACCTTTAAAAGATCGATGGAAAGGAGAACCTGGCTGACCCATTCACTAAAATTCTTGCAGTAAAGGAATTCGATGATTACAAGTCGAAGATGGATATAAAATACTATACCAAGTGGCTTTAGGATAAGTATAAGTTATTGAAAATTATGTTCCAAAGCCAATTATCAATCTGTTGATAGTTAAGCTAATATTATAAATTATATATGATTTATATGTAAAAGTTTATTTTGGCTTATTCATCACTAGTTATGCATCTTTCTTTTATGAACTCCTATGTTGTGATGAAGTCTTTAGGACTATTTAGAATTGATAAAGATAAGATCTATCATTTAGTCCTTAAATATATTCACAACAAAATGATAAGTTGTTACCTAGGATGATAATGTTACGAGTGTAGGTCATTGTATGCCATAAGGATTGGTTGTTCTCTTAACCAAAGAGTATGGAGACACTGATATGGTATATAGGTGAGATGTAGTATATATCTATACTGAACATGACCAACTTCAAAGCCTTCTGTTATTAAGATTTGCTCCAAAGGGATATAGGTATAATTGTCCCTCCGACCTAAGATCACCATGGTAACTTGTAAGCAACTCACTATGCTTTGGTGCCGGACTACCTAAATTTTTAATTCAGTGATGGAAGGTTTCTGAGCATAGTGAAGTATTTATAAAGTTGATGTGTGAGTCAAGATAGCATTGACCACTCTTAGTTTCAAGAAATATATTGTATTATATTTTAATTTAGCAAAATCTTGGCTAGAAAAGCCCTTGTGAGGAGTCACAAGATTGATTGCATGGAAACATATTATGGATGTATTTCTTCAGGATTGATAGTTTAACTTAAAGTTATCCTAAACATAGAGGTCAAAGGGATGAATTATACGATAACCATATTTAAGTGGATTCTTGAATGTTGCTTTACATACATTCGACCTATCTGAATGTTGGAAACCATTGCTAGATGTTTACTTTGATTAGTACAGGAATTTATTTCTATGCTACCAGCTTAGGTTTGAACCTATGGAGTCACACATATAAGAGATTTCTATCTAATTGGATGTTAATAAATAATTATGAAATATTTCAGGATCAAATTATCAACATGATTAATGATTGATCAAGTGTAAGTATTGTAGGAGGATTAATTAAAAATTGGATTGCTAATTGGCTCAATCTAATCGAGCAGAAGGGCTAAGATCAAGTTTAATTGAATTAGATTCAATTTAGTTTGGTTTGGACTTGATTAGGTTAAGTCTAATTGGTTTATGAGATAACCTAATTATAAGAAAGATCAATTCCCTATTTAATTAGGACTTGTATGCACTTAATTTCTAATTGGGTTAGAATTTAAATTAGATTAAATCAGATTTAAATAGGCTCCTAGTTGAGCTAGGATCATCCTTAATTAGGTTGCACGAATCCTAATTTAATTGGGGTTGAAATTTGGTTTGACCAAATAGAATAAGAGAGCCCAGTTGGACTAGGACTCTCTTCCTTCTTTGCACCAAACACCCCATGTCCCATGCTCACTTTCTTTTTGAGTTTTGCATGACTTTTCTCATGCCCAAGGAGCCCCATGCATTCTCCATAACTTTTGGTTTTGGAATATGTTAGACATATGTGCCCTAGAAGCCAGAATTGGCTGACACTTGTAATACACTTCTAGGAGAAAAATTATAATTTTAACTATAATCAATAAAATGGGTTATTTTCTATCGTATATGTGTATTTAGTGTCTGTGATACATCCTTTGAGTTAATGGTAATGATAATTCATATTTTCAAGAGTTGAAAATTTAAGACATGAATAATCATTATTAACTCATAAAATGCTTCCGACCATAGGATCATCATGAGGATGGTGATTGATCCAGAAGGTTGGTGTATAATCACTTCTTTTTAGTAGATGAGTCTTGAGTCTATGGTGTGGAGACACTGGAGCGAGAGTATAGGTACTCGTTAGAGAACGAGGGCACTGAGCGTGACCACCTCGAGTAGTCATTAGGAAGTCTACCTTCTCGTCAATGACTGACTCGATGCTGCAGTAGTGTGTGTCTGGTTCTTTGACCTGAGGTGCATCGGATAGTTCACCTTGAGGGTGTTATAGTTTGACTACACCATTACTCGATCTCCTAGCCATTCAGAACCCTGAGGTGTATGTTGGCTATAGCATGTTCATTGTAGGAACTGGATTGCATCAAGATGGAATCTATCTACCTCGGTGGTAGAGGAGCAGCCCTATGATGATCATGAGAATCAAGTCCAAAAGCCCATGGCCATGGCAGAGTGAAATAATAGAAAGAGTTTCTATTTAGATTTTCACATCGGACTTGAATCGAATGATTACATCATATGATAGAAACTAGGGTTTGACGAGTTCACCTTAACCCTAATCTGATTAGGGCTCAAGATAGAAGAACTTAATCACACAGGTAGCTGCACCAAGAGGTTCACATTCAGCTCTGATGGGATTGCCACCATATACTGCTAGGTGTCACTGGTGGATTTTGGGAGCAATTAGAATGATTTAGATGATCGATCATTCTAGCTGTTCGAATCAGAAGAGTTCTGATCCATCGAAAGGAGTTTCGATGATGTCGATGATAGAGATCATGACATATCCCATTACCATACAGAACTGAACCTAACTGGGTCACACAAATAAGGGTTTGAATCTGGTGATCATCAATTGAACTGATCCAGTTCAATTGATCTGAATGAGATTCAATTAGGTTCAAGAAAATCGTGCTAGCACTCGATTGAACCTAACGTTCTTCTTTTACTATCATAAATAGTTGTCCTGACTGAGCCAAAGGAGTTTGTGCTTGATCAAAGACCTTGACTTGGTCGACTAGAGTCTGTCTAGGTTAGAAAAGGGTTGTCTTATTTTGTAAGATAATACCTGCCATTTTTGGTCACCTACCATTTTTCGTCATTTGACTTTGGTCAAAAGTTGACCTTTGACTGGTCAAATGTTGACCATTGATACTTTGACTTCTATCCATGTGTCATGCACCTATTGGAGAGCTGGTGGGGGCTTATCCCCCTGTTAGAAACTAGCAAGGAGGAGGGTGCACGCCAAGCAAGGAGGAGGGCGCACGCCAAGGGAGCAAGGAGGAGGGCGCATGCCACCCTTGGCGTGCGCCCAAGCTTGAGGCGCCTAGGAGTCCCTGTTGGACAAGGGACTCCACCTCCCTTTTGGATTCCAATTAGAGTTCTCCTAAGAACCAACTTTGACTGGTCTTAGGTGCCCTCTAAGGAGGAATCCAGGGGTCTCTATTCCACCAATCAGATTTAGATCTGATTTCACAAAGGATTGTGATTGGTTGGGATGAAGAGGAGTTGGATCACGCATAGTCTATAAATAAGACCCTACGCCCAACTCAATAAAATTGAACAATTCTCACGCCCCAAGGCTGCCTCTCCCCTCCTTCCTCCATGCCAAGTTCATCTTCTCCCTCTCCTCTCCACGTCCAAAAAGTTTTGGATCTTGGTTGGTGCGATCCAGATCAAGAGAAAGGCGATCAAAAGCAAGAAGGCTGCGCTGCTGCAAAAGGACGACTGCTGATCTTCAAAAGGAGTTTTGAAGATCCTCCAGATCAGATCCAGATCTGATTTTTGGAGGTGTGATAGAGAAGAAGAGGATCTCCAGATCCAACCCGAGTGGATACCGGTAGAGGCCAGGCGCTTGCGTGGCTAGATCCAGAACCTTCCGCTGCAATCAGGATCATCTACAGGGATAATAGGATTACCCAAATCAAGGTAAATTAAATTTGATTTAATTTATCTTTATTTTATTTTATTTATTAAAATAATAAGAATTAGATCTAAAATATATCAAGATCTGATTGAGATCAAAGAAAAAATTTTTGAAATATATCTCTTGATCTGATCAGATCTGAACGAACCTGGATCCGGGAAATCAGGATTTTCCTTCAACTGGTATCAGAGCCATGGTTCTAAAATTATTTAGATCTAATTTTAAATTTATTTTAATTAAAAAATAAAGTGATTTTAGATGTCACATGAGATGTGATTCAGATCTAAAATCAGAAAAATTAAAATTAAATGATTTGGATCTAAGATTACATGAAGATATGCATGACTAGTTCTAGAATAGAATAGTTCTATAGAATAGTTCTTGCATGTCTTTGATTTAATTCTGATTAAATCATATTTTAGATCTATTTTATTTACTATTTTTTGATATTATAAGTGTTATAATAACATCTAAAAAATAGCAAATAAAAATTATTTAATTTTAAATATCATATGAGATATGATTGATGCATGTCTAGACTAGTTGTAGAATAGTTCTACATAATTGTCTAGATTAGAATTTATTTTGATTAGATCAATTTAAATCTAATTTTTTAGATTATTATGAGATAATTTAGATCTGAAAATATGCATGATTGATACATGAGATGTATGCAAAATATGCCATGATTAGATCTAAATTTGTATATGAGATATATGATATAGATCTAAAACTGTTTTGTAGTATTACATGTTCCTGATTAAGGCGTTCCTCTTGGCCGTCCGGTCATAAGAATGAAGAAGGGTTTAAAGGCCCTCTCCTTCCATTCGATGGGGGTGTTCTTATGATGTGTAGGGGTGCTGCGTGTTCGTCCTTAATCAGAAATCCAAAACTTACTTTCTGCAAAACCCTAGATCCTGAAACCCTAGGATTTATTGTGCATATTTTGTTTATGAACCCTAACTTAATTAAGAATTAAGATTATGGAAATATTAATTAGGTCTAAAATTGAGAATTTTCAGATCTAAGACATATTCATAATACTGGGTTCGGGCTTGGGTAGCTCAATTAGGTCTAAGCGGTTGATCAAACCGAATCAAGAGTTGGTTAGATGGGATCAACAATGCTTAAATTGACCAGCCTAATAGGATTAAGTCTGGGTCAAGATCGAGTCACGATCAAGCAAGACCTAATTAGGCTCAGAGGTTAGAGTCTGGATTGTAGGCTAACCCAATTGGTTCTGACTCAATAATTTGGTGTCTAAGGTAAGTTTGGCACAGACGACCGACTGGTTTTTAATTGGAAGCTACTCGACCTGAATGCGTTCTTGTACGAGTTAATGGCATATTCCTTCCACCGGTCTCACTTACCTGGCCATATCTGTTGACACAGTTCTGATCTGAGGTGGTCAATAATCCGAGCTAACCCATGCCACTAGGTTAGTCATAATTGTTATGACTATGAGCCAAGTCTAGTTTAATGAGACCTGAATCAATTCTCCCTAAGAAAAGATTAAGTCTGAGGTCTTCCACCATTGTAGATGTGCGGGCCCTTCCCGGGGTTGATTGTTCTCGGCTGGATACAGTGGCTCAGTTGCACCGGAAAAGATGCAACCATGTCTATTAGGCATTGGATGCTATGGGCTGGAGGATGAGTTGGGCTCAATATTTCTGGATACGGTGAGAGACCTCAATTAGGAACCCAGTCTATGCAAATGGTGGGTCTGACTTAACTAAGGAGTGGATCAATATTTCCGGATATACGGTGAGATTCATGAATTAGAGACCAAGTTTGGGTGCACCATGATTAGAGAATCATTGAACAAGAGTTGTTCACTCATTGGCTAACCCATCACCAATAACTGTTAGGTGAGGTGATGAGTCAGTTGGTGAGACCGCACCACCCACTAGAAATCATTAATCGTGGAGATTTTCGCATCTCTACAGAGGGAGTGTAGGGATCCGAGAAAATAGTGGGAGCTAATTTGTTTAAAAATAAAATCCCTAAACAAATTGGTCAAGTCAAAATTACAGTATCTAACTAGAATCTTTGACTCTCTACAGGAAAAATGTCTGCGTCCAACCCACTGGCACGTATCCTAGACACACATAGACTGACTGGACCCAATTATAAAGATTGGCTCAGGAACTACAAAATTATTTTGGGTTTCAGAGAAGTTAACACATGTTTTGGACCAGGACCCTCCCACCTTACCAGCTCGTCCATCCACTGAACAGAGAGCGTCTCTGGAAAAAATGGATTGACGAAGAAGATAATAAGGCCAGATACTACATGTTGGGCTCGATGTCTGATGAGCTCCAGCGCCAACATGAAGATATCGGGACTGCTCGCCAAATGTTGGCTCACCTGCAGGAGATGTTTGGTGAACAGAGTCGCGCAGCCAAATATCAAGTCACGAAATGACTTTTTAAGGCTAAGATGCGTGATGGGCAGTCAGTCCAAGATCACTGTCTGACAATGATCAAGGACATGGAAGAGCTTGAGAAGCTCGGTGTGAAGTTGGACTTGGATCTGCAGAAATGATATTATTCTGCAATCCTTGACTGATGCATATGGGCAATTCATCATGAATTACCACATGCATAAACTTCAAAATTCCTTGGCCGAAGTTGATGAATATGCTGGTTACCGCTGAGCTTTCTATGAAAGGTTCTAAAGGCTCAGTTCTTGCTATGGAATGGACTTCTTCAAAAGAAAGTTCCAAAAGAAAGTCTGTGAAAAGAAAGAAAAAGAAGGAAAAAGAAAGAAGAAGAAGGAAGAAGCCGAAGAAGAAGGCCGATGGCAAAGGAAAGTGTTTCCATTGCAACAGCGACGGCCATTGGAAGCGGAACTGCCCTACTTACCTGGCCACCCTGAAGAACAAGAAGGAAGGTCCTTCTGGAGGTATGCTCGTTATTGAGTCTAACCTTACGGTTTCTTCTGCATCCAGTTGGGTGCTTGACTCTGGTTCTAGTGCTCATCTGTGCACTTCTATGCAGGGTCTTGAGGATAGCAGGAGGCTGAGGGATGGAGACATGATCCTACGCGTCGGTAATGGAGCAAGAGTTGCTGCAGTAGCCGTGGGAACATACCCTCTTCGATTACCATCTGGTTTAGACTTAGTTTTAAAAGACTGTTATTATGTGCCTGCAGCTAGCAGGAATTTGATTTCTGTTTCATGCTTAGCACAAGAAGGTTATGTGATTCACCTTCTTTAAGGACCATTGTAACATTCTTTATGAAAGAAATAAAATTGCAAATGGTTTCCTTATTAATGGTCTTTATCAGTTGCATATTGATGTACCTATTTTAACTATCGAGCAAAACGTGAATGCCAAACGACCTAGGGATAGTCCAAACGACAGATATCTATGGCACCTGAGATTAGGTCATATAGCAGAAGATAGGATTAACAAATTGGAGAAAAATGGGCTATTGAGTCCATTGACTTTTGAGTCATATCCAACTTGTGAATCTTGTCTTCAAGGCAAAATGACTAAACTCCCTTTTGTTGGACATGGGGAGAGGGCCACAGATCTCCTTGCCCTAGTACATACTGATGTGTGCGGCCCATTTGATGTGCCGGCTAGAGGCAATTTTGTCTACTTCATTACCTTTACCGATGATCTGTCTAGGTATGGGTATGTGTATCTTATGAGACACAAGTCTGAAGCCTTTGAAAAGTTCAAAGAATTCAGACATGAAGTAGAAAAACAAACTGGAAAACCCATTAAGGTTCTTCGATCAGATCGAGGAGGTGAATACCTTAGCCGGGAATTCCTAGACTATCTTAAGGAAAATGGCATAGTCTCTCAATGGACTCCACCAGGAACACCTCAACTCAACGGGGTTTCAGAACGGAGAAATCGGACTCTATTGGATATGGTTCGATCCATGATGAGCTTCACAGACCTCCCTGATTTTCTTTGGGGACATTCATTATTAACTTCAATCTATTTACTGAATAGGGTTCCCTCTAAAACCGTTCCTACCACACCGTATGAGATATGGCACGGTAAGAAACCAAGTCTGAGTCATCTCAGAATTTGGGGTTGTCCGGCTTCATGTCAAAAGACAACAAGCGGACAAGTTAGAGTTTAGGTCCTTTAGAGCTCGATTCATAGGATATCCTAAAGAGTCATTAGGATACTATTTCTACATTCCAGAAGACCACAATGTGATTGTGAGTCGACATGCCATATTTCTTGAAAAATAGTTTATTCAAGATAGTGGCATTGGAAAGCAGATTAAGCTTGATGAGAAAGTCTCACAAGCAGAACGAGCTAAGGACCAAGTGGAACCAAATCAGGTTGAGCCAATAAGAACACTACCTCCTCCACCTCGTAGATCGGAAAGAGTTTCCCGTCCCCCTGAAAGATACTTAGGTATTATTTCAGAGGATGTAGAGGAAATGTTCCTCATAGGTAATGGTGCTCATGGTGATGATCCCAAAACCTACAACGAGGCGATATCAGATATCGACTCCGAGAAATGGCTTAGAGGCAATGAAGTCAGAAATTGACTCGATGCACTCAAACCAAGTCTGGACCTTGGTAGATCCACCAGAAGGTATAGTACCTATTGGGTGTAAATGGATCTTCAAGAGAAAGATTGGTGCAGATGGGAATGTGGAGACATTCAAGGCTAGACTGGTGGCAAAAGGTTATAGTCAACGCGAAGGCATTGACTATCAGGATACCTTTTCCCCAGTAGCTATGCTAAAATCCATCCGCACATTGCTTGCTGTTGCAGCCTATTTCGATTATGAAATATGGCAAATGGACGTGAAAAAACGGCATCTCCTAAATGGATATCTTGAGGAAGATATCTATATGGAACAGCCGCTAGGTTTCACATCCAGTGATACTGATCACAAGGTTTGCAAGCTGCAAAGGTCCATATATGGACTTAAGCAAGCATCTCGGAGCTGGAACACTCGTTTCAATGATGTGATCAAAAAGTTTGGTTTCATCAAAAATGAAGAGGAACCATGTGTTTTCAAAAGGGTCAGTGGGAGCGCTGTTGTCTTCCTCGTATTGTACGTGGATGACATCCTCCTTATTGGGAATGATATTCCCATGTTGACATCAGTCAAGATGTGGTTGTCCAAGGAATTCTCCATGAAAGACCTAGGTGAAGCATCCTTTATTCTAGGAATTAAGGTCTATAGGGATAGACCGAATAGGATGCTAGGACTTTCACAGAAGATGTACATAGAGGAAGTACTAAAGAGGTTTAGTATGGAAAACTCTAAGAGGGGATTAATACCCTTCAGACATGGTATTCATCTTTCCAAGAAGATGTGCCCCTAGCACACCTGAGGAAATAGAATGCATGAGCAAGATCCCTTATGCTTCTGCAATAGGGAGCCTCATGTATGCCATGCTATGTACACGACCTGATATAGCCCATGCTGTGAGTGTCACAAGCAGATATCAGTCAAATCCAGGTGAAGAACACTGGACTTCTGTGAAATGTATCCTTAAGTACTTGAGAAGAACTAAGGATATGATGTTGGTCTTTGGTAATGGAGAACTCCAAGTCCAGGGATACACAGACTCGGACTTCATGTCCGATATAGATGATCGAAAGTCGACATCTGGAAGTCTGTTTGTGTGCAATGGTGGAGCTGTCAGCTGGAAGAGTTCCAAGCAAACTGTGATAGCAGATTCCACCATGGAAGCAGAATATATAGCTGCATCAGAGGCTGCAAAGGAAGCATTCTGGTACAAGAAGTTTGCTGCAGAAATTGGAGTAATGCCATCAGATGCCATTCCTCTTATACTGCGACAACAATGGCGCCATAGCCCTTGCTAAGGAGCCGAGGTCTCACCAGAAATCCAAGCACATTGAGCGGCGATATCATCTCATCCGCGATTACCTTGAGAAAGGTTACGTTGAGGTCAAGAGAGTCAACTCCGCAGATAATGTGGCAGACCCACTTACAAAGCCGTTGGGCCAGCAGAAGATCGAAGCCCACCTTGAGAAGATGGGACTTAGACTTGTAGCCAATTGGCTTTAGGACAAGTGGGAGATTGTTAGATATATGTGCCCTAGAAGCCAGAATTGGCTGACACTTGTAATACACTTCTAGGGGCAAAATTATAATTTTGACTATAATTAATAAAATGGGTTATTTTCTATCACATATGTGTATTTAGTGTCTGTGATACATCCTTTGAGTTAATGGTAATGATAATTCATATTTTCAAGAGTTGAAAATTTAAGACATGAATAATCATTATTAACTCATAAACATGCTCCCGACCATAGGATCATCACGAGGATGGTGATTGATCCGGAAGGTTGGTGTACGATCGCTTCTCTTTAGTAGATGAGTCTTGAGTCTACGGTGTGGAGACACCGGAGCGAGAGTACAGGTACTCGTTAGAGAATGAGGGCACTGAGCGTGACCACCTCGAGTAGTCATTAGGAAGTCTACCTTCTCGTCAATGACTGACTCGATGCTGCAGTAGTGTGTCTGGTTCTTTGACCTGAGATGCATCGGCAGTTCACCTTGAGGGTGTTATAGTTTGACTACACCATTACTCGGTCTCCTAGCCATATGGAACCCTGAGGTGTATGTTGGCTATAGCATGTTCATTGTAGGAACTGGATTGCATCAAGATGGGAATCTATCTACCTCGGTGGTAGAGGAGCAGCCCTATGATGATCATGAGAATCAAGTCCAGAAGCCCATGGCCATGGCAGAGTGAAATAATAGAAAGAGTTTCTATTTAGATTTTCACATTGGACTTCGAATCGAATGATTACATCATATGACAGAGACTAGGGTTTGACGAGTTCACCTTAACCCTAATCTGATCGGGGCTCAAGATAGAAGAACTTAATCACACAGGTAGCTGCACCAAGAGGTTCGCATTCAGCTCTGATGGGTTGCCACCATATACTGCTAGGTGTCACTGGTGGATTTTGGGAGCAATTAGAATGATTTAGATGATCGATCATTCTAGCTGTTCGAATCAGAAGAGTTCTGATCCATCGAAAGGAGTTTCGATGATGTCGATGATAGAGATCATGACATATCCCATTACCATACAGAACTGAACCTAACTGGGTCACACAAACAAGGGTTTGAATCTGGTGATCATCAATTGAACTGATCTAGTTCAATTGATCTGAATGAGATTCAATTAGGTTCAAGGAAATCGTGCTAGCACTCGATTGAACCTAACGTTCTTCTTTTACTATCATAAATAAGTTGTCCTGACTGAGCCAAAGGAGTTTGTGCTCAATCAGAGGCCTTCATATGGTCTGACTGGAGGTTGTCCAAGTCAGAAAAGGTTGTCTTATTTTGTAAGACATTACCTGCCATTTTTGGTCACCTGCCATTTCTTCGTTCCTTTGACTTTGGTCAAAAGTCTGACCTTTGACTGGTCAAATGTTGACCATTGACCACTTTGACTTTTGACCACATGTCATGCACCTATTGGAGAGCTGGTGGGGGCATGTCCCCCTGCCAGAACCTGGCAAGGAGGAGGGCGCACGCCAAGGGTGGCGTGAGCCCAAGTAGGAGGCGCCTAGGAGTCCTTGTTGGACAAGGGACTCCACCTCCCTTTTGGATTCCAATTAGAGTTCTACTAAGAATCCAAGTTTGACTGGTCTTAGGCACCCTCTAAGGAGGAATCCAAGGGGTCTCTATTCCCACCAATCAGATTTAGATCTGATTTCACAAAGGGTTGTGATTGGTTGAGAGGAAGAGGAGTTGGATCACAAGAGGTCTATAAATAAGACCCTGCGCCCAACTCAATAAAATTGACCAATTCTTAGATACGCCCCAAGGCTGCCTCTCCCCTCCTTCCTCCATGCCATAGTCTCTTCTTCTCCCTTGCTCTCCACGTCCAAAAGTGTTTTGGACTTAGTTGGTGCGATTCAGATCAAGAGAAAGGCGATCAAAAGCAAGAAGGCTGCGCTGCTGCAAAAGGACGACTGCTAGATCTTCAAAAGAGTTTTGAAGATCCTCCAGATCAGATCCAGATCTGATTTTTGGAGGATGTGATAGAGAAGAAGAGGATCTCCAGATCCAACCCTGAGTGGATACCGGTAGAGGCCAGGCGCTTGCGTGGCTAAGATCCAGAACCTTCCGCTGCAATCAGGATCATCTACAGGGTAATAGGATTACCCTACATCAAGGTAAATTAAATCTGATTTAATTTATCTATATTTTATTTTAATTATTAGAATAATAAAAATTAGATCTAAAATATCTCAAATCTGATTTAGATCAAAAAAAAAGTTTTTGAAATATATCTCTTGATCCGATCAGATCTGAACGAACCTGATCTGGGAAATCAGGATTTTCCTTCAGAATATTGTTTGGATTAGGCCAAATAAGATAAGTTGTTTTAACCTAGGACTCTATTTGGTAGAGTTTTATTTTTTCCAAACTCCATTGTAGGCACCGCATTTAATTAGATTTGGATTTGATTATTTTGGTGTGAAAAAGAAGGTTGTTGTGCATACTTTTCTGGTCACCCATGCCCAAAGAAATAAAGGTGCCATCCAACCCAAAAGTTGGGTGCCACAAGTTTCTTGCTTTGGAAAGTTTCCTATTTAGGTATTTGACCTAGACTAGGACTCTTCCTCTCTACCCTATTTAAGAGGGCTTAAGGCATAGGATTTCTAAGAGATTTTGACCATGGGATAAGAGTCTTGGGAATAGGTTATTGGGCACATAACTTCAAAGGGCGTGGAGTTTAATTAGGACATCATTTTCTTGTGTCTTGTTGAGATAAAAGAAAAGAGAGAAGAAGGGGTTCTTCTTTAGGATTTCTGATCTCTCTTTTCCACATAATTTTGAGAGAAGACTCTTCCTTTATCCTCCTTTATTTCTTCATCTCTTGGAGGCTTAGAGAGATCTGAAGAAAATATTTAGATCAGCCATTAGGAGGGATCTGCAAGGAGCTAGCACCATACACAGATCTTCGATCGTCAAGCCTTCGATCAGCGTAAGAGCTTTTCATGACAACCTGTAGAGGCAAGATATTCTATGCAGCCCTGAGCAATATTGTTGATCCCTTAAGTTACTTTGATGATGACCAAATATTGAAGCAAATGTTTACTAATATATTTTATTCTAAGTATTCAAATATTAGAAAAAAAGAGAGCTCTTTCACCAAAATAAGGATGGCACAAAGTCCAATTCAAATAAAAATCAAATCCCTTTGTTTGGTAGCAAGAATTCCCTCAAAATTGCCTTGGATCGATTTTCAAGATGTCTTCTAAATTTTTTGAGAGCACTCGTGAAGTTGGGCATGCTCAAACTAGGCTCTGGCACTCCCTCGAGAGGTCTCAAGTTAATCTCAAGACATCTTGTTCTTAGGAGATAGAAACTTAGTTTCTATGCTCTGAGAGCAAGAGGTCTCATAGGATTTTCAAGAGATCTTATGGTTCCGACAAGACGTCTCATTCAGAACTGAGAGCTCTTGATCTCAGGTGATACTTTTTTTTTTCAGAAAGTAGATTTTCGAGCATTTGAGAATGAGAAGTCTCCTGGCCAAACCAAGTGGTCTTGAAATTGGGTGAGACATCTCAAGATAAATCGAGAGATCTCGAGACACGATGATTGCTTTTTAATGGACTGATCCAGATTTATTTTTATCACTTTTAATGGCTAGTTTCTGCTCTTCAATGGTCAAATTTTACTTTTTCTGAACTCCAATCATATTTAGATAAGAAGAAATGCTCTAGATATAAAAGGAAAAAGATATATTTTCCAAAAAAGAAAGAAGAAATCCAAGAAAAATGAGAGAAAAGCAATGAACGCCCTATTTTCCATGAGCAATCCTTTTCACTCAAAGTTCTCTTAAGTATTGAAGTGCAATAACTCCCAGCATTCAAAGAGACATTCAATGAACTATAACGACAACCATTTAGCTCATTTAAAGGAGCATTATTTGTTGTAAATCTTTCTTATTTCTTTTCATGTACTCGATTTCAGTAGGGGTTGAAACTCGATATTTGGGGCTTTACTCCCCATTGATTGGTTTGTATTGAGTTGTATTGATTTGTCTGATTTCTATAAGGGTTATGGTTGGTGAACCTAGAGAAAAACCAACTAGATTTTGAGATAGTGAGTCCAGAAAAACTATCTGATTGTAATCTTGTGGGATTATAGTAAAATTTTCAAGAGTCTTGCTTGGAGAATGGACGTAGATGCTGGAATTATACCAAACTACTATAAAAACTTTTTGTTTGTGTGTGTGTGCTCATCCCTCTTACATTTCTTCCCTCTCACATCTTACTTTCATAGCTTTCAAACATTTACATTATACATATTTGTTTTAAATTTTCAAAAATCCAATTCACCCCCCCCCCCCCCCACCCTTCATGGGTTGTCTAGCTAGGTACAATTGATATCAAAGCCTTGGTTCTCTATTAATTGTTAATTTTATCAACTAGAGATAAAAATTATGTCAACCCAACTAGGAGGTTCACTTGCTGAAGGGCAATCCACTAATAGGCTACCTCTTTTTAATGGGTCTAACTATACCTATTGTAAAGCTCGCATGCGCATTTTTATTTAAGCCCTCAACTATGACATATGGAGTGACATTATCAATGAGCCACACACACCTACGGTCATTGTCAATGGCACATCCTCTCCTAAGCTGGAGAAGGATTGGGATGAAATGGATAAAAAACTTATCCAAGTAATGCTAAGGCAATGAATGTACTCTATTGTGCCCTTGATACAAATGAGTTTAACCAAATTTTCACTTGTAATTCTATAAAAAAAAATTGGGATAGACTTGAGGTCACACATGAAGGGACAAATCAAGTCAGAAAAATAAAGATTAACATGCTAGTTCACCAATATAAATTATTTAAAATGGATGCTACTGAATCTATCACTAGCATGTACACAAAATTCACTAATATTATAAATGGCTTGAAAAGTTTAGGAAAAGTTTATACTAATAGTAAATTAGTAAGAAAGATTCTCAGGTCTTTGCCTATGACATGGGAAGCCAAGGTGATAGCCATCTAGGCAATAAAAGATTTGAATACACTACCTCTAGAGGAACTCATTGGATCCCTGATGATACATGAGCTTGCCATGGGTTGGCACAATGAAGAGGATAGCAAGAATAAGAAAATAATAGCTCTAAAATCCATGGTAGATGAAGAAGAAGATGATCCATCCACTAGTGAGGAGAACAGTGAAGACATGGCCCTGGTGATTAAAAAATTCAAGAAGTTCATGGAAAGTAGAAGAAAAGGATTCAAGAAGAGGAGCTTCATTAGAGGAGAAGCTAGCAGGGAGAAAGAAAATGAAAAGGAGAAAGATCAGCCCACTTACTACGAATGTAAGAAGTCTGGACATTTTAGGATTGAGTGTCCTTAATTAAAGAAAGTGTCTAAAAGAATGAAAAAGAAGACAATATTAGCAACTTAGAGCGACAGCGATGAGTCAAGTTCGAAGGAAGAAAACCAAAATGAAGCAAACTTGTGCTTCATTGCACAAGATGATGAGGTATCCTCTACACTTGACTCAGATTTTACTTTTGATGAGCTTCAAGATGCTTTTATGACTTAATGAAAGATTTTAAGAAGATTAGTACAAAAAATAAAAATCATAAAGAAATGAATCAAACTCTTATAAAAGAAAAGGAAGAAGTAATTTGTGAGCACAACAAGTTAAAAGAGGAAAATAAAATCCTAAAGGATGAAGTAGATAAATTAAAACCATTTGATATATTTACTTATAGTTCTGAAAAACTGCAAATAATCGTAAATAATCAAAGAAGAGTTTGTGATAAAGCCGACCTAGAATAGAAACCTAGAGACAAGACAAAGTTTCTAAAGAATTTTTTTACTACACCCACATCGATTAACACCTCACATATCACTTGCTTTAGCTACAACAAAATAGGATACAAGGCATTTGAGTGCAACATAAGAAAATTCAATGAAAAATAAGTTAAAAAAATTTGGGTTCCAAAAGGAACCATGACCGTTAACCCAAGAAGACTTGGATATCTAAAACAATCACTTGCTTGTTTGTGCAGGAATGCCTTATAGCCCAAGGATCTAAATATGAATGATACTTGGATAGCAGCTGCTTAAGACATATGTCGGGTGATAAGGAGCAATTCAGCACCCTAGAAAGGAAGGAAGGGGGAGTAGTCCCCTTTAGCGACAATGTTTAGGAAAAAATAATTGGTATTGATAAAATTCAGATTACTCATTCCTCCTTCATAGATAATGTGCTATTAGTTGATAACTTAAAATATAACTTGCTTAGTATTAGTCAGCTATGTGATAAAGATTTTAGAGTTTCATTTGAATCATCTTTGTGCAAATTATCTAGTTCCTTAGATAATAGTTTAAAATTCATTGGATTTAGGCATGACAACATTTACATGGTAAATCTTAATGAAATTGCCATGAAGAGTGGTCAATGTTTAGTGGTAATGAATGCTAACATCAAAAAAACTAGTTGGCTTTGGCATTGTAGATTAGGTCATGCAAGCATTCATACTAAATCTAAATTACTTAACAAAGATTTAGTTAAGGGGCTACCAAAATTGAATTTTAAATTTGATCATGTTTATGATGCTTGCCAATTTGAAAAATATATTAGGAGGATTTTTAAATCTAAAAATATAATTTCAACTTCTAGGCCTCTTAAATTGATGCACATGGATTTGTTTGGACGTACTAGGACTATAAGCCTAGGAGGAAAGAAGTTTGGTCTTGTCATTGTTGATGATTATTCTTGGTTCACATGGATTTTATTTTTAGGACATAAAGATAAAGCTTTCTCAAGGTTTTCAAAGTTTAATAAGAAAGTGATAAATGAAAAGAACTCAAGTATAGTTTGTATTCGTAGTGATCATGGCATAGAATTTGAAAACAAATTTTTTGAAGAATTTTATAATAAATATGGTATAGAATATAATTTTTTTGCACCAAGAACTCCTCAACAAAATGGAGTTATTGAAAGAAAAAATAGAACCTTAGTTGACATGGCCCATACCATGTTGTGTGAAGAGAATCTATGAAGGAACTAGATCTAGGGTTTCACGGATAGGTCTTGAAACTTTTTCAAGATTAGATAGTGAAAAACTTAAATAAATTAAATATTTATTTAAATAAATATATAAATACCTAGAACTCAGATTTATTACATGATGAAGGCATGATATTAAATCAAAAATTAAAAATATAAAGAAAAAGGAAAGGTTGATCACATCAATCTAGATCTATACTACATCTAATGTAGGTATGAAATCAATAGATTAGATCTATTACCTATGCAAGTTAGATATTCTAACTTGATGATCTGAGCTTGAGGATGAAGTCATGAGCCGCACACATGTCCGGCCTCTAGGAGTCGTCCATACGGACCTACGAACTCTGATCTGAAGTCTGATATAGAAAATCAGCATAGCATGCTAGTACCATGCTGATCCTTCTTCGATGGTTGATCCGATGCTCCTTTCTTCAAAACTTAGACTCTCCAAAATATGAGAAGGAAGAGGAGAGTTTCTGATCTGAGACTCTCTTAGAAAAAACTCAAAAGGAGGAGGAGAGATGACAAATAAAACAGCCCTAGAAGAAGACCCTCTTCTTCATCTCTTTTCTCTCACCTAGACACTATGGAACTCCCATGCCCAAGGATCCTATTCCTCTGATTTTTGCACACCCCAAACCTCTTCCAAAGATCTATATTTCATAAAAATATCAGGCCAAAATTTATAGAAAAAAAAGAGTCCTTGTCTAGGTCAAAAACTAGATAAGGAAAGGTCAAACAGGGCAAGACAAGGGGTACCCAACTCTTAGGTGCCACCTCCACAATTATTGGCATAGACCAACAAGGGAGGGTGCACAAAAAAGAGGATTCTCACCATAGAAATAGTGGAGAAGAAATAGGAGAGGGGGCGGCACACAAGGGAGAGAAGTTTTGGTCAACAAGGATTCTATCTCATAGAATCCTAAAGCCAAACTAACTCCCCTTTTGACTTGGTCTTCCAACAAATTGCCTTATGAGAAAAGGAGGGAGAGAGGGGCATGTGTGAGCATTAGGGAGAGAAGATCTCATACGCAAAATAAAGAAAAGTGGGCGTGGGGGGTGTGGGCTAAGGTGGCGCAAGGTTAGGGAAGTCCTAGTCATACTAGGACTTCCAATTTGACTTGGTCAAACAAAATCTTTTAACCAAATTAAATCATATTTATTTCAACTCAATTAGAATAAGTCTTAGTCCAACCAAGACCTTAATTAAATTAAATTAAATCAAATTTAATTTTGATTTAATTTTTAATTAAATTAGAAATTGGGTTGATACAAGTCCTAGTCTCATTAGGACTTCCAATTTGACTTGGTCCAACTTGATCTTTAGACCAAATAAAATTAAAATTTATTTAATCTAATTAAAATAGATCTTAATCTAATAAAAAAATTAATTAAATTAAATTAAATTAAATTAAATTCTAATTTAATTTTTAATCAGATTAGAAATTTAGTTGACCCAAGTCCTAATTAAACTAGGACAAGTTCTTTCTTGCACTTGGCTTATCCAATAAGCTAATTGGACTTGATCCAATGAAGCCCAAACTAAATCTAATTAAATCATATTTAATTATACTTAATCTCAACCCTCTGGCTTAGTTAAATTAAGCCAATTAGCAATCTAATTGCTAATTGATCCTCCTACAATACTTGCACTAGGTTAAACACCAATCATAATGATTGTTTAATCCTAGAATGATTCTTAATCATTGATCAACCATCTGATCAGATCATGATCTCTAATGTGCGTGACCTCATAGGTTCAAACCTAAGTCAATAGCATAGGAACATATTTCTATACCAATCAAAGTGACCATCTAGCAATGGTACCCAATGGTCGAATAGATCGAATATATAGAACAACATTCTTAGAACCCATGTGGATATAGTTTCCATATAATTCATCTCTTTGACCAAAATGCTAATAGGACACCTCAAAATTCAATTGTTAACTTTGATTAGATTGTCCACATTATATTTTAAAATATCAAATTCTTTTGATGGATTACCCTGACCAAGATTTTGCTATATTGAAATACAGTGATACATTCTTCTCCAACTCTTGGAGTGGTCAATCCCATCTTGATCACACTCTAATTTCACAAGTACTTGACTGTGCCCAAAATCCTTTCATTACTGAATTAAAAATTTAGTTAGTCTGATACCAAAGCACAGTGAATTGCTTGCAAGTCACTAAGATGATCTCAAGTCTAAGGGACACTTATATCCCATTAGAAACATTCTTGATAGCAGAATGCTCTGGAGTTGGTCACGTTCAATGATGATGTACCTATACATCTCACCTATATGCCATACCAGTGTCTCCATACTCCTTGGTTAAGAGGACAATCAACCTATATGGTATACAGCGACCTATGCTCGATAGATGCTATCATCCTTATTAACAACCTATCATTTGGTCATGAACAAATTTAAGGACTAATCGATAAATCCTCTCTTTATCAAAGCGAAATAGTCTTAAGAATTTTATCACAACAATGGAGTTTGTTAGAAGATGAATACTTATGATAAAAAATATCAAAAATATATTTTATTTATTAATGAATCAATTACAAATATAAAGTAGCTCAACCATCAACAGGCTGATAATTGGCTTTGGAACATATTTCATAACAACTTTCACTTATCCTAAAGCCACTCGGCACAGTATCTAATACACTTCTTTGATTTATGGTTATTAAACTGTTTTATTGTCGGAGGTTTAGTGAAGGGGTCGACCAGGTTCTCCTTTCCATCAATCTTTTGAAGGTCGATGTCACCTCGATCCACGATCTCTCAGACCAAGTGAAAGCAGCATAGAATGTGCTTCATCCGCTGGTGTGCCTTTGGTTCTTTTGCCTGAGTAATGGCACCAATGCTGTCGCAGTAGGACCAGACCATCAAGGGAGGATGCTACTCCAAGCTTGGTGATAAACTTTCTCAGCCACACAGCTTCCTTTGCAGCATCTGATGCTGCCACATACTCTATTTTGCAAATAGAGTCTGCCACAGTATACTGCTTGGAACTCTTCCAATAGATGGCTCCATCATTCAGAATAAAGATATATCTCGACATACTTCTATTATCATCATAGTCAGATTGAAAGCTGGAGTCTGTAAATCCCACAAGTTTCAGATCTGACTTACCACAAACCAACCATTGGTCCTTAGTATTTTTCAAATACTTAAGTATGGCTTTAACCAATTTCTAGTGGTTTTCTCTAGGGTCAAACTGGTATCTACTCACTACTCCTAGTGAGTATGCCATGTTTGGCCTCGTATATGTCATGGCGTACATGATAGATCCCACTGTCGAAGCATACGGGACTCTACTTATACGCTCTCTCTCTTCAGGAGTTGTCGGACAATCCTTCTTAGAGAGAGAAATTTCATGGCCTATCGGGAGATAGTCTTTTTTGGAATTCTCCATGCTGAACCTCTTCAACATAGTATCTATGTACGTGGAGTGGGATAATCCAAGCATCCTTTTAGATCTATCCCTATAGATCTTCATCCCTAGGATGTAGGATGCTTCTCCCAAGTCCTTCATGGAGAACTGTGATGATAACCAGATTTTTATTCCCTATAGTTTGGAGATGTCATTTTTGATTAAGAGAATGTCATCCACGTACAAAATAAGAAATACCACTACCGGACCATTTGCCCATTTGTAAATGCAGGATTCTTCTCTATTCTTAATGAAGCCATATACGTTTTGATCACTTTATCAAAATGCATGTTCCAGCTCCGAGATGCCTGCTTCAGTCCACAAATGGATCTCTAAAGCCTACACACCTTGGACTCATTTATGGATGTGAACCCCTCAAGTTATATTATATACACCTCTTTGGTCAACTCTCCATTCAGAAAAATTGTCTTCACATCCATCTGCCAAATTTTGTAGTCCAGATAGACGGCAATCGCAAACATAATCCAAATGAACTTGAGCATTGCCATAGGGAAGAACGCCTCGTCATAGTCAATACCATAATGTTGATGATACCCCTTGGCAACCAGATGGGCTTTATAGATCTCCACCTTTTCGTCTGCACCCCTCTTTCTTTTGAAGACCCATTTACACCCAATGTGTTTAACCCCTTCGGGTGAGCCAACCAATATCCACACATCGTTGACCTTCATGGACTCCATTTCGGATTTCATGGCCATAAGCCATTTCTTGAAATTAGGTCTCAGCATAGCATCCATATAGGTGATCGGATCCTTATCATTTTTATCGAGTTTGATGGGATCACCATCCTGGACCAAGAAACCATAGTATCTATTTGACTGATGCGGTACTCTACCAGAATGCCTTAATGATGTAGGTACACTAGGCTCCAAATTTGATCTAATCAAATTTGGTTATGGTTCAACTATAGATGTTGGTTTTTCTACCAGTTGAAATTCATTAAGTTCAACCTTAGAGACAATAGTTCCTTCATCAAAAAATTCTTTTTTCAAAAAGGTTGTCCTAAGACTGACGAACATCTTTTGTTCATCAGCATGGTAGAAATAGTATCCTTTACTTTCTTTGGGATACCCGATAAATACACACTTATCAGACCAGGGTCCAAGCTTATCTGTATGCAAATGTTTGACATAGGTCGGACAACCCCAAACCCATAGGTGTGAGAGTGTACGCCTACTCCCAGTCCATATAACATATAAAGTCTTTATGATAGATTTGCTCGGTATATTGTTCAATATATAACATGCAGTCTCAAGAGCATAAACCTAAAATGAAATAGGCAGACTAGCAAAATCCATCATGGATCGAACCATGTCCAACAAGGTTCGATTTCTTCTTTTCGATACACCATTATACTGTGGTATCCCAGGAGGAGTCCATTATGAGAGAATCTCATTCTCTCCTAGATATATCAAGAACTCACTGGATAGATATTTATCTGAAGGAAAATTCTGATTTCTCGAACCAGGTTCGTTCAGATCTGATCGGATCAAGAGATATATTTCAAAAATTTTTTTCTTTGATCTAAATCAGATCTAAAATATATTAGATCTAATTTTATTATTTTAATAATTAAAATAAAATATAGATAAATTAAATTATATTTAATTTATCTTGATGTAGGATAATCTTATTATCCATTGATGATCCTGTAAGCAGCGAAAGGTTCTGGATCTAGCCACGCAAGTGCTTGGCCTCTATCAGTATCTACTTGGACTGGATCTAGAGATCCTCTTCTTCTCTATCATGTCTTCAAAATTAGATCTAAATTTGATTTGGAGGATTTTTAAAACAACTTTCGAAGATCAGTAGTTGTCCTTTGCAGTAGCATAGCCTTCTAGCTTTCTATCGCCTTTCTCTCGCCTAGATTGCACCAACTTAGATCCCAAACTTCTTTGGGTGTGGAGAGGAGAGGGAGAAGATGAACTTGGCATGGAGGAGGAAGAGAGAGACAGCCTTGGGGTGTAGAGAATTGTGTCAATTGCTTTGAGTTGGGCGTAGGGTCTTATTTATAGACTATGCGTGATCCAACTCCTCTTCATCCCAACCAATCACAACCCTTTGTGAAATTAGGTCTAAATTTGATTAGTGGGAATAGAGTCCCTTGGATTCATCCTTAGATGGTGCCTAAGACCAGTCAAAGTTGGTTCTTAGGAGGAGTCTAATCAGAATCCAATAAGGAGATGGAGTCCCTATCCAATAGGGCCCATTTGGTGCCTCAAACTTGGGCGCATGCCATCCTTGGCGTGCGCCCTCTTCCTTGCCAGGTTCTGAGGCATGCGCCCTCTTCCTTGGCAGGTTCTGGCAGGGGGACAAGCTGTTAGATATATATGCCCTAGAAGCCAGAATTGGCTGACACTTGTAATACACTTCTAGGGGCAAAATTATAATTTTGACTATAATTAATGAAATGGGTTATTTTCTATCACACCTGTGTATTTAGTGTCTGTGATACATCCTTTGAGTTAATGGTAATGATAATTCATATTTTCAAGAGTTGAAAATTTAAGACATGAATAATCATTATTAACTCATAAATAGCTCCCGACCATAGGATCATCACGAGGATGGTGATTGATCCGGAAGGTTGGTGTACGATCGCTTTCTCTTAGTAGATGAGTCTTGAGTCTACGGTGTGGAGACACCCGAGCGAAAGTACAGGTACTGGTTAAGAGAACGAGGGACTGAGCGTGACCACCTCGAGTAGTCATTAGGAGTCTACCTTCTCGTCAATGACTGACTCGATGCTGCAGTAGTGTGTCTGTTCTTTGACCTGAGATGCATCGACAGTTCACCTTGAGGGTGTTATAGTTTGACTACACCATTACTCGGTCTCCTAGCCATATAACCCTGAGGTGTATGTTGGCATTATAGCATGTTCATTGTAGGAACTGGATTGCATCAAGATGGAATCTATCTACCTCGTTGGAGAGTAGCCCTATGATGATCATGAGAATCAAGTCCAGAAATCCATGGCCATGTGTAGAGTGAAATAATAGAAAAAGTTTCACTATTAGATTTTCACATTGACTCGAATCGAATGATTACATCATTATGACAGAGACTAGGTTTGACGAGTTCACCTTAACCCTAATCTGATCGGAGCTCAAGATAGAAGAACTTAATCACACAGGTAGCTGCATACCAAGAGAGTTAGCATTCAGCCCTGATGGGTGCCACTATATACTGCTAGGTGTCACTGGTGGATTTTGGAGAGCAATTAGAATTGATTTAGATATCGATCATTCTAGTGTTCGAATAGAAGAGTTCTGATCCATCAAAAGGAGTTTCGGATGATTCGATGATAGAGATCATGACATATCCTATTACCAATACAGAATTGAACTAACTGGATCACACAAACAAGGTTTGATTCTAGTGATCATCAATTGAACTGATCTATTCAATTGATCTGAATGAGATTCAATTAGGTTCAAAAAATCGTGGCTAGCACTCGATTGAATCTAACGTTCTTCTTTTACTATCATAAATAGTTGTCCTGACTGAGCCAAATGAGTTTATGCTTGATCAGAGGCCTTCACTTGGTCTAACTGGAGCCAGTCTAGGTCAAAAAAGGGTTGTCTTATTTTGTAAGATAATACCTGCTATTTTTGGTCATCTGTCATTTCTCGTTCTTGACTTTGGTCAAAAGTCTATTTGACTGGTCAGATGTTGACCATTGACACCTTTGACTTCTTCCAATGTCATGCAACCTATTGGAGAGCTGGTGGGGGCATGTCCCCTTGCCAGAAACTAGTAAGGAGGAGGGCGCACGCCAAGGGTGGCATGCACTCAAGCTTGAGGCGCCCAGGAGTCCCTGTTGGATAGGGACTCCATCTCCTTATTAGATTTCGATTAGACTTATTCTAAGAACCAAATTTGACTAATCTTAGGCACCATCTAAGGATGGAATCCAGGAACTCTATTCCCACTAATCAGATTTAGATTTGATTTCATAAAGGGTTGTGTGGTTAGATGAGAGGAGTTGGATCAGGCATAGTCTATAATAAGACCCTGGCCCAACTCAATAAAATTGACACAATTCTCATGCCCCAAGGCTGCCTCTCCCCTCCTCCTCCACAACCCATATTCTGCTCCCTTTGTGCTCTCCACGTCCATAAAAAGGATTGCTTTTCTGGACTTTGACGGTTTGGATATGTCGCGATTCAGAAACATCAAGGAAAGGCGAATCAAAAGCAAGAAGGCTGTTCGTGCCTGCAAAAGGACGACGTGCCAGATTTTCAAAATCTCTCTCTTTTTT
>QRFJ01002378.1:0-58492 GCA_006176705.1 Cocos nucifera
TAAGAACATGAAGATATGCATGACTAGTTCTAGAATAGAATAGTTCTATAGAATAGTTTTGCATGTCTTTGATTTAATCTGATTAAATCATATTTTAGATCTTCTTATTTACTATTTTTCTGATATTATAAGTGTTATAATAACATCTGATAAACAGCAAATAAAAATTATTTAATTTTAAATATCATATGAGATATGATAGATGCATGACTAGACTAGTTGTAGAATAGTTCTACATAATTGTCTAGATTAGAATTTATTTTGATTAGATCAATTTAAATCTAATTTTTTAGATTATTATGTGATAATTTAGATCTGAAAAACATGCATGATTATGATACATGAGATGTATGCAAAATATGCCATTGATTAGATCTAAATTTGTATATATGAGATATATGATATAGATCTATAACTTGTTTTGTAGTATTGAATGTTCCTGATTAAGGCGTTCCTCTTGGCCGTCCGGTCATAAGAACGAAGAAGGGTTTAAAGGCCCTCTCTTCCCATTCGATGGGGTGTTCTTATGACGTGTAGGGGTGCTGCGTGTTCGTCCTTAATCAGAAACCCAAAACTTACTTTCTGCAAAACCCTAGATCCTGAAACCCTAGGATTTATTGTGCATATTTTGTTTTATGAACCCAACTTAATTAAGAATTAAGTTTATGGAATATTAATTAGGTCTAAAATTGAGAATTTCAGATCTAAGACATATTCATAATACTGGGTTCGGGCTTGGGTAGCTCAATTAGGTCTAAGCGGTTGATCAAACCGAATCAAGAGTTGGTTAGATGGGATCAACAATGCTTAAATTGACCAGCCTAATAGGATTAAGTCTGGGTCAAGATCGAGTCACGATCAAGCAAGACCTAATTAGGCTCAGAGGTTAGAGTCTGGATTGTAGGCTAACCCAATTGGTTCTGACTCAACAATTTGGTGTCTAAGGTAAGTTTGGCACAGACGACCGACTGGTTTTTAATTGGAAGCTACTCGACCTGAATGCGTTCTTGTGCGAGTTAACGGCATATTCCTTCCACCGGTCTCACTTACCTGGCCATATCTGTTGACACAGTTCTGATCTGAGGTGGTCAATAATCCGAGCTGACCCATGCCACTAGGTTAGTCATAATTGTTATGACTAAGCCAAGTCTAGTTTAATGAGACCTGAATCAATTCTCCCTAAGAAAAGATTAAGTCCGAGGTCTTCCACCATTGTAGACGTGCGGGCCCTTCCCGGGGTTGATTGTTCTCGGCTGGATACAGTGGCTCAGTTGCACCGGGAAGACGCAACCATGTCTATTAGGCATTGGATGCTATGGGCTGGAGGATGAGTTGGGCTCAATATTCCGGATACGGTGAGAGACCCAATTAGGAACCCAGTCTATGCAAATGGTGGGTCTGACTTAACTAAGGAGTGGATCAATATTCCGGATACGGTGAGATTCATGAATTAGAGACCAAGTTTGGGTGCACCATGATTAGAGAATCATTGAACAAGAGTTGTTCACTCATTGGCTAACCCATCACCAATAACTGTTAGGTGAGGTGATGAGTCAGTTGGTGAGACCGCACCACCCACCCACTAGAAATCATCAATCGCGGAGATTTTCGCATCTCTACAGAGGGAGTGTAGGGATCCGAGAAAATAGTGGGAGCTAATTTGTTTAAAAATAAAATCCCTAAACAAATTGGTCAAGTCAAAATTACAGTATCTAACTAGAATCTTTGACTCTCTACAGGAAAATGTCTGCGTCCAACCCACTGGCACGTATCCTAGACACACATAGACTGACTGGACCCAATTATAAAGATTGGCTCAGGAACTACAAAATTATTTTTGGGTTCAGAGAAGTTAACACATGTTTTGGACCAGGACCCTCCCACCTTACCAGCTCGTCCATCCACTGAACAGAGAGCGTCTCTGGAAAAATGGATTGACGAAGACAATAATAAGGCCAGATACTAACATGTTGGGCTCGATGTCTGATGAGCTCCAGCGCCAACATGAAGATATCGGGACTGCTCGCCAAATGTTGGCTCACCTGCAGGAGATGTTTGGTGAACAGAGTCGCGCAGCCAAATATCAAGTCACAAAATGACTTTTTAAGGCTAAGATGCGTGATGGGCAGTCAGTCCAAGATCACTGTCTGACAATGATCAAGGACATGGAAGAGCTTGAGAAGCTCGGTGTGAAGTTGGACTTGGATCTGCAGAACGATATTATTCTGCAATCCTTGACTGATGCATATGGGCAATTCATCATGAATTACCACATGCATAAACTTCAAAATTCCTTGGCCGAGTTGATGAATATGCTGGTTACCGCTGAGCTTTCTATGAAAGGTTCTAAAGGCTCAGTTCTTGCTATGGAACGGACTTCTTCCAAAAGAAAGTCTTATGGAAAGAAAAAGAAGTCTGTGAAAAAGCAAAAGGTGGAAGGATCAAAGAAGAAGAAGGCAGAACCGAAGAAAAAAGGTCGATGGCAAAGGAAAGTGTTTCCATTGCAACAGCGACGGCCATTGGAAGCGGAACTGCCCTACTTACCTGGCCACCCTGAAAGAACAAGAAGGAAGGTCCTTCTGGAGGTATGCTCGTTATTGAGTCTAACCTTACGGTTTCTTCTGCATCCAGTTGGGTGCTTGACTCTGGTTCTAGTGCTCATCTGTGCACTTCTATGCAGGGTCTTGAGGATAGCAGGAGGCTGAGGGATGGAGACATGATCCTACGCATCGGTAATGGAGCAAGAGTTGCTGCAGTAGCCGTGGGAACATACCCTCTTCGATTACCATCTGGTTTAGACTTAGTTTTAAAAAAGACTGTTATTATGTGCCTGCAGCTAGCAGGAATTTGATTTCTGTTTCATGCTTAGCACAAGAAGGTTATGTGATCACCTTCTTTAAGGACCATTGTAACATTCTTTATGAAAGAAATAAAATTGCAAATGGTTTCCTTGTTAATGGTCTTTATCAGTTGCATATTGATGTACCTGTTTTAACTATCGAGCAAAACGTGAATGCCAAACGACCTAGGGATAGTCCAAACGACAGATATCTATGGCACCTGAGATTAGGTCATATAGCAGAAGATAGGATTAACAAATTGGAGAAAAATGGGCTATTGAGTCCATTGACTTTTGAGTCATATCCAACTTGTGAATCTTGTCTTCAAGGCAAAATGACTAAACTCCCTTTTGTTGGACATGGGGAGAGGGCCACAGATCTCCTTGCCCTAGTACATACTGATGTGTGCGGCCCATTCGATGTGCCGGCTAGAGGCAATTTTGTCTACTTCATTACCTTTACCGATGATCTGTCTAGGTATGGGTATGTGTATCTTATGAGACATAAGTCTGAAGCCTTTTGAAAAGTTCAAAGAATTCAGACATGAAGTAGAAAAACAAACTGGAAAAACCCATTAAGGTTCTTCGATCAGATCGAGGAGGTGAATACCTTAGCCGGGAATTCCTAGACTATCTTAAGGAAAATGGCATAGTCTCTCAATGGACTCCACCAGGAACACCTCAACTCAACGGGGTTTCAGAACGGAGAAATCGGACTCTATTGGATATGGTTCGATCCATGATGAGCTTCACAGACCTCCCTGATTTTCTTTGGGGACATTCATTATTAACTTCAATCTATTTACTGAATAGGGTTCCCTCTAAAACCGTTCCTACCACACCGTATGAGATATGGCACGGTAAGAAACCAAGTCTGAGTCATCTCAGAATTTGGGGTTGTCCGGCTCATGTCAAAAGACAACAAGCGGACAAGTTAGAGTTTAGGTCCTTTAGAGCTCGATTCATAGGATATCCTAAAGAGTCATTAGGATACTATTTCTACATTCCAGAAGACCACAATGTGATTGTGAGTCGACATGCCATATTTCTTGAAAAATAGTTTATTCAAGATAGCGGCATTGGAAAGCAGATTAAGCTTGATGAGAAAGTCTCACAAGCAGAACGAGCTAAGGACCAAGTGGAACCAAATCAGGTTGAGCCAATAAGAACACTACCTCCTCCACCTCGTAGATCGGAAAGAGTTTCCCGTCCCCCTGAAAGATACTTAGGTATTATTTCAGAGGACGTAGAGGAAATGTTCCTCATAGGTAATGGTGCTCATGGTGATGATCCCAAAACCTACAACGAGGCGATATCAGATATCGACTCCGAGAAATGGCTTGAGGCAATGAAGTCAGAGATCGACTCGATGCACTCAAACCAAGTCTGGACCTTGGTAGATCCACCAGAAGGTATAGTACCTATTGGGTGTAAATGGATCTTCAAGAGAAAGATTGGTGCAGATGGGAATGTGGAGACATTCAAGGCTAGACTGGTGGCAAAAGGTTATAGTCAACGTGAAGGCATTGACTATCAGGATACCTTTTCC
Source organism: Cocos nucifera (assembly GCA_006176705.1). Taxonomy (NCBI): domain Eukaryota; kingdom Viridiplantae; phylum Streptophyta; class Magnoliopsida; order Arecales; family Arecaceae; genus Cocos; species Cocos nucifera. The sequence continues at coordinate 4,389 of QRFJ01002378.1, forward strand.
CCGGTAGCTATGCTAAAATCCATCCGCACATTGCTTGCCGTTGCAGCCTATTTCGATTATGAAATATGGCAAATGGACGTGAAAACGGCATTCCTAAATGGATATCTTGAGGAAGATATCTATATGGAACAGCCGCTAGGTTTCACATCCAGTGATACTGATCACAAGGTTTGCAAGCTGCAAAGGTCCATATATGGACTTAAGCAAGCATCTCGGAGCTGGAACACTCGTTTCAATGATGTGATCAAAAAGTTTGGTTTCATCAAAAAATGAAGAGGAACCATGTGTTTTCAAAAGGGTCAGTGGGAGCGCTGTTGTCTTCCTCGTATTGTACGTGGATGACATCCTCCTTATTGGGAATGATATTCCCATGTTGACATCAGTCAAGATGTGGTTGTCCAAGGAATTCTCCATGAAAGACCTAGGTGAAGCATCCTTTATTCTAGGAATTAAGGTCTATAGGGATAGACCGAATAGGATGCTAGGACTTTCACAGAAGATGTACATAGAGGAAGTACTAAAGAGGTTTAGTATGGAAAACTCTAAGAGGGGATTAATACCCTTCAGACATGGTATTCATCTTTCCAAGAAGATGTGCCCCAGCACACCTGAGGAAATAGAACGCATGAGCAAGATCCCTTATGCTTCTGCAATAGGGAGCCTCATGTATGCCATGCTATGTACACGACCTGATATAGCCCATGCTGTGAGTGTCACAAGCAGATATCAGTCAAATCCAGGTGAAGAACACTGGACTTCTGTGAAATGTATCCTTAAGTACTTGAGAAGAACTAAGGATATGATGTTGGTCTTTGGTAATGGAGAAACTCCAAGTTCAAGGGATACACAGACTCGGACTTCATGTCTGATATAGATGATCGAAAGTCGACATCTGGAAGTCTGTTTGTGTGCAATGGTGGAGCTGTCAGCTGGAAGAGTTCCAAGCAAACTGTGATAGCAGATTCCACCATGGAAGCAGAATATATAGCTGCATCAGAGGCTGCAAAGGAAGCATTCTGGTACAAGAAGTTTGCTGCAGAAATTGGAGTAATGCCATCAGATGCCATTCCTCTTTACTGCGACAACAATGGCGCCATAGCCCTTGCTAAGGAGCCGAGGTCTCACCAGAAGTCCAAGCACATTGAGCGGCGATATCATCTCATCCGCGATTACCTTGAGAAAGGTTACGTTGAGGTCAAGAGAGTCAACTCCGCAGATAATGTGGCAGACCCACTTACAAAGCCGTTGGGCCAACAGAAGATCGAAGCCCACCTTGAGAAGATGGGACTTAGACTTGTAGCCAATTGGCTTTAGGACAAGTGGGAGATTGTTAGATATATGTGCCCTAGAAGCCAGAATTGGCTGACACTTGTAATACACTTCTAGGGGCAAAATTGTAATTTTGACTATAATCAATCAAAATGGGTTATTTTCTATCACACCTGTGTATTTAGTGTCTGTGATACATCCTTTGAGTTAATGGTAATGATAATTCATATTTTCAAGAGTTGAAAATTTAAGACATGAATAATCATTATTAACTCATAAACAGCTCCCGACCATAGGATCATCACGAGGATGGTGATTGATCCGGAAGGTTGGTGTACGATCGCTTCTCTTTAGTAGATGAGTCTTGAGTCTACGGTGTGGAGACACCGGAGCGAGAGTACAGGTACTCGTTAGAGAACGAGGGCACTGAGCGTGACCACCTCGAGTAGTCATTAGGAAGTCTACCTTCTCGTCAATGACTGACTCGATGCTGCAGTAGTGTGTCTGGTTCTTTGACCTGAGATGCATCGGCAGTTCACCTTGAGGGTGTTATAGTTTGACTACACCATTACTCGATCTCCTAGCCATATGGAACCCTGAGGTGTATGTTGGCTATAGCATGTTCATTGTAGGAACTGGATTGCATCAAGATGGGAATCTATCTACCTCGGTGGTAGAGGAGCAGCCCTATGATAATCATGAGAATCAAGTCCTGAAGCCCATGGCCATGGCAGAGTGAAATAATAGAAAGAGTTTCTATTTAGATTTTCACATTGGACTCGAATCGAATGATTACATCATATGACAGAGACTAGGGTTTGACGAGTTCACCTTAACCCTAATCTGATCGGGGCTCAAGATAGAAGAACTTAATCACACAGGTAGCTGCACCAAGAGGTTCGCATTCAGCTCTGATGGGTTGCCACCATATACTGCTAGGTGTCACTGGTGGATTTTGGGAGCAATTAGAATGATTTAGATGATCGATCATTCTAGCTGTTCGAATCAGAAGAGTTCTGATCCATCGAAAGGAGTTTCGATGATGTCTATGATAGAGATCATGACATATCCCATTACCATACAGAACTGAACCTAACTGGGTCACACAAACAAGGGTTTGAATCTGGTGATCATCAATTGAACTGATCTAGTTCAATTGATCTGAATGAGATTCAATTAGGTTCAAGAAAAATCGTGCTAGCACTCGATTGAACCTAACGTTCTTCTTTTACTATCATAAATAAGTTGTCCTGACTGAGCCAAAGGAGTTTGTGCTCAATCAGAGGCCTTCATATGGTCTGACTGGAGGTTGTCCAAGTTAGAAAGGTTGTCTTATTTTATAAGACATTACCTGCCATTTTTGGTCACCTGCCATTTCTTGGTCCTTTGACTTTGGTCAAAAGTCTGACCTTTGACTGGTCAAATGTTGACCATTGACACTTTGACTTTTGTCCACATGTCACGCACCTATTGGAGAGCTGGTGGGGGCCTGTCCCCCTGCCAGAACCTGGCAAGGAGGAGGGCGCACGCCACCCTAGGCGTGTGCCCAAGTTGGAGGCGCCTTGGAGTCCTTGTTGGACAAGGACTCCACCTCCCTTTTGGATTCCAATCAGAGTTCTACTAAGAATCCAGTTTGACTGGTCTTAGGCACCCTCTAAGGAGGAATCCAGGGGACTCTATTCCAACCAATCAGATTTAGATCTGATTTCACAAAGGGTTGTGATTGGTTGGGAATAAGAGGAGTTGGATCATAAGAGGTCTATAAATAAGACCCTGCGCCCAACCCAAAGAAATGCAATTGAATAGAGATTTCCCATGCCCCAAGGCTGCTTCTCTCCTCTTCCTCCACGCCTAAACTTCTCCTCCTTCTCCTCTCCACGTCCAAAAGAGTTTTGGATTTTGGTTGGTGCGTTCCAGATCAAAAGAAAGGCGATCAAAAGAAGAAGGCTGCACTGCTGCAAAGGACGACTGCTGATCTTCAAAAGAGTTTTGAAGATCCTCCAGATCAGATCCAGATCTAATTTTTGGAGACGTGATAGAGAAGAAGAGGATCTCCAGATCCAACCCGAGTGGATACCGGTAGAGGCCAGGCGCTTGCGTGGCTAGATCCAGAACCTTCCGCTGCAATCAGGATCATCTACAGGGTAATAGGATTACCCAAATCAGGTAAATTAAATTTGATTTAATTTATCTTATTTTATTTTATTTATTAAAATAATAAGAATCAGATCTGAAATATATCAAGATCTGATTGGGATCAAGAGAAAAATTTTTGAAATATATCTCTTGATCTGATCAGATCTGGACGAACCTGGACCGAGAAATCAGGATTTCCCTTCAATTTTTTCACAGATATCAAGAGAGCATAGACAATCTTTTTCAGTCTCGTATACCTAATCTCAGCATCATGAAGTATCCGACTCACGTAATAGATCGATTTCTGAACCTTGGCTTCCTGTCGGACCAGAATGAAACTGATTGCCGAAGAAGAGATAGCTAGATACAAACAACACCTCCTTAGGCTCTAGCTTGCTTAACGGAGAGAGCTGAGGTATTTCTTTAGTTCGTCGAAGGCTATCTGGCATTCATCTGTCCACTGAAAATTCTTCGATTGCTTGAGGGCTTTAAAGAATGGAAGGCTCTTTTCCGCTGATCTAGATAGGAATCTACTTAAGACCGTAATCCATCATGTGAGTTGCTGTACTTTTTTGATCATCCTCGGAGGCTTCATCTCTTAAAGAGCTTGAATCTTCTCTGGATTGGCCTCAATCCCCCGTTGTGATACCATGAACCTAAGAAATTTTTTGAAGATGACACCAAAGGCACATTTATCCGGGTTGAGCTTCATTCGAAAATGTCGTAATATAGAAAAGACTTCTTCTAAATCGGTAATATGGTATTCAACTGTCCTACTTTTGACGAGCATGTTATCTACATACACTTTCATATTTCTTCCAATTTGCTCTTTGAAAAGCTTGTTCACAAGTCTTTGATAGGATAAGTCTTTGATAGATCGCCTCAGCATTCTTCAAGCCAAACGGCATGACCCTATAGCAAAAGAGACCTTGGTTAGTTATGAAAGAAGTTTTTTTTTCATCCTCGAGCACCATTTGGATCTGGTTGTATCCTGAGAAAGCATCCATAAATGATAAGAGCTGATGTCTAGAGGTTGCATCCACCAGTTGGTCTATGCATGGCAGAGGATAGCTATCCTTTGGACATGCACCATCGAGATCCACATAGTCAATACACGTGCGCCATTCTCCACTGGCCTTCTTGACAAGGACGATGTTAGCCAACCACTCTGGATAATAAACTTCTTGAATGAAGCCGGCCTTTAAGAGCTTATCAACTTCTTCTTGTATCGCCCTCTAACGTTCAGGGGCAAAGCTCCACTTTTTCTGCCTGATCGGACGACGGTTCAGGTCTATATTGAGTCGGTGTACCATGACTTGCAGATAGATGCCGGACATATCTGAGGCTGACCAAACAAATACATCAGCATTATCTCATAGAAACATGATGAGGTGCTGTCGATCTTCTTCACATAAGCTTGAGCCAACCTTCACAACTTTGTTCGGATCATCCTTGATTGGTATAGAGATTAGTTCTTCTACCGGAGAGCCTCTTTGTTCAGTTTGCTCATCCTGGACGTCTAACTCATTCATGGGTTGTTCTTCAGTCACCACTCCACGTAAAGTGGCCATGTAACACTTTCTTGCGATCGCTTGGTTCTCCTTGAGCTCGTCGATTCCATGCGGTGTCATGAATTTGACCTTCAGGTGATAGGTCGATACTATAGCTTGGAGGGCATTTAGGCCCGACCGACCTAAAATGATGTTGTAGGCGGAGGGACTATTCATAATAAAATAAGTTATGTCGACAATCGTCTGCTTCGAAGCTCGTCCAACTTTTGTTGGTAGTAAGATAGTCCCTTCCACTAAAATCGTAGTGCTAGAAAATCTGACCAGAGGTACATTTCTCTTCGTCAGTAGTTCAAGGTTTAAGTTCATCCGAATAAAGGCATCATAAAATAAAACATCTACCGAGCTTCCGTTATCAATAAGAATCCGACGTATATCATAGTTAGCAATATTCAGGAAAATGACTATAGGATCGTCATGGGGATGACTTATTTCTTTTAGATCTTTATTGGTGAAAGTAATTTCATCATCTGTCTTCCTCTTCCTAGGTTCCTCTCCTGGTCGATTCCGATCCAAAGTATTTTTGTCGAGGTTTCCTCCAGCAATTACTCTGATTTTTCCCACAATCGGCTGCTCTATGCATGGCTCACCCTATCGAGGCTGGTCACAATTCGGATTTACCGAGATTTGCCGTTCATCCACATAGTACTGAAGTCGTCCCCGCCTGATTAGTGCCTCAATTTTCTCCTTAAGTTGCCAGCACTCCTCGGTGTCATGCCCATGGTCACGGTGATATCGACAATACTTCCTCGGATTTCTTACTCGAGCAGGAGTTACCATTCTCTTGGGTCGAGGTATATCTTTCCATCGCTCGATCTCCATCAGGATCTGAACCCGAGGGGTGTTGAGAGGGGTGTAGTAATTGAACCTCCAAGGTGGAGTTTTAGATCAACCTCGCAGCTTTAAAGATGTTGGTCGGCTATTCTAAGGTGGGGTGCGTGATTGACGAAGCCGTGGGTCCTCTTGGCGATGCTGCACCCATCTATGATCTTTTTTCTTTTCCTGCTTTTGGGACGGACCCGTCCTACCATCTCGACTACTTTCCTGCTGGTCCCAAGCCTCTTCGGTCCGGGCATACTTCTTCGCTCGTTCTAATATTTCAGCAAAGTCCTTCGGATAGTCCAAGTTGAGGGAGAACAAAAGGTCATTTTAGAGGAGGCTGGCCTTGAATGCCGTCATGGCCACTGACGGATTTAAATTTCGAACCTTCAAGATGGCTGCATTAAAATGATCGATGTACTTCCGAAGAAGCTCATTCTTCCATTGCTTGATGCTCACGAGAAAGTCAGAATTGCGATACTGCCAATGATTGCTTATGAAATGGGCAACGAACAGATGGCTCAATTGATAGAAGGAATCTATAGAGCCGAGTTTCAGATTCGAATACCAATGTTGAGCCATCCTTCTCAAAGTTGAAGGAAAGGTTCGACATAGTATCACATCGGTAGCCCCTTGCAGATGCATAAGAGTTTGGAAACTATCTAGATGATCTACGGGATCAGCTGTTCCATCGTAAAGCTCCATTTGAGGAATCTTGAACTGATATGGCAAGAGTTCATCCATAACCTTCTGAGTGAATAGAGGATCGATATTGAACCCCAAATCCTCTTCTTGCTGCCTCGGCTTCCGCAGCGCATCCAGCTGTCGTTGCATCTCTCTGAGCTTTTTCTCCATGTCGTCCTCATGAGTGGCTTGATGCCTAGGAGTCTCATGATTTGAAGTGGAGCCTCTTCTTGAAATGGGTGTTGTCGAGTGCTCAGGCCTTCGTCGAGGACTTGTAGGTCGGCTGTGATGACTAGCCTCTGCCCTAGGGCTACGGGGGCGTCGTTCCTCCGACCTTATCCGGACCAAGCCTAAATCTTCTCCGATCGGACGGCGGTCGTCTACCTGCTATATTTCTCTTATGGCGATTGATAATGCTTGCACTTGATGAAGTAAGATGTCATACTGTTCCTGTGAGACCACCGACGCTGTTGGTGGATTCTTCTGGATTGGTGGTGGAGATGTATTAATCTTTCGAGCGTTGTGGATCTTCTGACTACTAGAATGCCGGGACGCATTTGATGCTCCCCTCTGGATCTCCATGATGTCTAGTGTCATACTTTCTTCCCTCGAAATTAAGCCTCGAAAATAATTGAGGCCCTCCCTCTAGTGCCAACTGTTGCTCCTGGATCTTCCGACTTGGGGTCAGCCGACAAGGATGGAGTAGCTCGATCATCGAGGAATATGAAGTCGAGGACGAGCTTTGCTGGAGCTTCATCCGTTCACCTGTAATAAAGTCCCCATCGGAGTGTTCTCCGGTAAAGACCCTCCGACGCTCAAGTTAGGATATTAGAGAACAATGAAGGGGAGAAAGCGTCGAATTGGATGACGTACCTGGAGGGTTCTGAAGTTTCTTTATTTATAAGGGAGGAATTAGAGCCGTATTCATTTCGGACTCTAACGACTTTCTGAATTTATCGTCCTGGATTGATTCGAAAGATTTCTTTCCTTTTTGGACGATGGGATCGTGAAAGAATCTTTTTTTATCCGAATTTTTCGATTTGTAGAGAATGTGGCTTCAGCAGAGATGATTGCAGATCGATCATTAATGAGGTATAAATCTCTTCACGTAGTTCGATGGTCGATCTAAGTTCGATGAGAATAGAATATGAAGGTTTACCTTATTTCATCAGGAAATGATCTTCAGTAGATCAATTAAAATTGTAAATCAACCTAAGACGATCTATAGTTAACCATGATTAAAATATCACGTAGCTTCATTCAGAAGATTTATTAAGATAGATCAATGATCGATTCTAAGTTGATCGTGATCTTATCAGCTCCACTCCACAGGAGGTATAAACAGAAAAATTATACAAACCCGGCTTGCTCTTCAAAATCCACGGCACGACATGACTTTGCCGGGCTGGACGACCACCCCGCCACGCTTCCCACTTTCCACGGAGCCAATCAACAGAATCAAGTGCATCCATGTTCAGTTTGTCCCTCTAAACTATAAATATTGAAAATGAAAAGTGCTGCTTTGGAAACCAGCTTCTCGAATGGTCCACTTGTCACGCTCACCTTTCCCTCCTCCTCCCATGATTCTCCATATTTTCGCTTCATATCACATGTACGTTAACAGGATACAAGAAAAAGACATGGACCCACTCACCCACCTAAAGTTTTATTAAAACAATTAAAAAATAAAAGAAAAAAATAGCAAAGGAGGAATACGATTCTTGCTTATTACCATTTCTGAAAGAAAAGTCTAATTTATGTTGCAGAGCTTATACATAGGATTTCTAATAGAAACTGGTAAATAATTGAAACCTTAGGAATTTAGCCACCACAAAAATATGTCCGCCCTTCAACTCTCATCGTATGCAGTCAATTACAAAAATTATGGAAACCTGCACTCCTACCTCTCCTGGCCATCCAGTGCATTACCGACTTCGGGGAGGTGACCATACCCCGGAGTTCCCAGGGAAAAGAAGGCAGCTCTGACCAATCGACGCCTAACTGCTCCCACCATTGACGTACAACTAGCAGGAACTTCTATGCGGGAAACCGCCAGCCGTCTGATTGGCGTACGAGTAGGGCGATTCAAGCACCCGCATATAAATCTACGTACCGAGTCTTGAATGTACTAGTCTCCAACCCCATCGGCTCGATCTCCTATACCTACGCCGACCCCCTCCACTTTCGGCAACGGCACATGCAACCATCTCTCAGCACCCCTCCTCTCCTCGTCTTTCTAAACCTCTCCTCTCGAACCCTGGTTATCTAGCAACCACGGTTACTTTAACCCCACTCCTACCTTTTATTCCCTAGTATTCCCCGCCTCTGTTCCTCGCTGCCTCCCACCGACTGCCCAGCTCCATGGTCGTATCGGGAGATAGGGAGTGAGAGTGTTGTAGGAAAGAAAGAAGAGCGTCAGTAGTAGCAGCAGACACTAGCTAGTTAAAACGCATACCGTAAGAGAGCCCCCCAATGGCTTATCTCCTGCTACCTCTGCTGTTCGCCTTCATGGTTTCGTTGGCCCCGGGCGAGGGGCACAACATAACGGCGATCTTGGATGGTTTTCCGGAGTACTCGCTGTACAACAGCTACCTGAGCCAGACGAAGGTGTGCGATGAGATCAACTCCCGGGAGACGGTGACATGCCTTGTCCTCCCCAACGCCGCCATGTCCGCCCTCGCGGCCAAGCAGTCCCTGGCTGGCATAAAAAACGCTCTCCATCTCCTCACCCTTCTCGACTACTTCGACCCCCAGAAGCTCCACGACCTCCCCCACGGCTCCGCCCTCACCACCACCCTCTACCAGACCACCGGCGACGCCGCCGGCAACTCCGGATTCGTCAACATCACCAACCTCCGCGGCGGCCGCGTCGCCTTCGCCGCCGCCACCCCCGGCTCCAAGCTCGACTCCTCCTATACGAAATCCGTCCGCCAGGTCCCCTACAACCTCTCCGTCCTCGAGATCTCTGCCCCCATCGTCTTCCCGGGCCTCCTCGACGCCCCCTCGGCCGCCGCCTCCAACCTCACCGCCCTTCTCGAGAAGGCTGGCTGCAAGACCTTCGCCTCCCTCGTGGTCTCCTCTGGCGTCCTCAAGATCTTCCAGTCCGCCATGGACAAAGGCCTCACCATCTTCGCCCCGAACGACGAGGCCTTCAAAGCCCCCGGAGTCCCCAATCTCAGCTCCCTCTCCAGCGCCGAGCTCGTCACCCTCCTCCAGTACCACGCCCTCCCCACCTACACCCCGAAAGCCTCCCTCAAGATCGCCAAGGGCCGGATCGCCACCATGGCATCCAGCGGGGCCGGCAAGTACGACCTCTCCGTCGTCTCCCGCGGCGACGACGTCTCCCTCGACACCGGCGTCGACACCTCACGCGTCGCCAGCACCGTCCTCGACGACACCCCCGTCTGCGTCCTCACCGTAGACAACCTCCTCCTCCCCTCCGAGCTCTTCGGGGGCGCGCCGGCGCCAGCACCGGGGCCCGTGGCGCTGACGCCGTCCTCGGCCCCCGCCCCTGCCCCGGCCAAGGAGGCTTCCTCGCCGGCCCCGAAGGCCAAGGCGCCCTCGCCGATGCCTCTGTCCCCGCCGGCCCCGCCGACGTCCGCCCCGGGGGCGTCGCCGGCGGAATCTCCGGAGTCTGCCGCGGACAAGGCGGCAGACGAGAAGTCTGGTGCGGCGAGGCCACTTGGAACCCTAGCTGCGTCGGTCTCCGCGTGGTCGGCGCTGGCTTCCTTGTTGGGAGGAGCTTAGAGCATTTGATTTGAGTCTCAAGTGGTTTGAAGTGAGTGAAGGACCGTTACATCCGTTCAACACCGCTTGTTTTCTTTGTTTTCTCTCTGGTTAGCTGATTTTTTTTTTTTTTTTTTTTGCTTTTTGTTAGTTGAGAGATGATGGTGATGCTGGTTTTGTTTCGGACTTGGTATGGCACATGGATTTGGTCTTTTTATTTCCTTTGTCCTCCTTTTATATTTTTTGTTTCTTATTCTGGGAGCTAAGTTCGTGGCTAGCTGAAAGAAACCAATATTTCATTTGGTTCTTGTCACTCTTCCGTTCACCGGGCTTTCCATGGAGATGTGGAACAAGCGAACGGCTGTATGATTATTATGCTGTTCCTTATTAAAAAGAAAAGGCGTCCAGAGGGATGTAAATTTTTTTAATTTTATTTTATATAATATATATTTTTTAAAAAAGAAATAAAAAGAGTTGGAAGCTTTGGAATGGATGGGTAGACGGAATTGGGGAGTGGGGGTGGCAGCAGCGGCGTGATCTGACGGGGTCCATTTGTGCGTGCTTTGGTGGTGGTGGGCCCACAACTACTCCACGCTTCTCTAGCGGTTCCATCCAGCGCTCTTTTTAAGGTGGTATTATTTTTCCTTTTGCAGCGCGGTCGTGATTTGAGGAAGGTGGGGCGGGGGAGGCATCAGTGTGTACATTTCGCTCGCTTTCGGTCTCCCCTCGCTTCTCTTCCCGCGTGGCGCTTTTTGGGCCTGAAGAAGCGCTTGGTTTTCATTTAATCTTCGGAGTGATTCTTTTTACACCACCCGCGATATAAAAAATTTAAATTGTTCTATATCATCTTTTTTTTATTGATCCACATAAATTTTAATTAGCATGATAAGATGGATCATGATCGATCTTTAAATAGCGAAAAATGATGCTTATTATCAATATGATGTTTATTAATATTTGATTATTTTTTTTAAAATATTGAGCTGATGAAAATATATATTTTTTTAAAAATATTTAGAGCATATTATTATTCATTCTAAAACATTCGAAAGCTATTTCTGACGATGTTCTTCTGTGTTCTGAAAAATTTTAATGATATTTTTTTTATTCCAAAAAGTGCTATTATGTGAGTAGGTTCGAAGTTGAAGCAAGCAACTAAAGCAGAGGTTTTCTATTATTTTAATATCATCCCAAAAAAACTCTTTTTAAATTATTTTTTATAATTTTTTACATAGATTTTTTATTACATCAACTATTTAATATCTCAAGATATCATAATTACTTAGTCCAATCACATCTTAAATATCAAAAAATGTTAACTTTCTTTAATTAGCCATATTTTCGATAATGGATAATAAAAAAGTTTTGATACAGAGGATCAAAATATTTAATTTTTGGTTTTCTACTATAGTGCCATAATTTTTGTGAATGAGGGTCATAATTCTGTGAATAAATATTATAAGTTTAATTTTCATATTTTCAGATCAAATTATCACCATACTGTATTATGATATACTGAGAGTTATATTTTAGCCAATGGATGATGAAAAATTTTGATAGAAAAATGAAAATCTTCATTTTATCTTTTCATGCTGGGTATCATAAATTTCTGAAGAGATGTCATAATTTTATGAATGGATGTCATAAATTCAAATCTCATATTTTCTAAAATTTTTTGAAAAAATTAACCATATTATTACTCTCTGGGTTATATTGTCAATGAATAGTTCAATAGCCATGATACGGAGGATCGTCACCTTCATTTTTTCATTTTGTGCCAAGATATTCATATTTCTTATATTTTTAACTTAAATTATCTCAGAGCCGCATTATTACACTCTGGGTATTATATTTTAGCCAATGAATGATGAAAAAGTTCTAAAATGGAGGATCAAAATCTTCAGTTTTTCATTTTGTTCTTAGGTGTCATAAATTTTTGAAGGGATGTCATAATTATGTAAAGAAATCATAAGTTCAAATCTCATATTTTTCAAATATTTTTTATATCCTAACCGTATTATTACTCGTTGGATGTCATATTTTAGCCAATGCATAGTGTAATTATTAATGTCCTCTAGAGAAAATATTACCTTAACATAATCAGTTCAATCTTATATAGAGATTTCTACAAATGATGTTAAAATTATAGATCCAAAAAATATCTAACGTGATCAGTTTGATGAGGCTGCTGGCATTGTTCAAAAGAATACACCTTCTCCTATCTCGAATGTAGACAATGATTATATTGATTTTTACATCGAAATGGAGTTCAATTCAGCAAATGATTTATACAATTTTTATAATGGATATGCAAGAAGAGTTGATTTTGGAATCACAACTATGTGTAGTAGGTCTAATAATAAGAAAGAAATATGCTTCAAGCACCTAGCATGTTGGAGGCAAGGAAAATCTAGAAAAATAGGTAATCCCATGAATCCTAGGGATAGTGGCAAAATTGATTGTAAGGCATCGATAAAAGCAAGACTAAATTCTAAGAATAATAAGTGGATATTGGATGATATTTTTCTAGAACATAATCATAAGCTGTTCATATCAATCACTGGTTATCTACGGTCTCACCATAGGATCAGTACGCCAGAGAAGATAGAGATTAGCAATATGCATGCCGTGAATATACCCACAACTTAAATATACTCTATCATGGCAAGAAGAAAAGGAGGTAGAAGATAGTTAAATTTTATAAAGAAGGATGTTCATAATTTTATCTATCGAGAATATTAGAGTCAGCTAAAAGAAGAAGATGCACAATCAATGGTAATCCACTTCAAATAGATGCAAGTTAAAAATGTAAATTTATTTTATACTTTAGATGTGAATAACAATGGATAGCTCAGGACTATCTTCTGGATCCATCCAAGGTCAAGAATGTCAAGCACTTACTTTAGTGATGTACTGACCTTCGACTCAACTTATTTGACAAATACATATCAAATGCTATTCTATCCATTTATTAGAGTTAACCATCATGGACAGTCCAGCTTGCTTGATTGTGCATTGTTATCAGATAAAAGAATTGAGATATTTAAATGAGTATTCCAATCATGGCTGGATGAAAATGAGGGTCAACCACCAAATGCCATCATAACTTATCAAGATAAGACAATTGAAGCTGCTGTCTGGGATATTTTTCCTAAAGTCTGGCACTGATTTTGTCTATAGCATATATTAAAGAAGATCCCTAAAAAGATCAGCAATATATGCACAGCCAATCTCAAATTTATGTTTGAGTTTGATGAGGCAATATATGACACAGTTACGACACGGCTTTTAAGGAAAGATGATCACAACTAATAGAGAAATATAAAGAATGCAAGAAGGTAGATTGGTTAAATGACCTCTATGAATGTCGGGATAAATGGATTCCAGTTTATCTTAAGGATACATATTTTTTGCAGGGTTCTATGACATTATATTTGATTTATGTGCATGATTGCAAATTTTTAGTATATGGAGATATTTAATAGTTCTCTCTTTTTTTTATAATGCTGTACAGGTATGTTGTCTTCACAGAAGAGCGAGAGCATCAATCACTTCTTTGATGGGTTCGTAAATTCATAGACTACATTCAAGAAATTCATCGATAGGTATGAAGTTGCCTTAGAGAAAAGATATGAAGTAGAAAATGAGCAAGATAATAAATCATTATAAATAAATACTTTTCTAAAAATGTCCAACCTTTTTGAGAGACAAGCAGCAGCCAAATATACAAGATGCATATTCAAAAAATTTTTGAATGAGGTTCTTAAAATGGTTGCATCAAATGCAAAATTAATTTAAGAAGCTAACAAGTGTGCTGTATATTCTATAAAGTCATTTAAGAGGATTGAAGTTAATGGAATAAGCAAGAAGATTATAAAAAATTATGTCATTTCATACGACAACCATTTGGAGGAGGTCAAATGCCAGTGTCGATCCTTTCAGTTCAATGGATACTTATGTAGGCATGCCTTATTAGTCCTTCATCAAAACGAAGTATTTCGTATTCCAGATAAGTACTTCTTGAAGAGATGGTGCAAGAATATGAAATACCAATTCAATGATTTCGACTGTAATATTTAGTTTTATGATAAAAGTACTAGAAAATCATAGTATGCATTCACATTATGTAGATTAAGATGTTCTAATATATTTTTACGAAATTCTATTATATTTCACAAAATTCTATTACAAATGTGACATCCTATTGATTATAGATATGCTTTGATGAGTCATCGGATGATGAACCTTGTAGAGGTAGCCTTTATGTCTGAAGATGTATTTAATTTAGTGATGGATGATCTAACACCATTATTCAGAAGAGCAGTGGATGCTAATTATACAGCTCAACCAAGTACATAACTTCTTATCCAAGATCCTGAATAAATCGCCATGAAATGCCGCCTAAAAGAGAATAGAATTAAGAACGGACTCGAGAAGAAGTCAAAGAAAAATATGAACAAGATTTTTGTTGATAAATTTTCTAAACAAAACATAAAAAGAACTGCAAAAAGATAAAAGAATACTTCCTACCAAGTAGCAAAAGTAGTCCAATAAATAATTGAAAGCACTATACCATATGTCGATCCATTTTTGGATGAATTTGATGCTTATGTATGCAGTCAACTAACACAAGATAGACTATAATTAGTTTAAATTTCATGCAGTCATGTGCAATTTTATGATGTCTGCAGAAATTTATAACATCATGTATCCAATATATGATTTACTGTGGTAAAATAATGATATGTTGTTTTAACATGTGATTTCGGAAATTAAGTTATGGCATCCAAGACTAACATTAAAAAAAAAATAGTAAAAATATGCAAAAATAATATTATGATATCTCTATACAAAAATTATGATATTCCTATACAAAATTTATGACACCCCTATAAGAAATGCAAGAAATGCTAAACTGAAATTTTTAACCCCTCCTTCTAGATCTTCCTATAATTCTTTGCCTATAATTTGACTCAGGATGTCATAATAGGGCATGAAGAAAAAAATGATAGAAAAAATATGTGAAAATATTATTATGACATCCCTATACAAAAATTATGATATTTTTATATAAAATTTATGACATCCAGTAAGAAATACTAAATTAAAGCTTTTAACTCCTCCTTCCAGGTCTTTCTATAATTATTTACTTATATTGTGACTCAAAGGATATCATAATATGTATAGAGAAAAAAAGATACCAAATATGTGCCGAAACACATTACTACAAAAAGAGTCTACGGTAGCGCATACTATTGCAGCAATTTTTGAAATTATTGTAATAGAGTCTACGACAGTGATTACAAAGAATCGCTGCTATAGGACCGATGTATAGCAGCGGTTACAAAAAATCACTACCATAGTCTGACCTATGGCAGTGGTTCTTTTTAACCACTGCCATAGGTTTGATGTATGACAATAGTTCTTTATAACCACTGTCATAAGTCCGAACTATAGTAGCGGTTAAGACAACCACTGTCATAGGTCGGATCTATAGCAGTGGTTCCTCGTAACTGCTGCTATACATTGATCTGTGGCAGCAGTTATTTGTAACCACTATAATATAATTTTTTTTATTTTTTTTAAATATTATATAATAAAAATTTAATATCCATTTTTGCTATTCATTATCTAAATAATTATCATTAGAGTATCGTCGCAAAAGATCATCTCGATATGATGGTTCTAGCTTCATCGATCAGAAAAATTTAATTTCGACGACCACGAATGACGATGCGATGATCTGATAGATGAAGATTTTTGATAGATCCAAAAATTTGCAATGATGATTTCAGTTATGTTTGTAGCGTACTATCAAAGTTTCATTTCAATGGAATATTATTATCTTGGTTAATTTAGTATAGATTAATTTTGATCGTTAAATGATAAATAAGTGATCAAAGGACCAGACGATGTCCGATTATGAGATAATTTTTTTTATAAATAATCTTAGCTACTACTTTAATTATTTTTTATGGTGGTGATTATAAAATTCAACTCATGAGACTAAGAATGATTTAAAACTATATATCGTCTCATAATTATTCTTAAACTCCGTTAGTTGTTATATGCATGTGCTTGTGCTTTTGCAATATCTGCTTAATGTAAATGGTTCATATAAAAATAATTTAAATTTTACTATCATCGTTATATAAAATAATTAAAATTATAATAAAAATTATTTAACTAAAAAATTATTTCATAATTAGATGCTGTTTAGCCTTTTGATCGCTTGTTTCTAATTTAACGACTGAAATCATTCTGTACTAAATTGACATGATAACGATATTCAATTGAAATAAAACTTTGATAGTATATTATAAATGTTATCGAGATCATCATTATAGATTTTTGAACTGATCGAAGGTCTCTATCTATCAATCATCACATCGTCGTTCGTGGTCGTCGAAATCAAATTTTTTTGATTGATGAAGCTAGGGCCATCGGATCGAGATGATTTTTTGTGATGATACTCTAATGATAATTATTTAGATAACGAACGATGAAGAGGAATATTAAATTTTAAAATTATATAATATTTAAAAAAAATAAAAAAAAAATATTTCTAACATACGACAGCGGTTATTGAAAATTACTGCTATAAATCTATGACAGCAGTTATGAAATCGCTATCGTAGATCTATTGCAGTGATTTTTAGTAACCACTGCCATAGATCTATAGCAGTGGATCAAAAATTGCTGCTGTAGGTTAGGTTAAAAATCATCAATTTTTCTTTCCTCTCGTGCGTGCGCTCTCTCTCCCCTCCTCTCCATCGTCGGTGAGACTCCATGCATCTCGTCGCCGCCCGCCCCCTGCATCGCCGACCGCCCACCTCTTGCCCTCCCTAATTGTTGCTCCCCACCCTTTCCATCCCCAGCCACTGCCCAATCGCCCACCCCTTGCCCTCCCTGCCCACGCCGCGCTGGCCCCCGCCCCGCCCTCCCCATCTCCGACCGCCGTCGCCCCCCACCCTTCCCATCTCCGACCTGCCCTTCCAGATCTCTGGTCGTCCGTCCCCTGCCCTCCCCATCCCCGACCACCATCCGAATTGCCCACCCCCACCCTCCCCATCCCCGATCGCGGCCGCCCGCCTCAGTCCTTCCCATCTTCGACCGCCCGTTGCCCCCCTCTATCCCCGACCGCCCCATGCCCTCCCCATCCCTTGGCCTTTCCATCACGATGCTCCTCCCACCCCCTCTCCCTCTCCTTTCTCTTTCTCTCTCTTCTCTCTCTATCTCATTATCTTGCTCTTATTTTGTAGGTTATCTCTAGCACCGTCGTCTTCCTCTAGTACCGTCGTCGGTGACCCTCAAGCTTTCGATGTGACCTCCTTTCTATAGTCGTAGGTATATTTTTTCTTTTAATTTTATAGTATTATTTATTAATCACTAGACTAGACCTATCAACGTATCGAATTTGGATCAAAATCTAGATATTCGGATCTAGATTCAATTTTAATTACTGATATCGGATCCGAATCTGAGTATCCGACGGATCCATACTTGAAGTACCAGACTCAGATCCTAATTGATTCCAAATATCTGGACCCGATTTTGAGATCCAAAACTAAGAAAGAAAGAGAAAAAGAGAGAGGGAGGGGGTCCGACCTCGCCGTCATCGTCAGTGAGGGAGATCGAGAGAGAGAGAGAGGAAGGGCCGTATCGTGTCGATAGGCCATACCGTGGGTCGTGCCGACCATTAAGAGAAGCCCCGGTCGCTAAGAGAATTCCTATCTTATTGCTTTTGTTTATTGTATTGCATAGCGATAGACCCATCAATTGATTAATGTACATAATCTTTAGCATCCGTATATTTATATGTAATTATACAGATGGTACCTAGGCAATATCTTTGATTATTATTCAATATGTTATATTGATTAATATTTATTAATATTGTAAGTAATAATGGCACCAAAATATCATCTAGCTTTTACTCCTGTCTCTCGATGGGTTACGTGGAGTTCAGCATCTGAGGAGCAGTCGGAGCATACTCCATTCACCTTCGCATCAACTGCTCAGGGACCTCCACCACCGGCATCTACTCTACCTACGGCATCTACTCCACCGACATCTGAGCCTCCACCATCATTCACATCTCTGATACATGCTACTCCACCGATATCTGAGTGTACATTTTTATTATATTATTTATTTATTTTTTATATAGTATTTGTACACTTATATATTCATATAACGTATTTTTATTGTAGGTGCATTATCCAGTAGGATATTTTGCGATCCCACATGTATGACATATGTGTAAAACTGGCAGCATCAGGTGATGGTACAGTATGATACAGAGGGAAGGCCAGTAGGAGAGACCGCGCGGAATATGCATTCCTTTTTTGGGGTGCTTGTGAGGCGCTCAGACATTATTTTTGTAGAGCCTAGAGACTGGCGATTGATGGATGATACTGTCAGAGATCGAATATAGGAGGAGATATAGATAAGTGCATCTTAATTATATTTATGCATTTTACATGTTTATACTATGTTTGATTAGAATAATTTTATAACTGACTATTGATAACTTTATGCAGAGGAGGTATGATTTTTTTGATCACGAGAGGGCTCGAGATGCCCGACTGAAGAAGATCGAAAAGTTATACCAGGTTACAAGATCAAGCTCCATAGAGGATCGCTCGAGCATCGACGAGACACTCCAGAGGAGATTGTTCTATGGATATAGGACTATCCTCCAAGTCAATGAGAGAGGATGGTTATACATTGGAGGAGCCAGGAGTTCGAGATAAACTTACTCACTTTTGAATTTTTTAATATACTTAAAGTTATATTTAAATATTTTTTTAAATATATATTATTTATTTGAATACTTATTATGCTATATCTCATCAGAATCGGAAGAATCGGACAGTCCAGGAGTATACGCACACTCTCGATCGTGAGTCTTTGGTCAGTCGTGTGTATAGAAAGATAATGAATTCTAAATCTTAGTAGATAAATTAAAATAATATTTTTTTTTTTTTCTGATAAACTTATTCATTCTTATAGCTGATGAGAGATGGAGTGATATCTAGCCATAGCGAAATCTTTCGATTCAGTCGTATGGACAAGAAGGGTAGGTCGATGAACGCCGCGATCGAAAGAATTTTTGTAAGTATTAAATATATTAGTATATACGATTAGTATTATAGCATATGTTATAAAATTTTATTTGCACTTACAATTACGTGATCGGTTAAATATGCTCGCGAGCGAGGGCCCAGATACCTCCGACCCTCATGACCATCTATCTTAGGTCTTGGAGCCTAAGCACTCTAGGAGGATCCGATGCAGGCCCAGATATACGTCGATCAGCTATTGATCTGAGGCGAGCGTCTCTTCACAGGCTTTCAGTATTGTCAGTCAGGAGGAGCTTGAGGTAGCGTTGGCATGGGCATATCATGCTGCGATGCGGGCAGATCAGGTTGAGGAGCATGCATCTCATCTGAAGGACATCGTGAGAGACATGGTGTCGACGCTCAATGCACGTTTTGGAGGTACTTTCATGGGCTTTGAGGATATGTTGGCGTGCATTCCAGCTCCTGCTCCTCCAGCTCCGGCTCTGGCTCCAGCTCCAGCTCTGTTTCTAGCTCGTGCTTCATTTTTCGTGAACGACGATGATATAGATTTAGAAAACTTTTGATGTATTTTTTTTAAAAAAATATTATAATAAATTTTATTCGATAATAAAATTTTAGCATTTTAGAAATATTTTTTATTTATAATATTTATGTTATATATCTCTATATTTATTAGATAAAATATATAAAAAAATAAAAATTTTATATTTTTTAATTATTTAGAAGCTATGGTAGTAATTTTACAACCGCTGCCATAGATAATGTGTCAACTGCTATATTAGACCTATAGTAGCGATAACGTAATCGTTTTTATAGATAAGACTATGACAACGATTTTATAACCGCTGCCATAGACTGTCTATAACAACGGTTTTATAACCGCTGCCATAGACAAGCCTATAGCAGCGGTTTAAAAACCACTACAATAGGATCTATATAGTAGCGATTTTAATAACCGCTGCAACAATCACTGCCATAAACCTACAATGATGGTTGCAGTGGCATAGCCTATAGCAGTAAATTTTTAAACTACGATAGTGATTACAAACTGCTGTCATAGCTCGATTCTATAGTAGTGACAATGTTATAACATTCCTATATAAAAATTATGATATTCCTATATAAAATCTATGACATCTATGCAAGAAATGATAAACTAAAATTTTTAATCTCTCCTTCCAGATCTTTCTATAATTTTTTGTTTATATTATGACTCACAGAATGTCACAATATTGCATGGAAGAAAAAAGATAGCGAATATGTGCCAAAACAATATCATGACATTCCTATACAAAAATTATAACATCCCTATACAAAATTTATGACATCTCTATAAGAAATTCTAAACTGAAGCTTTCAATCCTTCCTTTCAGGTCTTCCTATCATCAATTCAGAAATTTATAACATTATGATATTTTTGTATAATATTATGGCATCCATTCAAAAATTTATGATACCTAGGTACATAACATCTTATATTCAAAAAATTGTCCGAATTGAAAAAAATAAAATGATAATATTCTTATTTAAAAAAATGATATATGAGTATTCTTTTCATTAATGTTAAAGCGGTAACATCCGTTGAATTATAAATCTTTGATCTAATTACAAAAGTTAAAGAACTAAACTGAAAATGTTAGAACATAAATTTAGTTTTTTAATCTTAATTTTTAAGCACTCCTTTTGTTTTTGATTGAGGCCTTTCTTTAAGATTCTTGCTCCAAGCTATCGTCGGTATTGATTGATATCATCTTGTGTGACGTCTTAATGGTTTGGCCTATCTTTACGAGCAAGAAAATCCATGTACTTTAAAAAATAAGGCTATAATCCAATGAACCACTTGAATAAGAAGGGCATTCATCATTTTTCACTATATCCCACTTCATCACTTTTTCGTTATCACAAAAGATATGAAATATTGGATCGATAATTTTTTGCCATTTTCTGACACTGGCTTCGTACTTAGCATTGCACTTTATTGAATTTAGGTGCATTAATACTTTTTTTCCATGTCAACTGCAACTAAGTACTTGTGAGCATTATCTGAGTTGATGATAGTGAAGAGAAACCTAAACTCCTCTTTTTTTCATCACTAATTTCTTCAAAAATCTAACTTCCAGTCATGCCAGCAAGCTCATGAAATGGTGATGGAGAGGTCATACACATCCCGGTGGTCATAATAGATAAAATAAGATATTTATGATACCTCTTTGGGTGCTCTCTCCAGTTATTTATAGGAACTCCTACCCAACATCGATAATCTATCAATGCAAAATAAAGTGATTAATAAGATATATCTTGTAGTGTACTGAAACTATGATATAAAATATTTAAAAAAGTGGATATCATAACATACAAGTATAACAAAAAAATAAAAGTATACTCAAATCCTTACATCATCAACTATCATTTGATTAATAAGAAGATCATGAACATATGACCTTGTGATACTGCCTCCATGTTCATTGATGTACATGACCTCTCTACAATGAAAAAGTATGAAGGATATCATAAAACAAAATTACTCATGCAGAGGTTATCATACATAATAAAAAAAAATACAAAAGACTTACGAGCTGATACTGTCCTCCAAAAAACTTTTTATCAAATTTTCATCCTCTTCAAATTGTAGCTATCTCGTTTGGCTTGTGATGGGGGGACTATCTTAAACTTTTTCGTGGGTGAAACGATCTCAAATATAGGATCCAACTTTAGATATGAGGCCTTCCGCTTCCAAGATTGTATTTTCACTCTCTTAATCATTGATGGGATCGAAGATAATTGTTTGTCCCCCATATCATCCTTCTTTTCAAGAGTGTGCTTCTTCTTTTTTTCCATCCTTGGTTCTTCTTCCCAGAGGCCTTCCACCTCCTCTCTATCGTCTCCCTCCTCTCCTTCATTCTTTTCTTTATTTGCAATGTCTCCCTATTTGAGCAATAAATTTAGAAGGTTCTCAACTATGATAAGCTTTTTCTTAACCTCCTCAAGTTCAGTCTTGATCTATACATAGGTTACACAGCATATTTTTGACTCTGCAGAATTTTGTTTTGGATTGATAAGCCACTGCTCCTTTGACGTAGGTAGAATAGCATCCTCCGCTTATAAATAAAAAAAATCAAATTAAATTAATAATTCTAATAATAAAATATTGAATATAAAAGATTTATGATATCATAGCTCATCTTACCAACTTATGGGGCTGCATGTCCATTATTCGAATATTCTGGAGCTTCGAGTGGCTGTCATGCCACTTCAACAACCTAGGTAATTTATTTGGATTAGATGGAGCTCCCATTATGCTATGCTCGAAAAACCACACCTGCATATTAGCATTTTCTACATTAAAACTATGAAAGAATTTTAATTTATTAATTATAATTATTTCTGTATAAAATTTATTCTTACCAATAGAGCTGTCGTATAGCCAAATAGGATAGGCTGCCTCCTACCCTTATCACACCTCTTTGGTTGGACTGGCTTCTTGGATCTCAAGCATTCAGCAATCTCTAGGAGATCAAAACGTATCAAGTTCTTGATTACAGAAGTCCAGTCAATTACTCCCAATTGAGATAAATCATCCAAGTAAGGGATGAGATACTTTAGACATGTCTGATTTAACTTAGGCACCAAAAATATTCCAAGCATGTATGCAATCCAAAATCTGATAGTGTCCTCAATGTCCTCCTGTATCTTCGAGGATTGAAGCTGGATAATCAATTTTTTCAAATCCTTATGGTGAAGATCCAATTTTGGCCCAAATCTTTGAAATAATATTTTCTTTTTATTTGGGCCTATGATGGAGATCTTCTTCCTATGGCATGAAAGACCTACAATCAATGCCATTTCCTCCACACTGAATCTAAGTACTTTACCCCAAATGCTAAACTTATCATCTTCTTTATAACATCTGATTATATTTGCAAGAAGTGGCCCTTCGACTATGAATGGTTGCACATCGATGAAGGCACCAAATAGGGTATTCCGAATTATATGTATATGAGCTTTATCAAAACCCATCTCCCAAATATTTTTAACATAAACTGCTAGCTTGCAAGAATTCTTAAATAGTTGTGAGGGCTTCACAAACTATCTCATAATTGAAAAATCAATTGCAACATGAAAAAAAAAATAAAAGTATTATATTATGTAAAAATAATTTCTATCAATAGAACTATGATAAGTCTTTATAAAAATTATCAACAGAACTATAATATCCTAATATAAAAATTATGACATCTCTATATAAAATTTATGGTATCCCTACAAGAAATGCTAAACTAAAAATTTTAATCTCTCCTTCTAGATCTTTCTATAATTTTTACCTATAATTTGACTTACAGGATGTCATAATAGGATATCGAGAAAAAAGATGGTGAAAATATGTGAAAATAATATTATATCATCTCTATACAAAATTATGACATTCCTATACAAAATTTATGACATTCCTATAAGAAATGCTAAATTAAAGTTTTTAACCTCTTCTTCTAGATCTTTCTATAAACTTTTACCTATATTGTGACTCACAGGATGTCACAATATGACATAGAAAAAAAAAATTAATGAATATTTATCGAAATAGTATTATGACACTTCTATATAAAAATTATGACACCGCAATACAAAATTTATGACATTCCTGCAAAAAATATAAGAAATATTAAACTGAAGCTTTTAACCCATTTTTTCAGATCTTTTTATAATTCTTTGTCTATAATTTGACAATGTTATAAAGAAATGCTAAACTAAAATTTTTAACCCTTCTTCTAGGTCTTCTATAATCCTTTGCCTATAATTTGACTCACAGGATGTCATAATAGGGCATGAAGAAAAAAATAGTAAAAATATGTAAAAATATTATTATAACATCTTTATATAAAAATTATGATATCTATATACAAAATTTATGACATCCCTACAAGAAATACTAAACTAAAGCTTTTAACCCCTCCTTTCAAGTCTTCCTATAATTCTTTGCCTATAATTTGACTCACATGATGTCATAATAGGGTATGAAGAAAAAAGATAGTAAAAATATATAAAAATAATATTATGATATTTTTATATAAAAATTATGATACCGCTATACAAAATTTATAATATTCCTATAAGAAATGCTAAACTGAAGCTTTTAATCCCTCCTTCCAGATCTTCGTATAATTCTTTACCTATAATTCGACTTATAGGATGTCATAATAGGATATGGAGAAAAAAGATAGTAAAAATATGCAAAAATAATATTATGACATTCTTATATAAAATTTATGACATCTCTATATAAAATTTATGACATCTCTGCAAGAAATATAAGAAATACTAAACTAAAGCTTTTAGCCCTTACTTCTAAGTCTTTCTATAATTCTTTGTCTATAATTTGACTCACAAGATATCATAATAGGATACGAAGGAAAAAAAGATAGTGAAAATATGCAAAAATATTATTATGATACTTCTATATAAAAATTATGATACTTCTATACAAAATTTATAATACCCCTGCAAGGAATGCTAAACTAAAGTTTTTATCCCCTCTTTTCAGATCTTTCTATAATTCTTTTTGCCTATAATTCGACTCATAGGATGTTATAATAGGATATGGAGAAAAAAAGATAGTGAAAATATGCAAAAATAGTATTATGATACTTCTATACAAAAATTATGATACCGCTATATAAAATTTATGACATCCCTATAAGAAATACAAGAAATGCTAAACTGAAGCCTTTAACCCCTTCTTCTAGGTCTTTCTATAATTTTTTGCCTATAATTTGACTCACAGTATGTCATAATAGAGCATGGAGAAAAAAAAGATAGTAAAAATATGCAAAAATAGTATTATGACACTTCTATACAAAAATTATGACATTCCTATAGAAAATTTATGACAATCCTGCAAGAAATGTTAAAACTTTTAACCTCTCCTTCTAGATCTTTCTATAATCCTTTATCTTTAATTTGATTCATAGGATGTCATAATAGGATATGAAGAAAAAAATAGTGAAAATATGTAGAAATAATATTATGACATTTCTGTACAAAAATTATGACATTCTTATACAAAATTTATAACATCCTTATAAAAAATGCTAAACTAAAACTTTTAACCCCTCCTTCCAGGTCTTTCTATAATTCTTTGCCTATATTGTGACTCAAAGGATATCACAATACAACATGAATGAATAAATTTAATGAATATTTATAGAAATAGTATTATGACCCCCTATACAAAAATTATGACACCACTCACTATAAGAAAATCAGGTTTTTGCATAAAAAAATTGATGCAAAAAGTTAAATATTGTTATGAAAAGAATTTATAACAAAAATTTAGTTGTTACAAAAAGCTCAATTGTAAAAGGTATTTGTAATAAATTTTAAAATTATTGCAAAACTTCAATATTTTTGTAATAAAAAAAATTATTGCAATAAGATAAAAATTGTTGCAAATGCAACCCAACAAAATTCAAATATCATGATCTTTTTAATTTTTTGCAATATTTTTTTTTTGTAATTTACAATAATTTTTTTTGTTGGTAAGCTTTTGCAACAATATTTTGTGATGCTAAATATAGTATTTTAATTATATTATTTTAAAATTTTAAATTTAAATGCATCATTTGCAATAAAATTTGCTATAATTTGTAATAATATTTTTTGTTAGTAATTATTTGCAATAATATTTTATGATGCTAAAAATAATATTTAAGTTATAATATTTTAGAATTAAAATTTAAATATAAAATTTGCATTTACATATATTTCTATTAGCAAGAATTCAAAATAAATAAAAAGCTCATTGCCCATGCTTTTCTTTACAAACAAAGCCAAAATATTTTTTTTAATGACTAATTATAAAATAAGATAACTTCTAACAAAAACTATATTCTCTTTCACCAATAGTTTCTGTAATCATTTGTCCAAACTTATATACCAAGAGAACAAAAGAAGAAGAGTAAAACATAATGAACCCAGCATATATAAGATCCAACTAAAAAACTATATCAACCCAACATACATAACATCTCAGTTTTTTTTACAAAACAACTAAGAAAGAACAAGTGGTAGATTGAAAGATAAACTCCCAGCAAAAAACAATGTCATCCTCAAGCATTAGATCAATGCTAGTTATTTGTCCTATTCTGTAAATTCAAAGAAAAAAATTATTAAAATATAAATAACAAATAAATTTAAGGTTCAAGGTATAGTAGAATCTTAGCTTTTAATTTTTTAATTTTTTGAAAAAGTGCAGAAGTTCTTCATAAATTTGTTGGATCTAAGTTAAGCTATAAAAAAAAAATAAATATATTAAAAAAAATCAAAACTATGTATAGTAAGATGAAGGCTACAAATCTAAGTATAATAAGAATAAAGATGAAATCATGAATGGCAAAAATCATATTAACTTACATTTATAGCTTGATTGTTTGAGATTTTAGTTAAGTAGACTTGTATCACAGCATTACTATAAAAAATGGCTATGGCAGTGGTTTGTAATCACTGTCGTAGTAAAAAAAACTACTGTCTTAGGCTATGGCAGCGGTTATTTAACCGCTGCTACTGAAGCCATCGCCGTAGCTCTATGGCAGTGGTTGTTGCAGCGGTTGTTTGAATCGCTGCCATAGATAGTCTATTGCAGTGATTTATAAATCACTACAATAGATCAACCAATAGCAGTGATTATATAACCACTGCCATAGATAATCTATAGCAATGATTTCTTAATCGTTGCTATAGGTCTAATACAATGATTGGCATCGTTTGCACCAGGGACCTATGACAGCAATTAGCACGGATATGACAACAGTTATAAAACTACTATCGTAGATCTTGAGTAATTAAAAAAATTAAAATTTTTATTTTTTTATATATTTTACCTGATAAATATAGATATATAATATGAGAAAATATAATAAACATAAAAATTATTCTAAAATGCTAAAATTTTATTATCAAAAAAAATATTATAATATTTTTAAAAAAATAAAATACATCAAAAGTCTCCTAAATCTATATCATTATCATTGTCATCGAAAGTCAGAGCTGGAGCTGTAGCTGGAGTCGGAGCCGAAGCCAGAGTTGGAGCTGGTGCTGGAGCCAGAGCCGAAGCTAGAGCTAGAGCTGAAATGTGGGCCAACATATCCTCAAAGCCCGTAACTCCAAAATGCATGCTGAGCGTCGACATCATGTCTCTCATGATGCCCTCCAGATGAGATACATGCTTCTCAGTCCGATCTGCCCGCATCGCAGCATGATCTGCCCATGCCAATGTCTCCTCAAGCTCCTCCTGACTGACGACACCAAAAGTCTGTGAGAAGATGCTCGCCTCGGATCAGTAGCTTATCGGTGTGTGTCTGGGCCTATATCGGATCCTCTTAGAGTGCTCAGGCCCCAAGATCCGAGATAGATGGTCATGGGGCCCAGAGGTATCCAGGCCCTCGCTCATGAGTGCATCTACTAATTCTATAATTATAAATTAAAATAAAATTTTATAAAAAATGCTATAATACTAATCATATATACTAATATATTTAATACTTACAAAAATATGCTCGATCACGGTGTTCATCAATCTGCCCGTCTTATCCATGCAGTTGGATCGAAAGATCTCGCTACGGTTAGGCATCACTCCATCTCTCATCAGCTATAATAAAGAATAAATTTATCAAAAAAATGATAAAAAATATAAATTTAATTTATTTAATAAAATTTAAAATTAATTACCTCTTTATGCACACGACTGGCCATAGACTCGTGGTTTAGAGTGTGCGTATACTCCTAGGCTGCACGATTCTCCCAGTTCTAACGGAAGATAGCCTAATAAGTATTCGAATAAATAATAAATATTTAAATAATATTTAAATAAAACTTTAAGCATATTAAAATTTTTAAAAGTTAGAAATTTTGTCTTGAACTCCTGGCTCCTTCAGTGTCTAACCATCCTCTCCCACTAATTCGAAGGACAGTCCTGTATCTAGAAAACAAGCTTCTCCGGAGTATCTCATTGATGCTTGAGCCATCCTCTGTGAAGCTTGATCTTGTAATTTCGGTACAACTCTCCGATCTTCCTCAGTCGAGCATCTCGAGCCCTCTCATGATCGAAAAAGTCGTACCTCCTCTGCACCAAATTATCAAAAATTACTTACAAAATTATTCTAATCAAACATATATAGTATAAATATATAAAATATATAAATATAACTAAGATGCATGTACTTACCCATATCTCCTTCTATACCTGATTCTTGATGGCAGCATCCATCAAACGCTAGTTTTTAGGCTCTATGGGAATGATGTCTGACAGCCTCACAAGCACTCCAAAAAAGGAATGCATCTTTCATACGATCTCTCCTATCGGCCTCTCCTCTGCATCGTAATAGACCATCACCTGATGCTGGCAGTTTCACACGTGTGCCATACGTGTGGGACCGCAAAATGTTCAGTTGGATGATGTATCTACAATGCAAATACGTTATGCAAATATATAAGTGTACAAATACTATATAAAAAATAAAGTTGTGCTAATATAATAAAAATATATGCTTAGATACCCGCGTAGTAGCATGTATCTCAGATATGGACGATGGTTGAGGCTCAACTATCGATGGAGTAGATGTCATCGGTGGAGTGGATATCGTTGGAGGAGTAGATGTTGACGATGGAGGTTCCTAAGCAGCCGATGCCGAGGTAATGGAGTATGCTCCGATTGCTCCTCGGATGCTGAACTACACATAACCCACCGAGGGACAGAGATGAAAGCTAGATGGCATTTCAATGCCATCGTAATCTGCAATGTTAATGAACATTAATCAATATAACATGTTGAACAATAATATTACTATAGCATCAATAAATAGCCTCTAATATGTACACTAATCAATTGATGGGTCTATCGTTATGCAATGCAATAAACAAAAGCAACAAGATATAAACATCTAGAAAATATTATGCAATAAATTCTACAACATGAATTTAATTCATAAATAATTAAGAATGAGCAACAGTTGTAGATCCGATCTTTTGCACGAACTTTAGTGTTAATCCAAAAACTTGAAAGAAGAATAAAGTAGATGATGGTGGCACCTTAGGACTTAAAGTTGAAACCTTAGAGAGACATATCAAATTCTATTCACTCAGAAGCTGAGCCGACTCTATGCCTGAGACAGCTGGCTCTGTGCTTGAGACATCCAACTTGGGTCCTCCCTCAGTCGGCTCAATCATGGCCCAAGCCGGCTCGGCTGCGTATCCGAGCTAGCTCAGCTGTGTGCCATCCCCTCGATCACACCCTCTCTCCCTTTCTCGATCTCTCTCGACGATGATGGCGGTGAGGCCGAACCCCTCCATTCTGACTTTTTCATCTCTCGATCTTCCTCTCTCCCTCTCTCGATCTCCCTCATCGGCAAGATCGGACCCCATCCCTCCCCCTCTCACGCTTTCGATCTCCCTCGATCTCCCTCATCGACAAGATCGGATCCCATCCCTCCCAGTGATGCCAGCAAGGCCAGACCCTCTCCCTGTCTCTCTCGATCTCCCTCGCCAGCGAGGTCGGACCCCATCCCTCCCTCTCTCACTCTCTCGATCTCCCTCGCTGACAAGGTCAGACCCTATCCCTCCAAGTGATGCCGGCGAGGTCGAACCCTCTCCCTTCCTCTCTCGCTCTCTCGATCTCCCACTCTCCCTCTCTCGATCTTCCTCGCCGGCAAGGTTGGACCCTCTCCCTCCCTCCCACTCTCAGTCTCTCTTGCCGGCGGCAGGTGAGCGATCGGCCCTCCCTCTCTCAATTTATCGATCTCCTTCTCAGTCTCTCCATTTTCTAGTTTTGGATTCTGAAATCGGGTCTGGCCTTTCGGGATCCATTAGGGTCTGGGTTTGATACTTCAAATACTGACTCCTCGGGTATTCAGATTCGGATCCAGTACCAGTAATTAAAATTAAGTCCGTATCTGAATATCCAGATTCTAATCCAAAAACTATGGCATGCAGATAATTATAATATTTATAATAAATATTTATAATATTTATTATAAATATTTTATAAATTATTATAAATATAAATAATTAATAAATAATACTATAAAATTAAAAAAATTATACATGCAACTATAGAGAGCAAGTCGCACCGAAAGCTTCGAGGGTCGTCGGCGATGGTGCAAGAAGAGGACGACGGCACTAAAGGTAACTTATAAAACAAAAGCAAGATAATGAGATAGAGAAGAAAGAGAAAGAGAAAAGAGAGAGAGCAGGGGTGGACGGAGATGGGGGCTGGGGGGAGGGGGCACAGTGATGAGGAGGGAGAGGCATGATGACGGAAGGATAGATGATTGAAAGGGAGAGTGTGGAGGCGGTGGGGGGTGGCTTGGGAGGTGGTCGGGGATGGGGAAGGAGGGGCGATAAGGATGGGGGCTAGGAGGTAGCGGGGAGGGGTGGCTGGGGATGCGGGGAAGGAGGGACGGCCAGGGGGAGGGTGGGGGTGGGGGGCGGGTGGCGGAGAGGGACGGTCGAAGATGGGGGGTTGGGGTGGTGGAAAGGGACGACCGGGGATGGAGGAAAGGAGGGGCGGTCGAGGGGAGGGTGGGGGTGGGGGGGTCGGTGTGGGGTGGTGGGGAGGAGCGGGTGGGGATGGAGGAAAAGGAGGGACGGTCGGAGGGAGGTGGGAGGGTGGGGGGTGAGTGGGGTGGCAGGGAGGGGTGGCCGAAGATGGGGGGGTTGGGGGCTGGCAAGGTGGCGGGGAGGGGCAGTCGGGATGGGGGGAAGGAGGGGCGACCGGGGGAGGATGGGGGGTGGGGTCGGGTAGGGGTGGGGAGGAGTGGCTAAGGATGGGGGGAAGGAGGGACGGTCGGGGGAGGGTGGGGGGGGGTGGGTGCGGGTGGCGGGAGAGGGGCGGTCGGAGATAGGGGCCGGTGGGGGAGGGGGAAGGAGGGGCGGCATCGGTCGTGGGGGAAGAAGCCTCACCGACGATAAAGAGAAGGGGGAGAGAGAGAGATCGAGCACGCATGAAAGAAAAGCAAGAAAAATTTGAAGATTTTTAATCTAACTTATGATAGCGGTTATCGAACCGCTGCCGTAGAATCTAACTTATGGTAGTGGTTATCGAACCGCTGTCATAGATCTACAGCAGCAGTTATTCAAAATCGCTTCCATAGATTTACGGCAGCGGCTCTATAATCGCTGCTATAAATCTATAGCAATCATTTTTGATAACCGCTATCGTAGGTTAAAAATATATATATATTTTTTTAAATATTATATAATTTTAAAATTTAATGTCCATCTTTACCGTTCAATATCTAAATAATTATCATTAGAGCGTCATCGCAAAAGGTCACCTCGATTCGATGGTCCTAGCTTCATCGATCAAAAAAATTTAATTTTGATGATCATGAACAACGTTGGGATGATCTGATAGATGGAGATCTTCAATGGGTCCGAAAACCTACAATGATGATCTCAATGATGTTTGTAGCATACTATCAAAGTTTCACTTCAATCAAATATCGTTATCATGGTCAATTTAATATGGAATGATTTCGATCGTTAAATTAGAAACAAGCGATCAAAGGGTTAAATGACGTTCGATTATGAGATAATTTTTTAGTTAAATAATCTTTGTTATAATTTTAAATATTTTATATGACTATAATAGTAAAATTTAAATTATTTTTATATAAACTGTTCATGTTAAGCAAATATTGCAAAAGCACAAGTATAACAACCAGTGAAGTTTCAGAATGGTTATCAGGAGACGTATAGTTTTAAATCATTCTTTATCTCATGAGTTGAATTTTATAATCACCATCATAAAAAATGATTAAAGTAGTAGCCAAGATCATTTATAAAAAAAATTATCTCATAATCGAACATCGTTTGATCTTTTGATCACTCATTTATCATTTAACGATCAAAACTAACCTATACTAAATTAACCAAGATAACGATACCGATTGAAGTAAAACTTTGATAGTATGCTATAAACATCACCGAGATCATCATTGCAGATTTTTGAATCCATCGAAGATCTCCATCTATCAGATCATTGCATTATCATTTGTGATCATCGAAATCAAATTTTTTTGATCGACGAAGCTAGGGCCATCGAATCGAGGCGATCTTTTACGATGATACTCTAATGATAATTATTTAGATAATGAATGATGAAGGTGGATATTAAATTTTAAAATTATATAATATTTAATATATATATATATATATTATATATATATGACAGTGATTATAATTAACCGTTGTCATAAATAAGCTTATGGCAGTGGTTCATACTAACCGCTGCTATAGGTCCAACTTATGATAGCGATTTCACTAACCGCTGCTATAGGTCTGATTTATAGCAGCGGTTACAATGAATCGCTGCTATAGATCGATCTATGATAGTGATTTTTTATAACCGCTGCTATAGATCCGGCCTATGGTAGTGATTTTCGTTAACCGCTGCTATATGTCGGACCTATGGCAGCGGTTAATGAAAATCGCTGTCATAGAATCTGTGGCAGCAGTTTCAAAAATCGCTGCTATAGTATGCACTGCCATAAATCATTTTTATAGTAATGTAGCTTCATATCAGCTTGGAACTTAGCTTGCATCTCTACACTTTGAGCCTCCATATCAGCTATTATACATCTCATCTCTTCTTCTTGTTGAATACGTTGCTCATAGACCATGAAAAATGATCGAAGACAAAATATAAGCATGAATGAAAAATATTCATGTTATTATTTCAAACAAACTACGAAAATCATAGACCATATTTTAAAAGTAGTTATCTAATGCAAAATGAACAAAAACTTAACAAGTTCTCCTTTCAATCTAAAAAGATCTTATTTTTCTTATTTCAAATCCAAATTGGTCAAGTCATTTTGGGTTACATAAAAGAGCTTTTAAAAAATAAAGTAAATAGATTATCTAACTATTTATGACTGAATTAAGTATTTTGCATAACCAAATCTATTTAACTCAAATCTATGGATATATGCAGATAGGTCTTAGACATGCTCATGCTAAGCCTCTAATACTGTAGAGTATCAAAATGCTCATGGATAACAATCAAAAAATAAAATAAATTAAATATTTAGATGATTGAAATATAAAAGATTTAATTAACACTTTATATTATATTATATTATATAAAACTATAAAATATTTTTTATTATTATTTTATCATATTAAAAATATATTTTTAATTTAGTTATCAAATACATACTAAAATTATATAGCATATTAAAAATATAATTATCAAAAATCAAATATTTTTTTAAAAAAAATTAACTTGCGCAACAACAATAATCTTAAACAGATCCTAATAATTCAACCTCTGCCAACTAATTAACTTTTATAAAAATATATACTGATAATATAAAACAATAGAGATCGTGGATTTTTTTGGTTTAAGCTATTGAATGTTCATCTAGAGAGGCGAGCTCGGTGGTGCAGGCGACTGGTGATGAGGGGGAACGAAGGTGAGGGCGAATGACGGCATCGGCGAGGGGGAGCTAAGGTGAGGGCGAACGACGGTGGCGCAAGATACAGCGGCCCAAGAGATCTCGAGCGAATGGCAGCGACGGTAAGGGGGAGCAAACGGAGGTGGCGGCGAGGGGGAGCGGCCCGCATGGCAGCGAGCACGACCGGCGGTGGTGGCGAGCACGACAGTGAGCGACGAAATGGTGGTGAACGACGGTGGCAGCAAGCGCGATCGACGGTGACAGCAAGCACGATAGGGAGCAGCCCGTGAGATCTCAGGCGAAACGGAGGCGGTAACGGCGGCGAGGGGGAGCGAAGGCGAGGGCGAACGGCGATGGTAGTGAGGGGGAGCGGCTCACGAGATGTTGGACGAACGGCAGTGGAGGCGAGGGTGAGCAGCCCGCGAGATCTCGGGCGGCGACGGTGAGGGCGAACGACGTTGGCGGAGAGGGGGACTAGGATCATGAGAGAGAGCGGCTGCGAGGGTTTTTCTCTTAAACTCGTCGAAGGTTTGGAAAAAAACAAGAGGAAGGGAGAATCAGGAACGCTTGGGGCGCGGGATGGGAACAATCGGGAAGGCTTAGGACGCGGGAAGCAAATATTAGCCCACGCCTAAGCTTATTTAGTGATTTTTTCAATAAATATAATTATATAATATTTTTTTTATAAATTTACATCAAACTTAAGTTTTGTTGTAAAAAAATAATAATAAATTTTGCAACAAAAATAAAATTTTGTTACGAAAAAAATTAACATTTTGCAGCAATAATAACTAATTATTGTAAATAATATTTTTTTATAGGTTTTGCGATAATTTATTTTTTATTATAAGAAAATATAGAATTTGTAATAAGAATAAATTTTATTATAAATTATTATTACAAATACCTATTTTTCTTGTAGTAGCTATACAAAATTTATGACACTTCTGCAAGAAATGCAAGAAATACTAAACTGAAGTTTTTAACCTCTTCTTCTTTCAGATCTTCCTATAATTCTTTGCCTATAATTTAACTTACAGGATATCATAATAGGGCATGGAGGAAAAAAGACAGTAAAAATATATAGAAACAGTATTATAACATTCCTATATAAAAATTATGATATCCCTATATAAAATTTATGATACTCCTGTAAGAAATGATAAACTAAAACTTTAAACCCCTCCTTCCAGATTTTTCTATAGTCCTTTGTCTATATTGTGACTCAAAGAATGTCACAATATGACATGGAGGAAAAAAAATAATGAATATTTACAGAAACAGTATTATGATATCTCTATAAAAAAAATTATGGCATCTCTATATAAAATTTATGACATCTATGCAAGAAATGCTAAACTGGAGCTTTTAACTCCTCCCTGCAGGTTTTTTTATAATCTTTTGCCTATATTATGACTCATAGGATGCTATAATATAGTATGGAGAAAAATGATAATGAATGTACAAAAATTATGACACCTCTATATAAATTTATGACTGTTATAATACGATATGAAGAAAAAAATCAAAATTTTCAAAATAATACACTGATATTATATAATTTTTTTTTTTTATCTTTTTGTTGTTCTACATTTTCTTCTCTTTCGGATGTTGAAGGGGTGTCATTGTCTTCAATGTAAAGAATAAGTGCAGTACTCCCTTCCTCCATCTGTGCTTTCTTCTTGCATTGCCGCTGTGTTCGCCATCTCCATCTAAACACGTAACTCTTTAAATCCATCTCTTGAGAAAATTTGAAACTCTAAATCTTTGTCTTAATCGTAGTTGTTTGCACTAATATAGGAAAGTCCAGATGACTGTCAAGATGAAAATATGGACAACGACGAGATTGAAGAATCGCAAAAACAATGGAGTACCAATTTCAGAATAGAGTGGAATTATTGGCTAGCTCTAAATTTTTTTTCGTTTGCAGCTGAATCACCAAAATGCTCTGTTTTGCCACTCTTTTCTTCACGAAGAGACGAGGGCAAAAATGACTT
This sequence comes from Cocos nucifera, assembly GCA_006176705.1. Taxonomy (NCBI): domain Eukaryota; kingdom Viridiplantae; phylum Streptophyta; class Magnoliopsida; order Arecales; family Arecaceae; genus Cocos; species Cocos nucifera. Next base: position 40,121 of record QRFJ01002378.1, read on the forward strand.
TTCATTCATTTGAAGCGACGTGCAGATGCGGCATGGAATGAATTTTCAAAACCGTCAAACCGATATTTAATGCAGGTCATGTCTCATTCTACCATGCCAACTGGGATCCACGTGGACCAATAAAAAGAGATGGTGCAGATTTTCTACACCACGTGGGGTGTAGAAAGAATTACTCTTAATCTTCATATCTCCCGAGCCTCTCGCTGTCATTTGCATATCCGTTGTAGCTGTAACATTAAATAATTTTAGCTTTTCAGGTACACTATTTTACAGTAGATAACTTATTAAATGATTATCTTAAAAGGCTGATAATTCATGAGGATTATTTAGAAGAAGATAATTTTTATTATGTTTGGTTGGTAAAAAAATTATTTCAAAAGATGATATAAAAAAAATTATTACTTTTGGTTGGAGATAATTCTATATGTAAATATGATAAAATTTATAAATATATTTTTTAATATAAAATAATTTTTTAATATTAAAATAATATTATCATCTTTAATTAGTTTTTATATGATAATTATAATCATATAATTATTTACATAATGCCATCTCTATCTTAATTTTTTTATAAAAATTTTTTATTAAATAAAATTTAAAAATATTAGAATAAAATTAATAATTACATATGCAGTTTTATTGAAGGTATTTTTATCAAATATAGATTACCACTATTTAAAAATTTAGTAAATACCAATCCTTCATATTATTTATTTTACCTTCTCTTTTTTGAAAATAAATGTCTCTATCAAATTTTTTATCATCTCTCTTTTATTTTTTTATATTAAATATAATAATTTGATATAAAAATAATTTTTTAACCAAATGGCTCTTAAGAAGCCAGGCATGTTTTGTTAATTATTTGATGGTAGTGGTCGGCTTGTTAAATTGGTTGAAGCTCCTGTTGGTTTTTTCTTTTCTTCTCTTTTCTTTTTTTTTTTTTTAGTGTGGTACATTAGATTATTTAAGTTAAACGAGAATAGATACATTTGAGTCAACAAAAATAAAATATTAGAAAACTAAGGAATCTCAGAGTAGAAACGTCTGATGTGGGTCATCACTCATTGAGAAGGAAAGAAGCGATTTCTTCAATTAATGAGCTGTGTCCGCTGGCCCATGAATAAATGGTAGAGAAAATGATGCTCCTGGTTCTTAATATTCAACGATGGAACCTGATTGTTTATTTTATGATGACCGTTTGACTGGATGTCGTCAAGAAGAGGGAAGGATAGTTTCTGGAACTGGCTTGAGATAAGCTGTAAGCGGGTAGGATTCATGTTGTATCCTTAGGTAGTTTGATGAGGAAAATGGAGTTCTGATTCGATCTATTAAAATTAATAAGCTTTAAACTTCCTCCGAACTTGATTAGTAGTTGGATTTGAGTTCGAATTTAAGTTTTTTTTTTTGGTGTGTTCAATTCCCATGATTTTAGTGGCTTACTGATCAATCATTAACAATTTTTCAATATCGAAACAGCTGTTATCACAATAATCTATATAACGAATCTGTTGTAGAGTGTGCTAGAAAGCAAGCGCCATGTCGAAGTGAATGTTGATTTTGCCAAAAAAAAATCTGGACACATTGGAAATAGATTTTTATTTTTATTTACATTTAATTAGACTGAATATAATTAAAATCTAAGTTCCAGTAATTAGGATTTTAGAGTTGAAATAGCTAAGGAAAACATGCGAAAAGAATATATGCATGAATGTATGTTTGGAGATGAATGTCAAAAAAAAAAAATAATGCCAGTCATATAGCCAACTCTATTTATATTTCTATATTTAAATTTAATATATATATAATTTATGTATATGCATTCGAAGTACTAGGCTTTGGAGTTCGAGTCCGATCAAAAGTTGGACTTATATATAATCAGAATTTGGTCCAATAAAATCACCAGAAACCTAATTTGAATCCATATTCAGTTACTTTAAAATAATCAGATCTAGTTATCAATTTATTTGGTATTATTTGCACCTTTACTGGTATGCAAGGTGGGCATTCTATTGATTTTTTAACCCTCCAATCTTCCTGTCTTCCGCCAGGGTGACGTGTCGTTCGTATGCTTACGTATCTGGCCAACTCCCGTCAGTTGTTCGTAGGTAAGTATGTTTCATGTCGAGATTGGACGCTAGTGAATGGGTTATTTCACTCTTTAACTATTAAGTTGGCGATGACTGACTGTAGATCATCTCCCAAATCTACTTGTATCTTGTTATTAAGACCGTAAATAGATTGAATTGGCTTATAATCTGATCTAGCCGGACTTATTTAGAATCCATGGAGCCGGATCGAGTTGTAAAATTGAATTCATTCAATATTTTAGATTGAAACTGGGTTCACTGAATTTGGACTCAACCCAATCCAATCCAATTCCAATTTAGTATTAAATCTAATATATAAACTATAAAATAATTAAAGTGGGATTGAAATTTCAAATGCTCTAATAATATTATTATTTTTTAAAAATTTTATTTAATTTGACGATGAGATTTTGAACAATTATTTATAAATTAAAAGCTAACATAAAGTAATATTTATTTTTTTATCATAAAATTCGTATATATTAGTTTATCATAAAAATTAGGTCTGACCAAAATTTGAGTTCAAACTGAATCTAAAATTTTTAAATTGAGATCAGATTATATATGGACCCAATTCAACCTAAATGATTCAATGAAACAAATTTTTTGATTATGGACCTAACCTGATCTGATTTGATTTTTAATTAGATTGGATCTAGATCCAATGAATCCGATCAAAAAATCGAATCAGATTGAGATCACTCGTAATCTGATCTGACCCAACCTATTTACACCTCTACTTATTACAATGTTCTTTCATCTTGGGACCTATTTGGTTTATCTGAATTGGAGAGGTGAAAGTATAATTTTTGAGAAGCAGATAAAATCTCAATTATTTAATTAGAGTTTTTAAAAAAAAAAATGAAAAAAAAAATCTTATGCTAATACAATTCCCATATTTTTTGGAAAGAATAAGCTACAGGGATATGGGTTTTTGAAATTCATGTGAGATGGGAATTTAAGATATATCTTTCTTCGAGAATACATTTTCATTACATTCCTTTTATAGAAATATAAAATAAAATAATATTAATATTATTTAGTAGTTACATTAAATAATATTATATCAAAAATATATAAAATATAATATTAATAAAATATCATATATTATAAATATTATAATATTAACATGAATATTAATTTATTATATGTTATAATTAATATAATATTATATTAATGATTATATTAATATCAAATATAATAAATTAATATTCATATTGATATTAACATTAATATTATAGTATTTATAATATATTAACATTATTATAATAATTATATTATATAATATTATATTAATATTTTATTAATAAATATTATATTAAAATACTAATATTACATTAATATTATACTAAAATAATCATTATTATAATATATTAATAATATTATTAATAAAATATTTATATATTAATATTTTATTTATATAAATGTAAATATTATATTAATATTTAAATAAAATTTAGGAGATGCTATATCTATTAAGGGTATAATAATAATTTATATAGTTTTCTTAGAAAAAATGAATGCTTAATCAAATATAAGTCATTTTAAAATAAATTATTTTTATAATTATTTTAATATATTAAAATTAATTATATATTTATATATATATATATGTATATATTATTTTTTTAAAAAAAATATAAATTAAACGAGTGCGTAGTGTATCATAGGCAACTAATATTTCCCTGGATGGACGCTCTCGTCGTTTCAGCGGCATCAACCCCAACTTCTCTCTTGAGCCTAATGGGAGAAAAAAAGAATCGGACTGCTACTCTGCCTTTGCCTTCAGAGCCGCCGCATACCGTCAAACAGATTTGGCCGAGTGCTATGAGGTGGTTATAATTTCCTCTGACAGAATATTATTTGCGTACTGGTACATTTTGTGTGGGCATAATTTTTTGACAAGCATTCTTGCCTAAAGTCGAGCTAAAAAATCCATGCTTATTCTTCGTCAATTAAGAGAAACGGTTAATACATACATAATTTTAGATAGAATAAAAATTTATTTCATCTTATTTTTTCAAACATATGAAAATATGATAGTGGATCACAGCGGTTTAGCAATTTTGGTCAACTCTTTCATGTCTATCCTAATCTAGCTATTCTATTGTAGACCATAGAATAATTTATTCTAGATTTTTTAATGAGTTTTGATTTAAGAATCAAAAATAATATTGTATTAATTAAACTACATTAATTACATGAAGAGTTTAAATTTCTAATCAAATAAAAATCTAAAATAATAAGAATGAATATCTATTCTCTAAAAATTCATATTTTTATTTAAAAAATAATATTTAAGTATCCAAATACTATCATAAGGAACAATTATTCATTATGTGCATATAGTGGCAATCACATTCTTCATGTACGTAAAAACATTGATATTATCCTATTTAAGTTTAAAGCATAATTAGAGAATTAGCCAAAAGTTTATGCATAAAAAAGAAGAATGAAGAATAAATTGGTATAATTCTATGTATTTTTGTATTTGCAAAGGAGGTGCCTGGTTATAGTTATATTTAGAAAAATTGAATAGTCCGTAAGTTTGTGATTCTAGTGCTCTCTATGCAAGGACTTCTTGAACATCTGTAGATTTTTGTGTCGACCCGAATTCTTTGTCCGCGCTTCTGCGATGGCTGTCTTTCCAATAATATCCATTGTAGATACCCTCATGCATCCATAATTTCTCATAAAATCATTGTCATCTAAGCAAGGGTGAGGATTTAGAATTCCACAGGTCTAAAAAGCATGCTCAAGGGCATAATAAAGAAATGCTCAAAATCTAATATCAATGCCAACCTTTAGAACTAGCTCTTTAGGAACCAATTCGGCCTAGCCTTGGTCGAGGCCCAACCTAAAACTAGCTCAAACAAAACGTGAACTTGGGCTCCTCGCTGGATTAGAAATAGAGGGAGTGAGAAGCACAACAAGTGATCTTTACGGTCTTTATGCATGTGCGCATGAGATATTCTTCGCTTTAGCCTATCTCATATGTATGATTTTATCCAATGTGAAAGACATCTCATTGAGAGGAGAGAAGGTCTATTCTATATAAATTAAATTTTTTTTTTAACTCATAATTAATATTAAAATAAAAATATCATTACATGATATGAAGTGAAGGATGCAAGATTTGATTAATTTTTTTTTAAATATTATTTTTTAAATAATTAATTTTAAAAATATGATTTTTTAAATCTATTTCTGAAACTATCCTACTTGTGGTGGGGTGGCAGTAACGTGGCGAAATCACATGTTGTACATGTGGTTTTGGACTTAAAATCGTATGTTCGACATGCATTTTTTTTTTTTACCCCGCATTGCCGACAGTTTTTTTTTTTCATTTCGATTCGCTCTTTGCCGGGGCCAGGGAGGGGATGGCGGCAGCGCAGGGTGCAAAAGGTGCTGGGGTTGGAGAGGGGAGGCGGGGATGGTGGCGGCATTAGGCTACGATCGCACGGGGTGCGGGAGGCACCCAAACCAGGGGAGGTGGGTTGGCAACACCTCCGGTGTAGCAGGCCGAGGGGGGACGACGGCAGTGCCGGATTGTGGAGGATGGAGGGGCGCCGACGGATGCGGGTTTCCGGGGGGATGGTGGTGGTTGGGCGGAGCCGTAGGGGGCGCGGGGGAGCTAGGGGATGGTGGGGGTGGGGGAGGGGAGGGCGGCGGCAGCGGGTGCACCGGGGGGCGGGGTTTGCTGCGGGAGGAAGGGACGGGAAGGGGAGAATGAGAAGAAAAAGAAGAAAAAAAAGAAAAATTTGAAAAGGAAGAGGAAAAAAAGAAAAAAATAATAATATTTTTTATTTTTAATTTAAATATATTATTTTAGAAAATATGTTATTACTAAAAAAAATAAAATATATTTTACTATTATATCACATTAAAATATTAAAATATTAAAATATAATAACATTATTTAAAAATAATATTATTTTAAAATAATATTATTATTTTATTATTTATATTATTTTTTTATAAAAGAATATTTTTGTTGGATCCTGATACTTCTCTGATATCAATTATTAGAGAGAAAAAGAACAAAGTAGATGGTCGGCACCTAGGGCTTAAAGTTGGAACTAGAGAGAGAAGAGTAGAGGGTTATACAGAGAAAAGCTCAATTGTATTCTATTCTATTGTAAAGATATAATAGCTGGGTTTATATATCCTAGAATTTCTACTATACCACATGAACCCTAATAAACTCAAACCTCAGCTGAAAACCCCATAGGCTAACCCAATACATGAAAGCACTTACCGAGCCTATGTACATATGTCTCACATGTTCTCATCCCCTATATCTAAACCTGATCCACACATGAGTTAGACCTTTAAGACCTTATTGATGTAGGCCTTAAGACCCTAGGATAAAAGCCTATCCTAGATCCAAACAGAAAATCCCATCCAATTTTGTTCGCCATCGTCGAGCCGATTCTATTAGGAGCCGAGCTTGCTTGACTGTATCTCATCCGAATCCTATCTTCTATCTGCTTGAGATAGTTGGCTCGACTGCACCCCAAGCCGACTCGATCTCAGCCCGAGTCGGCTCGACTGCGTATCCGAGTCAGCCCGCCTGTGTGTCAGCCTCTTATCTTGGTAGATTCTTCTCTTGACTTTGGTTCCTTGCTCCATCTTATGTTTCAGATCTTTGGAGCACCTACTAAGCTCCTCAAGATCCTCATACCTGAGCCTCGAGTCCGTGCAGGACTACACACTGTCTTCATCTAGGATAACTCCTGTTCTAGTCCTAAGACTCACACTCGTCCTAATCTTCCGAAGCCAACATCCTGGCTCCTCCTATAGCCTTCTAAGGCTTGAGAGCACCACATCAAATTCTACAATTTTCATCTTGGTGCGCCTAAGCCTTGGCATACTTGGCAATATTTTTCTGCATGAATCCATTGTCGATGCACGTCCTGATAGCTCTTTGCATTCTTCTTCAACTACTGAGGTCCCTTTGAGGCCTTTGGGATAATCGCCTCCATCACTAAAGACCTTGGCTTGCTTCTATGCACCATTCTTGGAGTTGTAAGCATCCTTCTGCTGGGCAGCCGCATTAACTGTCCTGGACTTTCCTAGAGAATTTGCAGCAATCCTATGCCTGCGCCTCCTACATATCCTGATACAGTATCTTTAGAACTTCGCCTGTCCTCCCGCATTTGCTGCTCCACCTGAAACTATGCATCTTCGATATTGATGCTAGGATATTGGTCCTCTTGTACTCTTCCGCTCTGAACTCGTGTCACATCTCTCTCCATCTGTGAAGCCATCTTTGTCCAGTCCTCCATCTAAAATTAAAGTCCCCTGATAATGTAGAAGCCGACTCTATAATCGAGTCCTTCGAGGACAACCACTCAATGCTGCACTATTGAGTCTGCCGCTGTGCCTCGGACACCGTCACTGCCCCTTTGAATCCTCTATACTCCGCAGACCTATCCGAAATCATCTCAGATACACCGCACCCCACGGACTCCTTCGAAACCACTAAGAACTCATCCGACTCTTCACTTGCAGTGACTGAACCGATGGAATTCGAGTTTTCTCCTTTCTTGCACTTCTTTCAAAGTGGACATTCTCGCTTAAAGTATCCTGCTTCACCACACTTGAAGTATCTCTTGGATCCTTTACTGCCCCTTCACTGACCTTTCATCTTCTCTTGCTTGGGCCTCTCTAAAACCACAAGATCCTTCTAGAAGACCTTCCTCTTCGTCATCCATTTTCGCTGCTTATTGTACCTTAGCACTGATACGATCTTCTCGTACACCAGCATTTTTTTACCATACAACAACGTCGTCACCAAGAGATTGAAGCATTCGAATAGTGAACATAGCTGCTATTGGGGATAAATTCCGCTCCTATCGAAGTCCAGTCCGATGCTCAGCCTAATACAATCGGTAGTCATGGAAGAGCTTCAGCGGTCAAGTCTTAGCCGAATTCCTTCCACCAGCCGAACTCTCCAGCGATCGAGTTTTAGCCAATCTTTTTCAGTCGATCGAACTCCTCAACGGTCGAGCCCCTTTCGAACTCTCCAGTGGTCGAGTCTTAGCCGAACTCCTTCAGCCGACCGAACTCCTCAGCGGTCGAGCCTCTTCTAAACTCTCCAGCGGTCGAGTCTTAGCCGAACTTCTTCAGCGGGCCAAACTCCTCAGCGACTGAGCTCCGACCCAACTTCCCAACGATCGAGTCTTAGCCAAACTTTTTGAACCGACCGAACTTCTCAGCAGTCGAGCCCCTTCCGAACTTTCCAGCGGCTAAGTCTTAGCCGAATGCTTTCAACCGATCAAACTTCTCCACAGCCAAGCTCCAGTTGGACTCCTATGGTAGCTGAACTCCCTCTGAGGTTCTCAACAGTCGAGCCCTGACCGAACTCCTCAGTGGCCGAGCCTCGATTGAACTCCTCAGCGACCGAACTCTCCAGTGGTCGAGTCTTAGCCGAACTCCTTCAGCCGACCGAACTCCTCAGTGGCCGAGCCTCGATTGAACTCCTCAGCCAAACTCCTTTCAGATCGCTCCTGCAATCGAATTTCTCCAGGAGCCGAACTTCTTTCGGATCGCTCCTACAGTCGGACTCCTACAAGAGCCGGACTCCTTCCAGAATTTTTTTTCAACTAGATTTCTTTAGGAGCCAAACTTCTTTTAGATCGCTCCTTCAGATGGACTCCTCCAGAGGTTGAACTCCTTTCAGACATCCCCTTTGATCGAACTCCTCTCGGATGATCCCCTCCAGACGTATCCCCCTTAGAAATCCGAGCTCTCTTGAAATGGATATACACCGAGGTTCTTCACCTACGACTGTTGAACCTTGATGGTATGGCCGCCACTACCAGTCTGATGGCATCTTTTTCTCCATAACAAGTTCCATGTGGCCCACGATCGGACGATATGGCCGCCACTACCAGTCTGACGATACCACTCTCTCCATACCGAATCCCATACGGTCTAGAGCGATTTGTTATCAGACGGTATGGTCGTCACCATCATTCAAGCTCCGTCTATAAAAGGGACCCTTCAGATATGTTTCCTCTAAGCTCTCCTCTCTCCTCTAAAGCTCTAAGCTTACTTCTCATTCCTGAGCACTCCATTTCTGTTGGCCAGAAGAGCTGATTTGATCATCGGATGGTCCCTCCAGAGCCACCACCATCGACTTCAGACGGGACTTTATTTTGCAGGTCACCGATGGCGACCTCATCCTCCTCCACTCCAGCTCGATTTAGTGTCAACCAAATTCTACACCAATAGAATTGGTGCTAGAGGAAGGGCCCTCTATTTTTGAGACTTCCTTATTCTTGAAGGAGTGCTCAGCAATGATTTCTCTCTTTCCTCTCTAGAGAACTCTCTTCTTTCTCTCTAGAGTTTTTTTCTGAGAGAAAATATCCCCCAGGAGAGCTTCAACCCGACGATCGATAGCCTCCATGACTCGATCCCATCTAGATCCATCTGCTCTCGCTTCAGTCCTGGTAAATCAGGTTCCACCTGTAGCCGCGGTATATGCAGGATAGTTCAATCTACTGATTCAGCAGGTTCGTGACCTCACTGAAATGATGCAGGCCATGCGGCAGCCTCCGACGGTGACTCCACCAAGAAGTCCGCCATCAGGATGTCGAAAATCGGCCCCAAAGAAGAGTACTCGGGCTAGCGTACCCATCGCCCCTGAGAAGAAAGAATAGAGAGCAGAGGATCCATGTTCAGATCGTGGTTCTCCTCTGGAGGAGACCTTCCCCATTTATAGTCAGAAGTCTCCTAAGATCTGCAATCAAGATGACGCCCTCGATCACAGACTGCAGAAGATGGACTGACGGATCAAGAAACTCCGTCATGTCCCCCCAACTCATTATGACGATGTCTGCACCGATCTCTTCTTCTCTCTCCAAATTATGCAAGTGCCCATTTTGTCGAACTTCAAGCTTCCTTAATTTAAAAGTTACGATGGAACCTCTGATTTGGTCAATCATTTGGAGGCCTTTCAGACCATGATGCTACTCTATGGCGCACCAGATGCCATATTATGCCGAGCTTTTCTATCTACCTTGACGGAGGCAGCAAGAAATTGGTACTTGGTGTTAAAGCCAAATACGATCTTCTCTTTTGATCAGATGAGCCATCAGTTCGTGGCTCACTTCATCAGCAGCCGACGTCCGCGTCGAGGTTCGAATTTTCTGATGAGTATCAAGCAGAAGTAGGAGAAATCTATCCGAGCTTATGTCATCTGATTTAATGCTGCTGCTTTGGAGGTTCAAAATCTGGATCAGTCTATTGCTATGGCCGCACTCAAAAGTGGCCTTCAGAAGAATGACTTGTTATTCTCCTTGAAGAAGAAGTATCCCAGGGACTTCATCGATCTGCTGGCTCAGGTCGAGGTATATGCCCGTGCGAAAGAAGCCTTCAAATTGAAGGACGAAGAAGTCATAGGAGAGCGGTGGGCAGACGAGTCTAATAGATCCACCATCGATGGAGGATCGAGTGAAGTTCGACCGTGCTCACGAACTCCTCCTGAGCGCAAGCGAGTCCGAACTCCTCGAGCTCATCATCAAGAAAGCTCCGATAGAAGGACGCAAAGAAGTCCTCCTTCTGGAAGGTTCCACAACTACGTCTTCCTTAACGCTTCTCGAACTTAAGTTCTGATAGAAATTAAGAGTCAGCTACCAAGATCAGAGGAATTATAGTCTCTCCCGAATAAGTGCAATCGAAGCAAATACTGTCTCTACCATCGTGACCACGATCACGATATTGAGGAATGTATTCAGCTCCGAGATGAAATCGAGGAGCTCATCAGGAATGATCGGATGGGTCAATTCCTCTGACGCCAGCCTGAAGCAGGAGAAGATCAGCCAAGGGCGCTAGCATAGTCAGGAACAATAAGGAGGTCGGCCGCCTCCCAGGGGGCTTGGTACTTCGACGATCCGTCATCTCTCAGTCTCAAAGCCAAGAGAAGCTCGCTCCAAATTGAGAAGGCCAGCATGAGATAGAGGAGGTCATCCGGTCCGAAGCTTATCGCCTGAAGAAACTCGGAGGAACAATGCTCCCACGACCCTGAAACATAAAAATTTCAAGGATGCGCTGCCAGTAACTTTCTTTCAATAAAATTCTTTCATTTAAATAATATTATTTCTTAGTGCAAAAACTACATGATGACAGGAAAGAAACAGTCAATAGTGGCCGTGTTAGGAATACAAAGAGAAGCTCATCCTAACATGAGTAGATCGAAGCCCTTTAACCTTGACTAGAGATAAGATCTCTCCCGAACGATCGAGCCAACCTCGACTACAGGAGATAAGATCTTCCTCGAGCTTCAACCTCAGCTAGAGATAAGATCTCTTTCGAATGATCGAGCCAACCTCGACTAAAGATAAGATCTCTTTCGAGCGATCGAGCCAACCTCGGCTGCAGAAGATAAGATCTTCCTTGAGCTTCAATCTTGGCCAGAGATAACATCTCTCCCGAGTGATCGAGTCAACCTCGACTAGAGATAAGATCTCTCCCGAGCGATCGAGCCAACCTCGACTACAGAGATAAGATCTCCCCCAAGCTTCAACTCGATCAGAGATAAGATCTTTCCTGAGTGACCAAGCTTCAACCTTCGATCAGAGATAAGATCTCTCCTAAGCAACCGAGTCAACCTCGGCTAGAGATAAGATCTCTTCCGAGCGATCGAGCCAACCTCAACTGCAGGAGATAAGATCTCTCTCGAGCTTCAACCTCGGTCAGAGATAAGATCTCTTCTGAGCGATCGAGTCAACCTCGGCTAGAGATAAGATCTTTTTCCGAGCGCCCGAGTCAACCTTAGCTAGAGATAGATCGCTCCTGAGCGACGAGTCAATCTCGGCAAGAGATAAGATCTCTTCCGAGCGACCGAGTCAACCTCAGCTAGAGATAAGATCTCTTCCGAGCACCCGAGTCAACCTCGGCTAGAGATAAGATCTCTTTCGAGCGATCGAGCCAACCTCGGCTATAGGAGATAAGATCTCCTCCGAGCTTCAATCTCGGTCAGAGATTAGAACTCTTTCGAGCGACCAAGTCAACCTCGGTCAGAGATAAGATCTCTTCCGAGCGCCTAGATCAACCTCGGCTGTGGGAGATGAGATTCCCTCGACCCTCAACTTCAACTTTAACTTTGGCAGGAGATCAGATCTATCAAGAGGTTGAACCTCGACTACAGGAGATAAGATCTCCCCCAAGCCAACTTCGACTGCAGGAGATAAGATCTCTCCAGAACTTCAACCTCGGCTATAGGAGGTGAGATCTCTCCTAAGCTTTAACCTGAACTGATGTAGAGCCCTAAAAAGAACTTCGGCAGTCGCCTTTTATGCACTCTCTTTCTTCGAGTTTTGAACTCGAGAGTGAGGGGATTATTGTTGGAGATAAATTTTGCTCCTATCAAAGTTCAGTCTGATGCTCAGTCTAATGCAATCGGTAGTCATGAAAGAGCTTCAGTGGTCGAGTCTTAGCCGAATCCCTTCAACCGATCGAACTCCCCAGCGGTCGAGTTTTAGCCGAACTCCTTCAGTCGGCCGAACTCCTCAATGGTCGAGTCCCTTCCGAACTCTCCAGCAGTTGAGTCTTAGCCAAACTCCTTCAATCGATCGAACTCTTTAATGATCGAGCTCCTTTCAAACTCCTCAACAGTCGAGCCCCTTCCGAACTCCCCAGCGATCGAGTCTTATTCGAACTTCTTTAACTGATTGAACTCCTCAACGGTCGAGCTCCTTTCAAACTCTCCAACAGTCAAGTCTTATCCGAACTTCTTCAGTCGGCCAAACTTCTCAGCGGTCGAGCCCCGATCGAACTCTCCAGCGATCAAGTCTTAGCCAAACTTCTTCAGCTGGCCGAACTCCTCAGCGATCGAACCCCTTCCGAACTCTCCAACGGTCGAGTCTTAGTCAAATTCTTTCAATCGACCGAACTTCTCAGCAGTCGAGCTCCAATCAGACTCCTACGGTAGCCGAACTCTCTTCGAGGTCCTCAGTGATCGAGCTTCGATCGAACTTCTCAATGGCCGAGCCCCGGTCAAACTTCTCAACGATCTTGTCCTAGCCAAACTCCTTTCAGATCGCTCCTATAATCAAATTTTTTCAGAAGCCGAACTCCTTCCGGATCGCTCCTGCAATCGGACTCCTCCAAGAGCCGAACTCCTTCCAAAATTCTCCTTCAACTAGATTCTTTCAGAAGCCAAACTCCTTTCGGATCGCTTCGCAGACGGACTCCTTCAGGGGTCGAACTCTTTCCGAATATTTCTTTCGATCGAACTCTTTCTGGATGATCTCCTCCAAACGTATCCCCCTTAGGAGTCCGAGCTCTCCTAAAATGGATATACGCCAAGATTCTTTACCTACGGCTATTGAACCTCGATGGTATGGCCGCTACTACCAGTCTGGCAGCATTTTTTCCACCGTAACAAGCTCCATGCAGCCCATGATTGGATGACATGATCGCCACTACCAGCTTGGCGATACCACTCTTTTCGTACCGAATCCCATGCGGTCTAGAGCGGTCTACTACCAGATGGTATAGTCGTCACCATCATTCAAGCTCCGTCTATAAAAGAGACTCTCTAGATATATTTTCTCTAAGTTCTCCTCTCCCCTCTAAAGCTCTAAGCTCACTTCTCATTTCTGAGTACTCCATTTCTGTTGGTCAGAAGAGCTAACTTGATCATTGGAGGGTCCTGCCAGAGCCACCACCATCGACTCCAGACGGAACTTTATTTTGCAGGTCATTGACAGCGATCTCGTCCTCCACTCCAGCTCGATCCGGCATCAACCAAATTTTGCACCAACAGCAGCAATAAACTTTTATCCTCCTCTTCGAGATTCACCTCAATATTGAGCAAATTCATGCTCATCTGGTCGAACTGCTGAATATGCCCCACAATATCCTCGTCCTCTTGCATTCGAAGGCTGTACAGTTGCTTCTTCAGCATCAACTTATTGCACATATTTTTTCTCATGTACAACTAGCATAACCTCGATCATAAATCCTTGGATGTCTTCTCTTCCAACATGCCATACAGTATCTCATCTATCAGATAAGTACTAATCATGGCACATGCTCTTTTCTCTAGGACATCCACTTTTTGTCTGTCATCTTCTTCAGCCTATCTTCCAAGTCCAAATCCAATCTCATCTGAATCAGTAGATCCTCCATCCTAACCTTCCACATCATAAAATTTTTTTCATCAAATTTCTCAAATTCTACCTTCAACCTGCTGTTTTTCATGATCGTACGAATAAAAAATAGCGAACAGATGGATCTAAAAAAATACCTTGGTTAGGGATGATGGACAACAACCCTATGATCTCTTTCTTTCTCACGAAGCCTAGAAAAGGTCTTTAGATTTGAACCTCGCTACTAATCTTTGCTGAAATCTGATCTTCTTTCTCCTCTATGCTTAATCAGGCTCTGATACTACTTGTTCGATCCTGGTATCTCTTTGATATCAATTATTAGAGAGAAGAAGAGCAAAGTAGATGGTCGGCATCTAGGGCTTAAAGTTGGAACCAGAGAGAGAAGAGTAGAGAGTTTTATGAAGAAAAACTTAATTATATTCCACTCTGTTATAAAGATATAATAGCTAGATTTATATACCCTATGATTTCTGCTATACCACATGAACTTTAATAAACCCAAACTTCAGCTAAAAAACTTTCCTAGGCTAATCAAATATATGAAAGCACTCACTGAGCCCATGTACATATGTCTCACATGCTCTAATCTTCTGGATCTGAACCCTATCCATACACGAGTTAGCCCTCACTACTATAAAAATGATCTATGACAATACATACTATAGCAGCGATTTTCGAAACCACTGCCATATATCCTATGATAGCGATTTTCATTAACCACTGCTATAGGTCGGACCTATGACAGTGATTTTTATAACTGCTGCCATAGGTCCGACATATAGCAGCGGTTAATGAAAATCATTACCATAGATCGGACTTATAACAGTGGTTATAAAAAATCGCTGTCATAAGTTGATCTATAGCAACGATTTATTATAACCGCTACCATAAGTCGGACCTATAGTAGCAGTTAGTGAAATCGCTACCATAAGTCGAACCTATAGTAGCGGTTAGTAGAAACCGTTGCTATAAGCTTATTTATGGTAGCGGTTAATTATAACCGCTGTCATATATATATATATATATATATATTAAATATTATATAATTTTAAAATTTAATATCCATCTTCACCATTCATTATCTAAATAATTATCATTAGAGTATCATTGTAAAAGGTCGCCTCGATCCGATGGTTCTAGCTTCGTCGATCAAAAAAATTTGATTTCGATGACCATGAACGATGATGTGATAATCTGATAGATAGAGATCTTTGATGGATTCGAAAATCTGCAATGATGATTTTGATGATGTTTATAGCGTATTATCAAAGTTTTATTTCAATCGGATATCGTTATCTTGGTCAATTTAGTATGGTTAGTTTTGACTGTTAAATGATAAATGAGTGATCAGAGGATCAAATGGTGCCCAATTATGAGATAATTTTTTTATAAATGATCTTGGCTACTAGTTTAATCATTTTTTATGATGGTAATTATAAAATTCAACTCGTGAGATGAAGAATGATCTAAAACTATACATCTTCTGATAACCATTCTGAAACTTCACTTATTGTTATGCTCGTACTTTTGCAATATCTACTTAACATAAATAGTTTATACGAAAATGATTTGAATTTTACTATCATGATCATATAAAATATTTAAAATTATAAAAAAAATTATTTAACTAAAAAATTATCTCATAATCAGATGTCATTTAACTCTTTGATCACTTATTTTTAATTTAACAATCAAAATCATTCCGTACTAAATTGATCATGATAACGATATCCAATTAAAGTAAAACTTTGGTAGTATGCTACAAACATTATCGAAATCATCATTGTAGATTTTTGAATCCATTGAAGTTTTTCATCTATCAGATCATTGCATCATCATTCATGATCATCGAAATCAAATTTTTCTAATCGATAAAGCTAGGACCATGGAATCGAGGTGACCTTTTGCGATGACACTCTAATGATAATTATTTAGATAATAAACAATGAAGATGAACATTAAATTTTAATATTATATAATTTTTAGAAAAAAAATAAATTTTTTTTTTAATTTACGGTAGTGGTTATCAAAAATTGCTGCTATAGATTTATAGTAGCGGTTATAGAACCACTACCATAGATCTATGGCAGTGATTTTGGATAATTGCTGTCATAGATTTATGGCAGCGGTTTGATAACCATCGCTGTATGTTAGGTTAAAAATCTTTAAATTTTCTCTGCTTTCCTCTCGTGCACGCTCGATCTCTCTCTATCTCTTCCCCTCCTCTCCGTCATCGGTGAGGCTTCTTTTTCCTCCGACGCGTCCCTTTCCCCCATCCCCTCCGCCCCCCGACCGCCCACTCCGCACCCACCCGGGCCCCCCCCCTCCCCCCGACCGTCCCTCTTTCCTCCTCCCTGGCCGCCCCTCCTCGCCACCCTGCACCCCCCAGCCGCCCCATCTCTGGTTGCCCTCCCCGTCAACCCCATCGACCCCCCCCCCACCCTAACCCCAGCCACCCCTCCTTCCCCCATCTCCAGCCGCTCCTCCCTACCACCCTCACTTGCCCCCCCCCACCCTCCCTCCCCCCTCCCCCCCCCCTCCCTCCACCCTGCCACCCCCAGCCCCCCCACTCCGGCCACCCCCCCGCCACCCCCCACCCTCCCCTGGCCCCCTCCTTTCCCCATCCCTGGCCGTCCTTCCCGCCACCTGCCACCCCACCCCCAGCCCATCGCGACACCCCTCCCACCCCCACCAGGCCCCCCACACACTTCCTTCCATGCACCTTTTATCCTCCGGGCTCTTCGTCATATGCCCCCTGGCCCCCATCCGATCGCCCCTGCTTCTCTCTCTTTTCTCTTTTTCTCTCTTCTCTATCTCACTATCTTGCTTTTATTTCGTAGGTTATCTCTAGTGCCATCGTTCTCCTCTAGCATCATCGTCGACGATCCTCGGAGCTTTCGGTGCGACTTGCTCTCTATAGCCATAGGTATATTTTTTTTTTAATTTTATAGTATTATTTATTAATCATGTATATTTATAATAATTTATAAAATATTTATAATAAATATTATAAATATTTATTATAAATATTATAATTATCTGCATGCCGTAGTTTTTGAGCCATACCGTGGTGGTAGCCTTGGGCCGTGCCATATCGATGGGACTAGATCTATCAATGGATTGGATTCTGGATCAAAATCTGGATATTCAGATCTGGATTAATTTTAATTAGATACTAGATCGAATATCCGATGGATCTATACTTGAAGTACCGGATCCTAATGATCCCGAAAGGTCGGACCCGATTCGGATTTGAAACTAAGAAATGGAGAGACTGATAGAGAGACCGATAGATTGAGAGAGGAAGGGAGGTCACTCTCGGCCGTCGGTAAGGGAGATCAGAGTGGGAGGGAGGGAGGGGGTCCGACCTTGCCGCCGATCGTCGAGGGAGAGGGGTCGACCGAGAAGGATCGAGGGAGGGAGGTCCGACCTCACCGATGAGGGAGATCGAGAGAGGGAGAGTGGGAGATCGAGAGAGCGAGAGAGGGAGGGAGGGGGTCCGCCTTGCGGCATCACTAGGAGGGATGGGGTCCGACCTTGCCGATGAGGGAGATCGAGAGGTGAGAGTGGATGGGAGAGGTGAGGGATGGGAGTCCGGTCTTGCCGGCAAGAGGAGGAGAGAGGAGATCGAAGATGAAAAGCTGGGAGGGAAGGGTTTCGCCTCCACCATCGTTGTCGGTGAGAGAGATCGAGAGAGAAAGAGAGGGAGTGATTGAGGGTATGGCACACAGTCAAGCCAGTTAAGCTATGATCGAGCTGGCTGGGGGAGGACCCGAGCTGGATGTCTTAGGCATGGAGCCAACTGTCTCAAGCACAGAGCTGGCTCGACTTCTGAGTGAATAGAATTTGATATGTCTCTCTAAGGTTCTAACTTTAAGCCTTAAGGTGCCACCATCATCTACTTTGTTCTTCTTTCAGATTTTTAGATTAACACCAAGATTTGCACAAGAGATTAGATCTACGACTGTTGCTCATCCTTAATTATTTATGAATGTAATTCATGTTGTAGAATTTATTGCATAACATTTTTTGGATGTTTATATCTTATTGCTTTTGTTTATTGCCTTGCATAATGATAGATCCGTCAATTGATTAGTGTACATATTATAGACTATTTATTGATGCTATACTAATATTATTATTCAACATGCTATATTGAT